>JAREYC010000008.1:66495000-67035000 GCA_030015325.1 Cryptoblepharus egeriae | reverse complement strand
GCTCCCCGTTTCCTGACTTCCCCTATTAATTTGGTGCTGCTTGGAGAGATCCACTCCTTTGGTTGTCCTGGGGCCTGGGCCACCAGACTGGAACGATCCTTATGGGGATGGGGTGGGCACCACTTGCCCCACAAGTCCACAAGGGAAACATCTTGAACCCCTACCCCATGTTGCAGTTTTTAACCAGTGTGCCATAGTCCATTGGTGTGCCATGGATGCTCCAAGGGTGCGCCATGGATGGTCCAAGGATGTGCCGTGGGTGGTCCACGGGTGTGCCGTGGGTGGTCCACGGGTACGCCATGGATGGTCCAAGGGTGCGCCATGGATGGTCCAAGGGTGCGCCATGGATGGTCCACAGTTGTTCCATGGGTGGTCCATGGTTGTGCCATGGATGGTACATAGTTCTGCCATGGATGGTCCACAGGTGTGCCACGGGAATAGGGTAGAGGGCTGTATTAGTATGATTGTTGGCGGGTGTGCCCCCTGGCAGTGTGGGGTCAGCGGTCAACAGATTGACGGTGTGCCATAACAATTTCAGCACATGTCAGTGTGCCATGGGGGGATGTTGAACATTGTTGTCACGGTGGGCCTGGTTAGTTGCCTTCTTGTTTTGCTGCTCCAGGGCAGTTGTGCTGTAGTTGTACGCTCCATCTCGTGACGTGTTGGGAAAACTTATGCACAGCAGCTGTGCACAGTATCCACAGGAGAACATTTCCATGTACCCCCCCCCCGTTAGATACTAAATTCTTCAGGTAATTAAATTCATGGGGGGGGGGGAGGAGAAGTTGGCACCACAGCTTACCTTGGAAGGTTGTTGTGCTGCTTCAGCTTCCTTTAAAGATACAAATACCTTTGTATCTTACAAGTATCTACAAATATCAAAGATAACAAATATTTGTTACTAGACCATCAGTGTAATCCTATGTAAATATGCACATTTGAGTCCTCTACTGAGTGCAGTAATGTATCATTGAGCTAGGCTGATGAAAGCTCTGTGTAGGAATGTGTTCTTTATGGGCAAAATCCAGAATAACTACGGGGAGTCCTTGCTCCCGTGTAAGAACAACTTGCTCTGGATCGCAATATGAATTTCCCATAGGTTTTCACTAGGAGGTGCAGTAACCACGGGTGCACATAATGGCTCTTACATGCTCCCATAGTTACTCTGGATTGTTGGGCTAGGCTGGCCTAAAACTCAGAACTTTTAATTTTGCTTCCATTCTTACTCTGGCTTCTCATGGAATCCTATGGGTCTACTCAGATTTATTCCTGCTCCTTAGGTGAACTAAGTCAGAGCAGCTGTGATGGGGCATGTCTGCCTTGGAAACAGGCTCCGGATCTGGCCTAACCGCTTTGTTCTAGGCCATGCTCAACATGTCCTCAACACGCCCCTGCTAAACTGCCTAGGGTGGCGCTGTTAGGCTGGTGCAGGTGCATCTGTCTTGGGCCAGCCTAAGTGGACTGGAAAGGCCGGCCCAGGACTTTCTGGTACAGCTAGGCTGGCCTATCTGTCATTAGGCTGTCCCAAGTGCCAGATAGGTTAGCCCAAGCATACTTCAGGATTGCAGTCTAAGGCAGCTTTGCATGCTATAAATTTAACGGTGTGTGTGTGTGTTGTGAAGGCATATAAGGAGACATCATTACGGGGGTGGGGGTATATAGCGGTGGGCTTCAGGGAGTTCTCACAGGTTCTATAGAACCCTTTGGTAATGAGCGCCTGGTTCTGAGAACCGGTTACTAATGGGACGTAGAACCTGTTGTTAATTTATTTGGATCCTCCCATTGGGGGGGTATAAGGAGACATAATTGCATCTAAATATGGATTGGACAACTCTGATCCAGGATAGTGGACCCTGCTGTGGTGCAGGAAAAACACTTGGAAGAAGGTATAAGGAGACACCATTATTTAATTTATTTATTTATATCCCACCTTTCTCGAGCCATAGATTGACATTAAAATATAATTAAAAACATTAAATAAGACCATTCAATTAAAAGCAATTAAAACATACAAGCTAAAAACAACAAAAACAATATGGCTTCAATAAAAATAAAACATTAAAAATCATTATGGCTGTTGAGTTTGTAAAATTGATGACCAACAATATTCAACCCTATGCATGTCTAATAAGTGCGGTAAGTCCCAATAGGGCATATTCCCAGGTAGATGTTGGGCACCTATCCTTATAGGCAATAGGGTGTATTCCCAGGTATGTATTCCCGGGTAGGATTGCAGCCTATAAAGAGTCCCAAAGCTCTCCCAGTTCAGCTTTCTATATCTCACAGTGGCCCACGAGACGCTTTGGGGGCACATAAGGTAACCTGTATATTGTTGCCACTCCATTGCACCCAGCATCCTGGTTTGGGATGAACCAAGAGGTTCATATAGCCAGCTTGTACTGGACTTTTCTTCCCTCAATCTCTCCAAACCCCTTTCAAAGGCCAGACACTCCTTGTGGCAAGGAGTTCCACAGATTAACGACACATGGGGTAAAAGAAATATTTTCTTTTGCTTGTCCTAACTCTTCTGACTTAAGTGAGATATTTTGCTAATTGTAGAAATTGTACCCTTAGCAACTCCGTGTTAATACTATAGATGTTTTAATGTTATACAATAGTTGCTCGGTAGATAAAGCCGCCAGGACAAGATTGGTGGAGAAGCCCGCTTGGAAGCTGCGCATGGTGTCTTTCCACTCTGTTTATCTTGCGTTTCACAGGTTGTTATCATGCGCGTTCCTGCTGCTGCTGAAGTCTTTGAGCTCTCCTTTTTTGGGATCTTATGTTCTTCTTAGAAGTCAAGGGGAAAAGAACACTTACTAACAGTGTTGTTACTATGATCCCGTTGGCTGCAGCGAGCAAGGCATACAAAACCCTACTTGGTCTCGTGAAAGACATCTGCTTTTTAAATTTAATTTAAAAATTGCTTTGGAAAAGGTCAAATAGTGAATAAGAAAAGAAACATGTAATATTTTTCCCTGGTCCGGATGTGCCTTCCTATTCTTAATTGTACTCTTTAGGTGGCAATGAGTTCCATAGGTTTTAGAGCCAGTACTACAGCCATACTTATGGTGGATCTTGGTCTTTAAGACAGCATTTTTCAATGTTTGTACCTTGTTGTACTACTACACATTGGCCTATATCCTAAAGTGAAATTAAGCCCCTTGCTCCGGAGAAGTTAAGATGACTTTCCATAAGATAACACTAGAGGGTGACGTAACTGTGAGGACCTGTAACTGCTATGGATTTTGCCCATAGTCTACCTATTGAAAGTACTCACGTAATACGGTAGTACTAGTGGAAGCAACTGATGATGATGATGTCCTCACTAGTTACTTCTAGACTGGGAGGCCAGATGCTATGTGACAAGCACTAATGGGCATCCCAGGGTGGATGAAAGGGGTTTTCTGAGCATGCAAAAAGTGCTTGCTGGAGCTTGGCCTGTTGGGCCAAGCCTCTCTTAACACTACATGTTGCATTGTGTTGGTGGGCTTGCTGCTAGGTATCAGGGTGATATTGTGTGTATCACTGGTTGTTGCTGTTGTCACCGTCATCGTCATCATAATCATCATCACCTCCTCCTCCTCCTCCTCTAAGCTCTGATCTCCCAAGAGCTTGATCCTCTCTCTGTGCATGCAGTGTAGATGGTCTACCTTGGTGCACTGACCTCAGCTTGGATTATACAGCTTTATGTCATTTTATTCTCCATTCTTAATTTATTCTTCATTCTTTATTTTATACTTTATTCTAAGACTTTGGCTTAATGCCTGGACATTTTTCCATGCACTGATTTCTTCACATGTTTTTTTGGGGGGGCTCCTTGCAAAAGTAGCAAACGCTTGAATTTTGGTGATGCTTTTGTACCTTATTTTGCAAATGCCGAAGAATCACGCAGATCCTTTCTATTGGCATATAAATCACTTGATTTCTCATCATTTAATTACTCAGCATTTGACGACTGGTAGTAGCTAAATGTACAAGCTGATGCTATGAAACGGTATTGGAGCTCGTGGTGACTCTGGGCGACGTGAAACCTCTATCTGTGATATCCGTTCAAGCCGTCATCTGATTTTGAAGTCATTAAGTGATTCACTCATGTATACAAACTGACCTTTAGTATTAAAAGTAAAAAAAAATATAAAATGAACCATTTAGTTATTAGTATTAGGCATGGTGCCATGTTTGGTTTAATCACAAAATTCCAAGACTGGGCTTGAGTAGGGTTTTTGTTTATGGTTGTTCTATAACAAATAAATAAACATTTATTTATTTATTGTTCCACAATAAATAAAAAAATAGATGGACTAGATAGACAGACAGACAGACTGGGGACCTACCACTACTCTCCTTCCAGGACCAGCTAGACAGACAGACAGACTGGGGACCTACCACTGCTCTCCTTCCAGGACCAGATAGACAAACAGACAGACTGGGGACCTACCACTGCTCTCCTTCCAGGACCAGATAGACAGACAGACAGACTGGGGACCTACCACTGCTCTCCTTCCAGGACCAGATAGACAAACAGACAGACTGGGGACCTACCACTGCTCTCCTTCCAGGACCAGACAGACAGACAGACAGACTGGGGACCTACCACTGCTCTCCTTCCAGGACCAGATAGACAGACAGACAGACAGACTGGGGACCTACCACTGCTCTCCTTCCAGGACCAGATAGACAGACAGACAGACAGACTGGGGACCTACCACTGCTCTCCTTCCAGGACCAGATAGACAGACAGACAGACAGACTGGGGACCTACCACTGCTCTCCTTCCAGGACCAGATAGACAGACAGACTGGGGACCTACCACTGCTCTCCTTCCAGGACCAGATAGACAAACAGACAGACTGGGGACCTACCACTGCTCTCCTTCCAGGACCAGATAGACAAACAGACAGACTGGGGACCTACCACTGCTCTCCTTCCAGGACCAGCTAGACAGACAGACAGACTGGGGACCTACCACTGCTCTCCTTCCAGGACCAGATAGACAAACAGACAGACTGGGGACCTACCACTGCTCTCCTTCCAGGACCAGATAGACAGACAGACAGACTGGGGACCTACCACTGCTCTCCTTCCAGGACCAGATAGACAAACAGACAGACTGGGGACCTACCACTGCTCTCCTTCCAGGACCAGATAGACAGACAGACAGACTGGGGACCTACCACCACTCTCCTTCCAGGACCAGATAGACAGACAGACAGACTGGGGACCTACCACTGCTCTCCTTCCAGTACCAGATAGACAAACAGACAGACTGGGGACCTACCACTGCTCTCCTTCCAGGACCAGACAGACAGACAGACAGACAGACTGGGGACCTACCACTGCTCTCCTTCCAGGACCATATTTGCACACTCTTCACTGTTGCCCCCCCCTCCTGTTCCTGCTTGCCATGTTTCCTCCTCCTTGTGTCCTCACAACAACCCTGCGAAGTAGCATCCTGAACATGGCTGGCCTTCGGACACAACAGGCTGTGTAGGGATGTATTGAGAACAAAGTTTTGATCAGGCAGTACCTCTATTGGATTAGACCTAATAGGTTTTAATTGTCATGACCCCTCGTTGAGGCTTTCCCTACAATCCAGAGCAGTTACTCCACTACATGCGTCAACGCAACATGCATTTACGTCGACGCAGTTATGGCGCCATCTAGTAGAAACGTATTGGAAATTCGTAGAGCAATCCATAGTAATTTTACGTGTGTTGATGCAAAAACTTCCATAGCTGCTCTGGATTGTGCCCTTTGCGACCCAAAAACCGAAGAATGCTGTTCTTGTACATATTTAAATGTTAGTAACAAACGCCAATATTAAAGGTAATTATCTTTGATTCTCATGATACGAGGTTTTAAGAAATCATTATGCTGTACACATTTTTACAAATGTTTCTGGTTCTATAAAATAATGGTTCCCGTAAACTATAGTATGGATGCCATATTTCTGTAGGTGCAACAGGAGGTGGCGATCTTTGAGGAATAGCCATTAACTGATTAAATTCCAAAGGTGATTTCTATGGCTTTATCAACCCATCTTTCAGGACTGTATCTTGGCAGATTTCCAGCGCCGGGTGAGCTCAACCCTTGACGCTATTGAAACATTGAAGGCAAGTAACCGTTACAGGACACTGGAGACCTGATTCTCATCATTCAACAGAACTATCAATGAATCGGTGCCTGTTATGTTGTCAATAATCTATAATTAAAAAAAAATTATACTATTATAAACTCTTTTATGATACTATTATAAACTTTCTTTTGCACTTTTCCAAGAGTTTAATCTATAGTGGGCCCCTTTATCTGTGGGATTCCAGATTCCACTCAGGTTTAGCTGCAAATTAATGCTACTTAACCTACAATCCAGAGTAACTACGGGAGCACGTAAGAGACATTTACGTCGACGTAGTTACGGCACCACCTAGTGAAAACCGATGGGAAATTCATATTGCAATCCAGAGTAAATTGTTCTTACACCAGAGCAAGGACCCCCTATAGTCACTCTGGATTGCGCCCTAAGGCTACAATCTTAAAAACACTTTCCTGGGAGTAAGACCCATTGAAAACAATGCAGCTTACTTTTGAGTAGTTAGGATTATGCACTGTATTTATTCAAATCTAACACGCATCTTTTTCAGACAAATTTAGAGCACAATCCTAACTATGTCTACTCAAAAGTAAGCTCCACTGTGTTCATACTCCCAGGAAAGTGTCTTTAGGATTGTAGCCTTAGAGCACAATCCTGCCCTTGTCTATTCAAAAGCAATCCCCATTGTGTTCAATGGGTCTTATTCCCAGGAAAGTGTCTTTAGGACTGCAGCAGCCATAGGCTGCAATCCTAAAGACACTTTCCTGGGAGTAAGACCCACTGAACACAATGGGACTTACTTTGAGTAGATATGGTTAGGATTGTGCTCATAGTCTCCAAAATCAGGGTGCGCATTAGATTCAATGGCGCATTAGATTTGAGTCAATGCAGTATTTTGATTATACGTACAGTATATAACTTTTAGTTTAACAGTTTATTATATTGTAATAAAAAGTGTAACTTACCCTACAATCCAGAGTAACTACGGGAGCATGTAAGAGACATTACGTGCACCCATAGTTACTGCACCACCTAGTGAAAACCTATGGGAAATTCATATTGCAATCCAGAGCAAATTGTTCTTACACCGGAGCAAGGACTCCCCGTAGTTACTCTGGACTGTGCCCATAAACTCACTGTTGTATAAATTAGTGCAGTTAATCTGAACATGAACCTATTGCCATATTATTATTGTCGTATAACTCATTGTTGTATGCAGAAAATTAAATTTTACACCTGCTTTGCAGTTGCGCATTACAATTGCCAATCAACCTTTTTTATCTCAAGCCTTTTGAAATTGGGGTGCACATTAGATTCTATGGTGCATTAGATCTGAGTAAATGCAGGCGCATTAGATTATAGTAAATACATACTGGCATATTAGTTTTGGGCAAATACTGTACATACAAACTAGAAACAGTTCTGCATTTCTTCCGTGAACAGAACCACTTTCATTCTGTCCTTGCTCTAATGTAGTGTGATGCCTTGTTTCTCAACCAATGGTACCTGAGATGGAGTCTGTGGGTACCCTACAGGGTACCCTCTGCCACCCTGCAGCAAGACCCGGAATATAACACTATTTATTTTCTGCAAGTTCGGTGGCATTTCCATTATGAGAACTTTCTCTGCCAACCAGTATGGAGCATCTCGACTCCTTTTAGGTTTTATCCTTAGGAAAACAAGTTTGAGAATGGCTGATCTACATACATTTATCATATATGACCAAAATCTGATTGCACATGTCTTTAAAATATATATTAAAAATATATATTATATATTATATTAATTAAGACCAATCTTAATTAAGAACGACAAAACCATACGCTCAAGGAAATCCTCTGTGTACAAGTGGAAGCAAATTATTCTTGGACACTACCGGTAATTAGTAATTATCAGCTGAAATAATCAGAAGCTTCTGAGCTTTATGAAAATGTTACTGTTTTCCTCCTGCTATCAAAGTTTAAATGCTGTATATATTATTATTTATTGCATTTAAATTCTAACTTTCTTCCCTTCAAGGGTGGTTAATAAAAAAACATATATACAATTAAAAACAAATACAATGAAACAATAAAAGATTTAAAAAATATTTAATGTATTTAAATACCCCAGATTAAAATAAATCATTATCCCCCAAATCCAGAGTAACTACGGGAGCACATAAGAGACTATCCCTACAATCCAGAGTAACTACGGGAGCATGTAAGAGACATTACGTGCACCCATAGTTACTGCACCACCTAGTGAAAACCTATGGGAAATTCATATTGCAATCCAGAATAAATTGTTCTTACACCAGAGCAAGGATTCCCCATAGTTACTCTGGATTGTGCCCTTTATGTGCACCTATAGTTATTGCACCATCTAGTGAAAACCTATGGGAAATTCATATTGGAATCCAAAGTAAGTTCTTTTTACACCAGAGCAAAGATTCCCCGTAGTTACTCTGGATTTTGCCCTATATCAGTATAATATATTATATATGATATATCATATAGAACAAAACTTTAAAGACCCTCATTGAGTCTAACCTATAATCCAGAGTAACTACGGGAGCACGTAAGAGACATTATGTGTATCCGTAATTACTGCACCACCTAGTGATAACCTTTGGGAAATTCATATTGGAATCCAGAGCAAATTGTTCTTACACCAGAGCAAGTACTCCCCGTAGTTACTCTGGATTGCACCCTATGACTGCCTATGTGAACTGCCTTGAATAATATATGATGAGAAAGGTGATATACAGGTGTCCACCACTTTCTGACGGTTCATTTGCTGACAATCCACTCTTTCAACTCCTTTCAGTTATACCCAGAACTCATTCGTTCAATGCATGCTCCTGTCTTTCAACCTCTCTCGGCTGTTCTGAAAGCCGATATCACCCTCCCTCGTGGTATAGCTCCTGATCTAAACCCATTCCCAAAAGAGTTAATGAGAATCCATTTCTATCTGCAGTATTTATATACTGCTTTCGACTTATATACTGTATTTATATACAGTATTTATATGCCGCTTTAAAAAGTTCACAAAGCGGTTTACAAAAAAGAATGAAAAACATTAGTGGCTAATCGCTAATTTGCAAAAAAATGGCTAATTTGCAGAAATCTTTGTGACAGCAGGAATTTGCAAGATAAAAGGAGCATTTGCAATTTCCAACTAAAAAGCATTGGAAACAACATTTACCCCCAAAGGGACTTTATGTGCACCTGTAGTTACTGCACCACCTAGTGAAAACCTATGGGAAATTCATAATGGAATGCAGAGTAAGTGGTTCTCATACTGGAGCAAGGACTCCACGTAGTTACTCTGGATTTTGCCCTTATAAACTCCAAAAGATTGGGTTCCACTTTTCAACAGTTTTCACTTTTGGACGGTCCTCCAGTCCCTAATTGTCCAATAGTGGGGGATCTCTCTATAAAGAGATAAATGGGGCCAGAGACACATTTGACTGCCATTTCCCCAAACGTCTCCTATTTTCTGGGACCCAAAGGGTAAACTGAGTCAACCAGGACCCGTAGGGTCAATTCTAGGGCAGGGAACTCCATGTGCAAAAGTTCAGATGATTCATGGATGGAGCTGTGGGTCTGAAGATGAACATCAGTCACTGATGTGAGGCTGCCGGCGTGCTGCGTGAGTCATATGAGTGGGATATCTAAATGTCGCACCACGCATACCCACAATGTCCCCAAGTTTCTCGGTCAGTGTATCAAGCGCTGGCACGCCTTAGTGTTGCACAGCAGTACACAACCATGTGCAATTCAACGGCTGTGTTAAAAAATCTGTGCTACTCACTGCTAACATAGCTGCGCATGCCGCTATCTGTGAAACAGGAGTGGCTTTCCTTGGCACGGTTTGGCCGGCAGAACAGCGTTGGCAGCTGACGCTGGAATTCAGGAGCCGCGCAGCGCCAAGTGCCCTTTTAATTATGCCGTGTCAGCCAAGCATCGACTTTTCCAGATTGTCTGGCCAGACCCTTGCTTTGGGGGAAGGGGAAGCACAAACGGAAGGCCTTCTGTCCTCACCAGTCACCCCCAGTTCCCAGCCTTAAATATTTAGAGGCAAACACATGGTCTTGGGCTCCAATTAATCCGCTTTCGCCAAATCTTCAAATACAGTCCAGCGTCAGATCCCTGAAAATCCTACATTTCCGATTCAGCTTTTAGGATCTTGTGTTTTAGAAAATCACTTGTATGATGGTCGTTCCTAAATTTTTTAGCATCTGGACCCACTATGATAAATGACACTATTGGAACTCAGCTAGCTTTAGGAGACCAAGAGCACAATCCTAACCATGTCTACTCAAAAGTCAACTCCACTGTGTTCAATGAGTCTTACTCCCTGCAAAGTGTCTTTAGGATTGCAGCCCATAGTTATTATCAGAACACCATACTTACTCATACTAATGCACTTACTCATACTAATGCACACCCATACTTATCAAAGCGGAGGCTGGACGAGCACCTGTCGGGGATGCTCTAGGGGGATTTCCTGCTGCAGGCAGGGGGTTGGACTAGATGACCTACTAGGTCCCTTCCAACTCTAGGATTCTATGATTCCTCAAATCTAATTAACCATCAAATCTAATGCACACCCTATACTTATAATCAAAATAGCACATTTACTCAAGTCTAATTAACCATCAAATTTAATCTGCACCCTGATATTGGAGATCAAATTTGACTGAAAAAGGTGAGCGTTAGATTTGAGTAAATACAGAATATTATAATTATTGTTCTTCAAAGCTGATAATGGCTGATATGATTTATGCTCCATTGTGGGGCAAAGATACCAAGTGGCTTATTTTTAAAATGCTGGAAATGTCAAAAGTGGTTTTTTGAGCTGGGAGGTCAATAACCTGAACTAGTAGCTGCGTAGGAGTGAGTAGATCAACAACATAAATGTGCAATAATGAGAAAGCGATGGATCATTTGCAAGCGATGGCTAGACAGAGAGCGCCTCTGCTCGGGACAGACCCTACAATCCAGAGCAACTACGGGAGCACGTAAGAGACATTACATGTACCCATAGTTACTGTACCACCTAATGAAAACCTATGGGAAATTCATATTGCAATCCAGAGCAAATTGTTCTTACACCGGAGCAAGGACTCCGCATAGTTGCTCTGGATTGTGCCCAGATAGTGAATCACTTGTGCGTGGGGTTCAGCATTACAGATGAGGTGAAGAGGGTAAAGCCAAGCTTGGCTGGCCTTGTGGGAATGTTGGGTATCAGTTGCGCATAGCACATGCCAGTCTGTGGGTGTAGTGAGTGCTTCTGTCTGTTGGGTGCCATCTTGTGAGCGATGCCACGTGCAGGGAAATGTTCCTGATGTTTCGGGGTGTTCAAATTTCCGGGTGCAATTGATTTTCCTCCAAGTAATGAAAGCATCCATGTTGCAAAACTGGTGGTAATAATGCAAAGGGTGGAAGTAACGCACAGGGTGGAGAAAGCGGACCGGCAACGTTCACCTTCTTTCCTGGCGCTCTGGTTTCTTCACTTGTGTCGGCTGATGTTAGAAGCGTCTCTTGGTGTAGATGGCACTCCCTCCTCTGTTTGCTCAGGGCTTACTCATACTTTATGTGTACATCGCTCAGTATCTCAACCATGGCTCTGTGCACTGGGAGCCAATGTGCAAAGGTGCTCCCTGCCTGTGATGCATTTTGTATGCCTGTTGCCCACACAAGCCATCAGACAGTGTTGCTCAGGGGGCTGTGAGTATAGCACCATGTTGTCTCGTGTACTCTCTGGTGGACCACTGTGAGATGCAGGAAGCTGGGTTAGATGGATCTATGGCCTGATCCAGTGGGGATCTTCTTATGGCATTCTCCCAGGGCATTATGAATTTGGTGAATGGATCTAATTTTTAGTATAAAAGGGTACATAGTTTTGATACTCTCCCTCGACCTTACCTCCGTCCTCTTCTCTGCTTCTCAAACTTTGATACCAAATAAGTTGGGAGAAAAGTGTTTTGGGGGGTGAGGCTGTGAATAGTGTTTAGTAGGTTAAGGGAGGGTTCAATTTTCCATGGCCTTCCTGATCCCCCAAACTAGACATCTTCTGCTTTATATATGTGATCTTAACCTTTTGGGTAATCCCAAATTTGGGTAACTCCAAAAGGTTACCTTTTGGGTAACTTTTGGGTAACCTTTTGGGTAACCCCAAATTTGGGTAACCCCAATTCTAAGACTAGGACCGTCAATGATTCTGCTTGTCCCAGGACCTGATTTTGTAGATGCGTAGTTGGAAGGGACCTAATAGGTCATCTAGTCGAACCCTCTACCTATAGCAGGAAATCCACCTAGAGCATCTCAAGAGGTTCTTGCAAGCCTCTCCTAGTGAGAGAGAGTCCACAACTTTCCTTGGAAATCTGTTCCATTAACAAACTGCCGTCACCATCAGGAATTGTTTTTCCAGATATCCAATCAGAGTCTCTTTTTTGCGGTTTTACCTGCGCCATTTTCTCCTGCTTCTTATGTCTTCACAACAACCTTGCAAGGTAGCAGCCTCAGCAAGGCTGACCTTAGGAGCTGTGGGGCAAGATAGTGAGAAAGGGTCTTGCAGGATTATATGTCGGACTCCGTTTCGATAAGGCAGTAAGTACCATGATTGGACTGGATCCAAGATCTCTCTTGAACAGGCTTGGAACAGTTGCTGCAACCCTCCAAATGAGATTTGGCAACCTTGCTGGGGTTTGGACCCATGAGTTTAAAAACACTAATATATAGTGTTGACACTAATAATAATAATACTATATGCACACACACACACACACACACACACACACACACACACACACACACATATATATAATATAGTGCATATAATACTATATGCACTATATAAGTATAAGTTTTATACTTATATAGTATAATAATATTATACTATATAAGTATAATAATACTTATAGCATATAAGCTATACTAATATTTAGTATATATGTTATACTATCGCTTCTCGGCCTTTTGGCTAAGATCAAGTGTGTGTGTATGTTATACTATATATAATATCCATTATTATAGATCTATCCATTATATAGATATAGATTATATTGATTGATTGACTGATTGAATGAATGAACGAACCTGCCTCAAACAGTCTGTTAAACGTAATATATAGTCCGATTCTGCCTCTGCTAGAGCAGTAGTAGCAAATGTTCTTATGCTGCACTTCCCTGGGAGTAAGACCTATTGGACACAATGAGGCTTTCTTCTGAGTAGACATGGTTAGGATTGTGCTCTTAATTCCTGTATGTTCTGCCAGTGCTTTCCTTATCAAAGGAAGGGCACAATCCAGAGTAACTATGGGGAGTCCTTGCTCCGACATAAGAACAATGTACTCTGGATTGCAATAAGATTAGGTTTTCATTAGGTGGTGCTACAATTACGTCAATGTAAATATCTGTAGTTACTCTGGATTGTAGGGGAAATCTGGATCTGGAGCGGATCTTTTTTATGTTGGGGATAATAGGAACCTGCTTAGTGATTGTGCTATAAAGATAAATTTATTAACCTTTGAACCTTATTTGGGTTAATCTACTGGTGCGCATACGCACTGCCCAGAGTCCGTTCCTACCAGGGGTGTTGTGATTTCCAGCTCCAGAAAGAGAAATGCAACGTCAGCGGAATAAAACTCGCTTGGAAAATAGCAAAACTTGCTACCGTTGTGTCAGATGAATTTCTTTCTCCGTCTCTTGGTGTCAAAACTTTAATATGGAAAAACACACATTTAATATGGAAAAAACAGACACAACATTTTTGTCTTCCAAACTGGCCTTCAAGTGTCTTTCAACAGTTGCTCAGCAGAGCCAAGTCCTACGTGGGTTGTCGAGTTTACGTATTTCTGACCTTTTGGATCTACAGTTTCCAGTAAATGTTTGCAGCTTTTGTAAACTTGGGAAAATATTTGAAGCAATGTGGCTCAGTTGGAAGTGTTGCCAGGACTTGCAGGCAGGAGCATCACTGGACATCACTGGACATCACTGGACATTCCAGTTTGCCACAGGGCTAAAAGGCTTCTAGGCTGGCCTAACTGCTGCAGCACAAGGACATCTAGTCCAAACCTAGTTGTGCTATATCGAGAGGCAAAAGTGGTACTTAGGCTGAGCCTAAGATTTGGAACTTTTAATTTTGCTTCCGTTTTTACTCTGGCTTATAGTGTCATAGAATCCTAGAGTTGGAAGGGACCTAGTAGGTCATCTAGTCCAACCCCTGCATGTAGCAGGAAATTCTCCTGCTAGATATATCATGGACCCCTATGATTAGATTTATGCCTGTTCTGACACATCCTAAGTCAGAGGGGCTTAGAGGGGACATGTCTGCTCTAGAAACAGGTTCTGGATATGGCCTAATTGCACTGTTCTAAGCCATGCTCAACACACCCCTGCTGAGCTGCCTAGGTAGCATTGCTAGACCTGCGCAGGTCCATCTGTCTTGGGCCAGCCTTAAGGGAAAATCCAGAGTAACTATGGGGAGTCCTTGCTCCGGTGTAAGAACAATTTACTCTGGATTCCAATATGAATTTCCCATAGGTTTTCACTAGGTGGTGCAGTAACTATAGGTGCACGTAAAGTCTTTTACATGCTCCCGTAGTTACTCTGGATTTGGGGGATTGTGGACTTGCGCCAACCCAGGCCTTTTCTGGTGCAGCTAGGCTGGCCTACCTGGCATTAGGCTGGCCTAAGTGCCAAATAGGCTGCTCTAAATGCACTTCAGGATTGGAGCCTCAAAAATCAAATAAATGACTCCAAAAACAGCTCTGGATGAGTTGCAAATGCCACCATTGCAACTCGTGGGTGACTCGATTCAAGTGGGGTGGAGATCTGGGGTTGATTTGCATTTTGGTGCAGGGGCTCCGGGCCATACCTTACTCCTGCATATTTCAATATCCATGGAATTTGGTATCTGTGAGGGATCCTGAAATGGATGCCCAATGTATACCGAGGCCCACAGTACATTTTTTGATGCTATAGGACTTTTCCAAATTTATTCATATATTAGCAGAAACATACCCACGTTGCAGGAGAAAAGTTCTCCCATACACCATCCACCCCATGTGCATCAACCCTCATGTACATCAACCCCCATGTGCATCAACCTCCATGCGCATCATTCCCCCATGTGCATCAACTCCTATGCACATCAACCCCCATGTGCATCAATGCTGATTGCCAATTGTTGCTAGTTTTTTAGTTCATACTTTTGTGCTCCCTGGGGTGCACCACGTGGAGGTCAACTAGCATCACACCCTCCTTTTCCAAAATGTAATATTGATGAAAGTATATCTTACCCTATAATCCAGAGTAGCTACGGGAGCATGTAAGAGACATTACGTGCATCCGTAGTTACTGAACCCATGGGAAATTCATATTGCAATCCTGAGTAAATTGTTCTTACACCGGAGCAAGGACTCCCTATAGTTACTCTGGATTGCGCCTTTAGTGTTCTCACTTTATAAGATTTTTGCTGGATTTTTTAATTATTTAGAGCACTATTTGCGCAAGCGGTTAAGACGCTGGTTCGAGACCCAGGTCAGCCCCACAAGACAGGGTGAGCTCCTGTCCTAAGCCCAGCTCTGCGACGCCAGCTGGATCCAATCGTATTGGCTCTGCCTTTCCATTGGACTAATTCAGTGGCGCGGAGAGGAGGGATTTGCTGCTTGGGTAACAGCCTCTCCTCCATAACAATCTAACCTAGGCTTTCGTGCTTTGCATGCAGCGTATGCAGCACTGAGCACGATACCATAGTCTCAAGACTGGAGGCCTTCTTTTTTTATTTTCACAGTACATGTTCGGTAAAGTCGTCCAGAGCACTCAGTGTACTTGCAGTGTCATAACACGTGTGTTTTCTTGTGTCTTGCAGGGACTCCAACCGTCATGTTAAGATAAATCAGAAAGGGGCAGTGCTGAACATGCTAAAGAGGTTGGACAAAATAAGGTTCAGAGGTCACAAAAGAGATGAGTTCCTGGATCTGGCCGAGTCTCCCAACGCTTCAGACACTGAATGCGGAGATGAGATCCCTCTGAAAATACCTCGGACGTCGGGCAAAGACAGTGATGAACTGCGAGACCCTGTAAGTACGGGAGCCGATGATGTGTGTATTGCTGCCTTTTTTAAAAAAGGGTGCCATAATGCAGGGCTATACTTTTGATTTTGTTTAATTTTTTAAAATTGACCCTGTGCAGATCTAACACTTCATTGTAGTTGGTTGAGCATGATTAATTGTAGCATTATTTTTTAAAAAGGATGCTTTTGTAATACAATATACAACTTTCCATATTACTGTATTTACTCAAATATAATGCTTACCTTTTCCAGCTAAACTTACCCCCAAATCCAGAGTAACTACGGGAGCATGTAAGAGACTTTATGTGCACACGTAGTTACTGCACCACCTAGCAAAAACCTATGGGAAATTCATATTGGAATCCAGAGTAAGTTGTTCTTACACCGGAGCAAGGACTCCCTGTAGTTACTCTGGATTTTGCCCTTAGTCTCCAAAATCAGGTTGCGTGTTAGATTTGATGGTTAATTATATTAGGGTAAATATAACATTTTTGCTGTGATGGATGTGCATTCGATGGTGCATTATATTCGAGTAAATACGGTATATTAGTGGTATATATTTTTATTTATATATCAACTAATATAAAGGATACTGTTTGGAATATAGTAAACAACCTTCCATACTATCCTTTTTGGTATATATTTTTATTTGTCAACTAATATAAAATCACAAACATATGAACAATAAAACTAAAATAGAAAACTACATAAAATAATTCTAAAAATGTAGCATATTATCAATGGGTGTTCTGTTCTAGGAACCCCTTTGGGTAAGGAAACCACAGATAATTTATTGATGACTGCATTTTATACCGCTTTAATCTTACTTTATTGTTTTAATTGTATTTAATTGTTTTAAATTTTATTTTTCTATGTGTTTTATCGCTTGCTAGCTGCCTTGGGTGCCCTTTGAGGAGAAAGGCAGAATACAGATTGATTGATTGATTGATTGATTGATTGATTGATTGATTGATTGAATGAATGAATGAATGAATGAATGAATGAATGAATCTGTATTGTTTGGGTTTCTGTAGCGTTCCAGAAGAGAAGAAACTCCTGGAGTACATTTTGAAGGCCATGAAAACTACAAGTCCCCCCAAAAACCTTTTTGGGGGCCTTCCAAGGATTCCAACAGCCTCAGAACACTTTCTAGAGGTGAAGGGAACACAGCTCCCATCACCTCCAAAGGGTCCATGTGGGTCCAGTCTATGGGTTTGTGGACCCGTAGATAAGTTAGGCTCACTATCTGCCATTGGCCTTCAGTTGTGGTTAGTTTGGTGCCCACAGATGTGTGACTTAACACGGATTATACTAGCAGTGCCCTCCATTGTTTGGAGAGATACGGAAAAAGAATGGGCAACAGTTGAGAGACTTACATAAAGAATGACAGTGAGGACAACATACACAGTATCTAATCTAGTACTCTATGAGGGCACAATGCTAACCTATTTACACCTGGCATAACTCCCTGTGATGCTGGAGGGAAGCCAGCGCATGCTTTGCCCAGCTCCGGGGGAGTGATGGTGGTTAGGCCAGTGCACAGACATGTGCCACCACAAGAAGTCACGCCAGATGAGTTTGGCATATAGTATACAACCTTCCATACTGTCTTTTGTTGGTATATATTTTTATTTATCAACTAATATAAAAACACAAACATATGAACAATAAAAATATCTACTAATACTATTAATTAATCTATATAAGTTAGGATTGCACCCTCGGTGACATTGGCCCCACATATTCTTGAGAGAGAAGTATCAAACTTACACAGTCTTAATTTGTACAGTTGTACACTAGAATGCAGTGGGCCCTCAGTATCTATGGGTTTGGGACATGCAGATTTCTGATCCATATGACCCTGTAGATCAGATCCACATGGACCATCTGGACAAGTGTTCCAGGACCCCATCCTTTGTGGATGTCAAATCCCACAATTAATGAAATCTGCAGTTGTAAGGTCTCCATGTACCTTCTGATGCGACGGGAGATTGCCAGTACCAACTGTTAAGTGATTTCTGGTTGTGTCTGGGGGATCTTCTGAGGCCGTTCAATGACGGGCTTGGCATCCTTGGATATTGAAATCCACGGATGTGGTGGATCAAAGTGCTCGCTGTAAGAATAGATTGAAACAGCCCTGAACGGATGTAAAGTATCTCCGACATTGATGTAGATGAGATATGGGACATTTATAACCAGACTGGACTGATTATCCCGTTTTATCTAACGGTCCCCGTAGGGGTGTGTCTCCAAATTAGATCAGATCAGCTGCCACAGAGGAGATCAGGTTTAGTGTTTCTTCTTCTGAACCATTAAAAAAAAATCTTTTAACCAATCCCTTACCCCATTTCTATAATGGATCCAACAACCGTTAGGGTGGAAAAATCACTCTCAACTGGGGAAATCCGCACCCTTCTTACAGCGATAAGATCTGAAAGCTGCACAGCTAAAAATGAAACTTCAAGATACCTTAGTGCAGGTTTGCCACAGCTTCTGAGTTTAACCCTACAATCCAGAGTAACTGCGGGAGCACATAAGAGACATTACGTGCACCCGTAGTTACTGCACCACCTAAAGAAAACCTATGGGAAATTCATATTGCAATGCAGAGTAAATTGTTCTTACACCAGAGCAAGGACTCCCTGTAGTTACTCTGGATTGTGCCCTAACTCTCTCTTACTGCAGAAAGTTTTCATGTATGTGAGGTTGGGAGAAATGTGCAGGGGTTTGAATGTGGCTCTAAGAATGTGGCTCTAAATGTGCATGGGTTTGAACATGGCTCTAAGAGATCTGAGCACTGGCATTGCTTTTTTCCAGCAAACGGATCATGGAGAAGGTCAGGTTTGAACAGACCGCTGAAGTGAAGGTTAAAAAAGTAATAATAGTAGTAACCAGGTGGTTCTGACAGTGGATCATGGAAAGTCTGAGATCCATTGTTGCAATGAAAGTCGGTGTCCCGAAGTTATCACTGATGGTTGTCTGGCTGTTCTAAATCATTGTGGACTTGTCTGCTCCAGCCTCTCCAAGTTAAAAATAACTTGCTCGGTGCCAGACCATAAACAGAAAGTGGATAGTTGAGCCCTTATATTGACTCCTGCAATGTGACCTTGATGCTCTGCGTTGGTCAAGGCCGCTCAATCAGAATCCTTGCATTTTGCCTGAAGTGGAAAGACTTTGAAATATAGGGTCTGCTTTCTATATAGCTGGGTCAGATCTGCTTATAACCCTCATTGGACAACTTTTATTTTTCCTTGATCATAACTAAAAAATTTAAATTTTTAAATAATTAAAATATTTATGTACAGGTGTCTTAAATAGGTGTCTCCTGGTCTTTTTAGGGGGAGAACCTTACTGGTTTTCTGTAGATAGTGGAAACTGTAGATAAGGGGAACCCTATTTCTATAGCCTCCCCCAAACCCTATTACCATTACCTTTTATTACCTGTAAGGTACTTCTGCCCCACTTCTGGTGTGGTTAGGACAAGGCACAGACATACGCTGACATCTGGCCACAGGCAACTCACACTCTGGCCACTCTGGTCCCAATTCTGTACTGGAAACAAATTCATTAAAATTTCTATAGGGATCTTCCTTTTTTGCCGTGCTCCTATTCCTGTTGCACTGAATAGGATGGACTGAGCCTGCCGAGGGCTGCACGTTTAGGGCATCTGTTTTCCCAGCTGCTTTATGGGAATCCTTGGCTTCATGTATAATTCAGGACCTTTTTTTCTTCCTCCGTAAAGAGCTCTGCAGTGCCGCTTCTCCAGCGCAATCGGAATCCATGGCTTTTTTTGGAAAATAGCTGGCGCTGAGCAGGCTTTATGTTGCTGTAAGCAGGTCTAATAAAATGAAATATTTTTGCCTGCAAAGATGAAAAAGAGAATCGTGGCTACACAAAGGGTCAGTTGACGGTGGCACTTCTTATTCTTGTTATCAATACCTGGTGGAATCCGAGCAGGTTGTCGATCTTGTATCTCATTTCATGAGACTGGATCTTAATAACAGCTTTTTCTCGATAAGAGGTAGTTTTCTAAATGTGACACTTAAGTCTTGGCACCTTCGCAGTGATTCTAAGGGTAGAAGGATTTGAGATTTTTGTGGTCTGGCTACTCGTATCTAGATTGTGGCCACTAGATTGTGGCCACTAACAGGGGTGCCATTGAATAGGAGGAATGGGGAGCAGCCAGATCACTGCCAGGGCCTCCTGTTACGAAGATCCCAAAAGAACTATCACATTTTTGGGGTTACCTGGACAAACCAGCACTGTTGGCATCAACTTTGCCACCCCATTTCCTATCTGTGTCAGTTTCCAGATCTCTTGCACACACTTGTTTCATGGGGGAGGGCAAAAAACACAGTCCAATGTGTTTGGGCAAAATCCAGAGTAACTACGGGGAGTCCTTGTTCCGGTGTAAGAACAATTTACTCTGGATTGCAATATGAATTCCCCATAGGTTTTCACTAGGTGGTACAGTATCTACGGGTACACATAAAAAGTCTCTTATGTGCTCTCGTAGTTACTCTGGATTTGGCTGTTAGTTTCATTTCAAGTAATATAACCTGTTAATTGTGTTCTAAAACACCAACAAATATTGGATATACTGAAGCACCTACATATTATATGGCCTTCACTGCGTCTTTTAAAGCAGTCCTTAAAAATGTCACTCTTCGGTTCCCCTACTTTTTTGTGGGGTCCCAGATATGTATGTGATCACCCTCCAGACCAAGACCTGTTTTTTGCATGCAGCTTACCCATCAATTTTGTCGAAGGCATTGACGCCCCTACATCTTATTGCGCCTGCGCACCAGTTCCTTTGTTGCACTTCAAATAAGCTTCTCGTTTGCTCAGAAATGGTCCCGTTGGATTCTGTATTTCTGAGCCCTGCACTGTTTTGTTCTGCGTGTATCTTTATTTTTGCACTGGCTAATCCAAAGACGGTGGTTTATAGAATTCGAAACTTCACCCCGTCTCTTCCGAACGCAGGTGCTCCGGCGTCTATTGTCTGCCCGGCCTGACGGCTCCAGTCTCCATTTCTTCTTTGTTCCGCTCCGCTGCAGAAACGGATTAGCATATACATGAGAAAGGGATTTATGCAGCGTCAGCAAACATTCCGCATATTAGTTTCCCCATTGCTGATAATGGCTTAAATAATGATTTTTAAAAGAACTCGGTCCTCGACTCCAAATAGCCCTGATTTAAAATATGTTTCCAGCCTATAGGGAAAATATTTGGATGTGATATTTTTTGCTGCAGAACTCAAAATATTCATTTGGAGGTCTGAGCAGGCGCAGTCGAGATACGGTTCTCAGCAGCTCCACTTGATTCATTTCGGTGAGCTAATGCTGAGTAAGGGGTTTGTTCGTCTAGTCCGTGCCTTACCGAAAGCACCATAGCTTTGGGTTTTTGCCTCCGATGTGGGTATAAATGTCCCTTTGAGAGAATCTGCCTTCCAATCTAGCAATGTATTTATTTTCTCTTACATAGGCTGGTCCTGGGACCATCAACATGGCTTCAGGAGTTCTGGATTACAACAGGACGGAGTCGGATCGATTAAACGAGATCAAAGGCCACCTAGAAATCGCCTTATTGGAAAAACACTTTTTACGTAAGTACCAAAGAATATTTTTTCCGTGATATGATTCCGGTATGGCGAGCAACAATTTGGGACATTGCCCAAGAAAGAGTGCTGGAAGTATGTGTAAAAAATATGAATTGCAATATTGGCTATCCTTAATACAAACTGCCTTAGGGCACAATCCTAACCATGTCTGCTCAAAAGTAAGCTCCACTGTGTTCAATGGGTCTTACTCCCAGGAAAGTGTCTTTAGGATTGCAACCTTAATCTATGGATTCATTCATTCAGAATTCATTCATTCATTCTGCAAATGGCAGGTTTTCAGAGGATGATTCCAAAGCTATTTAGAAATTGGTTTGAGTGAGAGGAGAGACTATGGCTGCAATCCTAAAGACACTTTCCTGGGAGGAAGACCCACTGAACACAATGGGGCTTACTTTTGAGTAGACATGGTTAGGATTGCACCCTATGTGTGTGTTAGTTTTTTTGTCTAGCCTGCAGGTTGTGATATACAGCAACACAAAAAATAGGTTTTCTTAGTATCTTGGGTTCTGTGTAGTTCACAAGCTTTTAATGAATTGTTGAAGATGAAGAGCACAATCCTAATCATGTCTACTCAGAAGTAAGCCCCATTGTGTCCAATGGGTCTTATTTCTAGAGAAGTGTCTTTAGGATTGCAGCTGAAGTGGAAAGAGGGGTGTGTTCTTCTGAATTTAGGATTGCATCTTTAGGATTGCAGCTGAAATGGAAAGAGGGGTGTGTTCTTCTGAGTTGATCCTCTCTCAGGTTTTGTTTTAGATTAGTCAGGGTTTTGTATCTAATAGCGTTAATGTTGGACTAAGCCCTATATATTGGCCTATCTTTTCTTTCATTTGTGTGTATATGTTTGTGGATATCCCAAACTTACCCAGTCTCCCAGGGCATACTTCAAGAAGAGTCTGTAAGTGGTGGAGGGCCACCTACTTTAGCTTACAGCAGGTCCGAGATCCTTGGCATCTCCAAGGATGGGAGTCTCCTGCCTGAAACCCTGGAGAACCACTTCTAGTCCACGTTGATGAAACTGATGCTACAATCCAGAGTAACTATGGGACCTTTTACACCGACATTATGGTGCCACCTATGGGAAATGCATAGAGCAATCCAGAGTAAGTGCCTCTTACGTCTTCCCATAGTTACTTTGGATTGTAGGGTGAGTCAAATAGACAGATAGTCATGTAATGCACTTCCAGTGTCCGTGGATTTTACTCGTTGTGGAGTATACTCGTTAAGTATACTATTCCAAATAAGTAAATTAAAAAAACAGAGAATGGAAATCAATGATGTTATATATTAAGATGGGTTGCAAATCATCATAGTGTTTTGATTGCAACCTGAAATTACGTAGTTTCCAGATTTTGGGGTAAGCAAACTTCAGCAGTCTGGAGCGTCCAGCTGTGTTCATTTCAAATGTTTACATTCTTCCAAATACCAAAGGAGTTGGAAACTGTAAGCACTATTAATTATATGCCACTTTTGAAGGGGAAAAAGTCTACAAAATTCTTTTAATAGGGGACTGAGAGCACAATCCTAACCATGTCTACTCAAAAGTAAGCCCCATTGTATCCAATGGGTATTACTCCTAGGAAAGCATGTTTAAGATGGCAGCCTGAGTTGAAGGAATCTCGGAAATGTATTGGCCGACTCTAGTGGTTCTGCCCTTTCGCAGAAAATAATTTTCTAATAGATGCTTTCTATCTAAATATTTTCTAATTTTTCATGGAAATCCTAGCAATCTGTCTACTCATTGTCTGGAAGAGCTTTGCGAAACGTGAATGTATAGCTATTGTACAGGTGTCTCCCCTATATCGGTGGATCTGCTATCCACAGATTCAATTATCCATGGTTCTCCATGGCCTCCATTACTTCCTTCTCTCCCATTAACATAGTTGTTAATGAAGAAAAGAAAAGGTAATGGGTGCTGGGACACAAGGGGCATGGAGTATACATACCTTGTATTCCCATGCATTCATATACATACATACCCATACATACCTATACATACCCATGCATTCATGGGTTTCTGTATCTTTGGGGTATACCTGGAATGGATCCTTTGTGGATACGGGGCATCGGAGACCTGTACTGTTCTTCTGCTTGTCCTAAGTTAGAGATGGGTGTGAAATCATAATTCATATCTGTCTCCAGGAACGTTGAAAGCCTGTGTGGAGAAAGGTAGGATGAAGAAATTAATTTGCATTATTTTTCTAATAACTGCAAGGTGTGGAGGTGTTTATGAGCATGGAACTGTTGATGCGCAGCCAGATTGCCTAATAGGTATGGCAGATGAGCACTCCAGGGAGTGGAAATGCACATTGCTTTCTGATTCCTGGTATGCGCATGCTGTGTGGCGCTATTTGCCCAGCGCATTGCTATAGTCAGATAACATGCAGTCTGATGTGAGAAGTTCTGATTTAATTGGGTGTGTGTTTTCTTTTTTGGTATCCATAAACCTCTGACTTATCTCTTTGGCACCAAGACATAAGTAAAGACCTTTGGTCCCAATTCAGTAGGGCTGGGATGGTGGGATCTGTGTGCATATGTGAAGACAGTGACAAAACCACATTATCACTGGGAGACAATTAAATTATTTCAATAAATTTTTGCTGGTGTCCTAAGAAAGACACTTCTAGTTTTCAGTAAGACTGTGTTTACTCGAATGTAACGCTCATCTTTTCCAGCCAAATTTACCCTACAATCCAGAGTAACTACAGGAGCACGTAAGAGACATTATGTGTACCCGTAGTTACTGCACCACCTAGTGAAAACCTATGGGAAATTCATATTGCAATCCAGAGTAACTTGTTCTTACACCGGAGCAAGGACTCCCCGTACTTACTCTGGATTGCGCCCTAAGTCTTCAAGCTCAGTGTGTGCATTAGATTCAATGGTTAATTAGATTTGAGTAAATGTACTATTTTGATTGTATGTATAGGGTGAGCATTAGATTCAACGACGCATTTGATTCAAGTAAATATGATGCTTTCTGAGACTTCTTACAGACCTTCTAAGGTCTTCCAAGACTTGGAAGAGGCTGCACATTGACTTGGAAGACTTCAAAAAGGCACCCCATGGACGTCACCCCCCCCCCCAGGATAGTACCCCTGGCAATTGACCCCAGCGCACCTTAGTTATGCCACCACATGTAGCTCTTTTAAAAAAATGAAATCATATAACTGAACGGTGTCATGAGAAAGTAGGTGCGGGGTAGCACTGAGACTACAATCCTAAACCCCAGTTAGGCCAGCGTAAGTCCTGGCACAAATCCTGTCTTGGCCTGGTGGTGTCAAATAAGTGTTGCAGGGCACATCCGTTCCACTCATGGGGGGGGGGGGTTAGGTCAGTGCACAAACATGCACCCGCCTCCACTTGCTATCATAGGAACAGAGAGCATGTGTTGGTCTAAACTGGTTAGGATTCTGCCTTAAATCTGTTACCTCCTTTCTTATACTAAACACTGATCAGGACTCTTAGTACGGGGGCTCATGTGCACCTTTAGCTTATGGGGAAGCCATGATTTGCATGTTGGAAATGTGTGTAGAATCAATCAATCAATCAATCAGTCAATCAGTCAATCTATCTATCTATCTATCTATCTATCTATCTATCTATCTATCTATCTATCTATCTATCTATCTATCTATCTATCTATCTATCTAGTGCTTTTCAACAAGAAGAAGTGCTTTGTGTGTGTTGAATGTGTCATGCACATTCAATACTGACCTAGCTGGGAACAGTGATATAGCATGGAACAAGGCAGTCCCATATGTTCCAGGACCTTATCTTAATGCGCATATGGGACTCTAGAAGGATTGGTGTATTTACCTTTCATCACATAGAAGTTATTTGATAAGAGTCTTTGCATAATGTCTTGTGCATGGCTGCGGCCATAACACCTAGCATGGGTCTCAGTGGTGTCTGGTGGGGTCCAAACTTTTAACTTTGGGGCTCTCGGTCAAAGCAACCAGAGCCCTCTGGATGAAATGATGGGTCAAGTTGTGCCATCATTTGATGAATAGATCTTGGATGTCTTTGGAAAGCTCTCAGGCAGATCTTCTCCACCCAGCATGTGTTAATGTGCTGCTTAGTCATTCAGCCTTGACATCTCTACCCTGTCCCATGCGTGACTCATGCACGCTTGCCTGTTGTAAGCCACCTTGAGCATTTGCTTAAGCAAGGGGAAAAAGTAGAATATAGATTCCGCAAATAAATAAATTCATAGTTCAAATTTCATTCAGTCGTGTTCACACGACTATTGCATTGACCCAGTGCTTAAGTGCAATCCTAAGCATGTCTACTCAGCCCCATTGAGTTCTATAGTACGTACTCCCAGGAAAGTGTGGTCAGGATTGCAGCCTTGGCCCATGGTGCAATATAGTCCTCCCCCCACAACCTTCAGTGCTCGACTGATGCTCCTTTGAGAGCTTGAAAATGCAGTCCAGTCAGCTGTAGACTCAGACATACGATCCAGATTTGACTCAGTAGTACTTAGTTGGAAAATGTGCATTGAAAGCCATCATGGCCTAGTGATGTTCACCTCCAAGATTGCGTTAAATAGTCTAGAGTGGAAATGTTAGGACTCTCTGAAGACAGACGGGAAAGTTTTTCTTGCCTCTCACAACTTGTCTGCTCACAGTCATCCTCCAATTGCCATCTTCTATAAGTATACATGTCATTTATCATCTGATCTATGTGTGGGTTCCGAGATTTCACGCAAGACACTTGTAGGCGTTGAGCTTCCTGGCTCACTTCACTTTTGGCTGGGGACAGTAGAAAAAAAATAAATTACTTTAAAAATTACTTAAAGTACTTTTATTTTCAATTAAACTACTACTTTAAGTACTTTAAGTCCTACTTTAAGTACTTTTACTTTAAATTTACTACTAAATGCTAAGGCACTGAGCTCCTTTAGAAGTTTTTTACCTGTTTGTGTTCTAACACGTATGTTAGTGGTTGTGAGATTGTCTTATTAAGGCCAAAAATAATAGCATCACATATTGTTCTACATTCTAATTATTTCTCCAGAATTCCCTGGAGATGGTTCTGATAAGTTCTGTTGCTTGAGAACTGTACCTTCAGACTGTGCAGACTCCCTGTCTGCGTGTTACATTCCGTAGGCTGCAATCCTAAAGACACTTTCTTGGGAGTAAGACCCATTGAACTCAGTCTGGCATCCTTCAGTCTCGAAAGACTATAGTATCGTGTTCTGATTGGAGGTCCTAAAACAGCAATGGGGCTTACTTTTGAGTAGACATGTTTAGGATTGTGCTCTAAGTCCTATATCCTAAAGTGAAATTGAGCTTCTTGCTCCGGAGTAGTGAAAATGACTTTCCATAAGATAACACTAGAGGGTGACGTAACTGCGTGGACCCGTAACTGCTATGGATTTTGCCCTAAGTTAAGCAACAAAAGTACAGAAAAGCAAAGATAATAGGAGTGGTGGGTGCAGGGAGAACGACGAATAAGTGAATCAGTGGATAAGTGAAACAGCGGATAAGTGAAAAAGCAGATAATCAATCTGTCTGTCTTGGATAAGTGAAATATCAGTGGTGCAAGTGGTGAAGACACTGTGCCTGTTAACCAGCAGGCCAGGGTTCGAGACCCGGGTCAGCCCCACAAGACAGGGTGAGCTCCTGTCCTTAGCCCAGCTCTGCGACGCAGCTGGATCCAATCGTATTGGCTCAGCCTTTCCACTGGACTAATTCAGCGGCGTGGAGAGGGGGGATTTGCTGCTTGGGTAACAGTCTATCCTCCATATCAATCTAACCCAGGCCTTTGTGCTTCGCATGCAGCGTATGCAGCGCCGAGCACAATACCATAGTCTCTCAAGACCGACGGATGCCTGCTTTCTATCTTTCTATATCTATCTTTCTATCATGGATAAGTGAAACCACGGATAAGTGAAACTGCGGATATCAATTACGGGGGGAATGACTACTTTTCTAAAAAACTGGTTATTGCATTTGGTTGTATTATTGTGTATTGGTTTATTTACTGATAATGGAGGGAAAAATATTATAGGCAACCAATTGGAAAGTCAGCAAGGTGCTTTGTGATCTTTTGAATAGGGTGCTCATGAAATAAACCCTGTTGCTACATAGCCATGTGATTTGCTGGAAACCTCTAGTTCAACTCAATCCCGTGTGGATCCCTGAGCTCCGGAGGCTCCAAAGTGAGTCTAAATTCATCACCAAAAAATGGATGGCAAAACAGGCTTGCTTTATATATCCTCCCCCCAGACAGCAAACAACACAGTTGGGTTCATTGCTCACCCAAGCTTATTTTAATGAATATTTCACATTCTTTACTGGGAACTACATTTCTGGGTTTTGCAAAGAACAGCTGGTTTCCTTGAACAACTCGGCAGATGGGAAACTTGTGCAATATTAAAAAACCCGAACTTGACCTCTGGTGTGTAAATGATGCCAGATTGCGCAGTCTTAGAAGTAGATCAGTTGGACTGTGCTTCCAAAAGAGGTAGTGGTGGGGTGTAAATGACTTCTTGGTGGATTATAGGAATGGGAGATCCTTGATATTCACAAAATATCAACCAGTTCAAGTATTTTGGGTTGATATCCGGAGATGGCTTAAATCTGAGTAGACCCACTGGGACCAGCATGCTAGACTGATCCCCCATAAGCAAGGAGTGCAATCCTAAACAACTTTTCAGCACCAGCGTAGCTATGAGGGTGGCACATGTGCTGCACCCTACAATCGGGGACAACCATGGAGGCCTCATCAAAGTAAGGCAATATTTGATCCCATACCTCAAAGTTTCATTGCCCTTACCCAAGTTGGAAAAAACTATATTTACTCGAATCTAACGCTCACCATTTTCAACTGAATTTACCCTACAATCCAGAGTAGCTACGGGAGCACGTAAGAGACATTATGTGTACCCGTAGTTACTGCAGCACCTAGTGAAAACCTATGGGAAATTCATATTGCAATCCAGAGCAAATTGTTCTTACACCGGAGCAAGGACTTCCCGTAGTTACTCTGGATTGCGCCCTTAGTCTCCAAAATCAGGGTGTGCATTAGATTCAGTGGTTAATTAGATTCGAGTAAATGTGGTGTTTTGATTATAAGTGTAGGGTGCACATTAGATTCAATGGCACCTTAGATTCGAGTAAATCCAGTTGATCCGGGCTGCACCCTGATTCTCATAACTCGGTTTTCCTTCTCTGTGCTGAGATCCTGCATCAGATACAAACGGCCTCAAAGGGCGCAATCAGAGTAACTATGGGTAGTCCTTGCTCCAGTGTAAGAAAAATTTACTCTGGATTGCAATATGAATTTCCCATAGTTTTCACTAGAAGATGAAGTAACTACGGGTGCACCTAATGTCTCTTACGTGCACCCATAGTTACTCTGGATTGTAGGGAAAGTTAGACGGATGGTGACAAGAAGCAGGCCGTCCATTTAGGACCCATCATGCAGCTCTGAGTTGTTTTTAGATGCTACGCAGAATCCTATATATTCCCCCAAACACCTGGCATTCTCTGTTGTCTGCTTTTAGTCTCTGCCTGCTGGGCTGTGTTTTTCTGCTTCATTTATTTGTAAGCTTTTATGCTGATTTGAGTGTTGCTTATATAATTTATGAGACTTTTAAAGGCTCCACTGATACCGAGAGGATGGTGGGCGAGGGAGGAATGTGCAGGATCTGCGGGGGATGCGTTCCTACCCGTCCCCCCCGAAACTGTGGACGAGAGGGGGGGATCCTGTCTCCACACCTCCCATGCCTATTGCCTTTGTTGCTGTTTATAGCTGCGCGCAGCAATCGGTATCTTGCTTAAACAGGGAGGCTATAAGTGGAATGCTTATAGACAGCCCAGCAGGCGGGAAGCCTGCACACTCGAGCAGCATGCGCCAGATTATGGCTTGCTGGCCAGATCCGGCACAACACGGAATCGTTCCCCACCGATAGCGGCGCCTACCGCTGTGCCGCGCTGCTCCAAAGAAGCTCCTCTGCCTCGATTGTGCAACCCACATCTGCGCAAAGTCTACGTAGGACGTTGCATGAAGGAAGTTTTCTAGTGAGCCGTGTGGCAGACAGTCAGTGCTGGTCTGTATGGGAATAGTTTTTGCACCATATTTTTATATAGTATATATAGTTTATATAGTTATATAATTTTTGCACCATATTATAGTATATTTTTGCAAGTTTGGGGTCCACTGCGAAGCAGGCGGGAAGTCTGCACACTAGAGCAGATTGTGCCAAACTATGGCTTGCTAACATTATGGCTTGCTAGGGGGTGACTAACCATCAACATGGAAGCAACCATCAACCAGAATAACGAAGGTAATGGGCTTGGAGGACCCTGGATCAGCACATAAACAAAACTGTGGGGTGTACAGTTACAGATATAGGGTGCGTATATAATACAGATATTTGTATATTAAAAACAACTACTGCATCACCTTTGGGTCTATACATACACATCCATATCGAATGCATTGTTTTTCTCGGTAAGCACATGTATCCCATCATGTCCTATCCTGGCTGCTCTCTAATTTCAGTGGTGATGCACTCTAGTGAATGAGTTAACAGCTAAGCCTCTTAAATAGACCAGTTGTGATGATGATGATGATGATGATGATGATGATGCAGGTGAGACTGACCTACATTATCTTTTTGGCTCTCTAATGCTTGGCAGCTCACCAGTTGGAACCTGCTAAGCGAGTGTATGTAGGGACACATGCATTCACACCTTGAGTGTTGCTGTCACTTAAATATAGGGTGGAACCCAAGGTCTCATGTGCAGTCACGTGCAGTGGTTTGTGCCAAACTACAGTTCTGATTATAGGCAGCGTTCATATGGACTAGGACAGGGTGCGTGTATGTTTTTGGAGGGCATATTTTCCAGGTTTGTCCTTGTTATCCATTCCTGGACCCACCATGGATACTTAAACTCAAGCATGATCAAATCTGTAGGGTGATGGGGTGAGGACCCTCAGGACCTACAACATCTGTGCTGTGATAACATTGAGAACCCACAAGGGGTGTGCATTGGTAATGATGTGCATTGGTAAGCTTACTAGATTTCACTCTGGATCATCTCTGGCACATCAACGCACCTCATGGACAGCATCTCTGCCCCATCTATGCATGTCTCCATAGCTGTCATGGTACAAAGCTGGCCTGATGGCTCCCATACCCACATCTGGGTGAAGTGTCGGAGAGGAACCAAAAACTGTATGTCTGACCAAGAATTCCTCTATGTGTGTATGTTGTTGATGAAGCTATAGGGGAAGATTGCTTGGAATCTCTAGAATTATTTGATCACTGCTTGGTAGAATTGGAATATTGGCACAGAGGGAACTCGTTCACAGCTTGGCGGCTTACAGGCGGCTGCTACTGATGCGCAGCTAATTAGTAGGAAGAGTGACTTGTAGAACTGCATTCCCAAATCAGTTGCGCCGTCTCTTTTCTGGGGAAACAGCTGAAAACAACTGCTGGATCTCAAAATAGGCAGTTGGTCCCAAACTTCCCACCTTAAATACAGATGCTACCCACATTAAATGCATACAGATGCTCCCACGTTAAATACAGTGGTAGGTTGGACCACATCCAGTGGTAAACTGGTAAAGCAAACACACTTATAAGCTTGCCCAGAATAGATTGCATTCATGGTAATGACTAAGGGTTTTTATATACTATCCCTGAGTTGCAGTTTCCAGACAATCCTCAAAGGCAGCCTCACATAAAGCACAATAATAGCAATCCAGTCTTGATACAGCCAATATCTTGTCTCAGATCTGATTTTATGTTGCACTTCACCTGGTGCGCCAGCAAATTTCAGGTGGTGCATGTCCAGAATGACAGGCGGACTATCAATGCATGCCCAAGAAGACATGCGGGTTGCAAACTTGCTCCTGCAGGTTGCATCAAAGCCTATTCCAAAGAGGCTGATGGCTCAGTACCTGCATCATAGTGCTCCAGATCACGCTGTTCCATCTGGATTTAGCTCCTGCTTGTTGATCCAGATCCTGTGACACTTATAGGCAGCACTTTAGGATGTCCAGGGCCTGGAATTAAGAGGACAAGTGGCGCTAACATATTGGTAACTTCAAGATCTCAGATCTTCTCCAGCTGTTTCATAAGGATGTTGAAGAACATGGAAGATGAACTGAATCCATTGATAACCCACATACTAGAGATCAGGGTGCTGTGCAGGTATCACCTTAAAGAGTACACAACATATATACTCGAATCTAATGCACCATCGAATCTAATATGCACTAGACTTATAATCAAAATACCGCACTTACTCAAATCTAATTAAGCATCGAATCTAAGGTGCACCCTGATTTTGGAGACTGAATTCAGCTGAAAAAGATGAGCATTAGATTTGAGTGAATACAGTAAGTTAGGAAAGATTGGAGACATCATTAGTCCATGCATTACAAGTCTGAACCCAGCCAAGGGCTGCATGGACATGGTCCTTAGTGTAAAAAACAGCTAGCCCTACAAACCAGAGAAACTACGGGAGCACGTAGGAGACATCAAGTGCACCCATAGTTATGGCACCACTTAGTGAAAACCTATGGGAAATTCATATTGCAATCCAGAGTAAATTGTTCTTACACCAGAGCAAGGACTCCCTGTAGTTACTCTGGATTGTGCCCTTGGTCACCAAGGATGCTTTCCTCCTGTCTAGGGTCTGGCACAGATCATCCACTCTGGAGACTGAGACTGTTTCTGTCCCAAAGCCAGATTGAAAGGCATCCAAGTAATCAGCTTCATCAAAAAGCTCTGCCATCCATTCGAACCCTTTGCCCGGAAATGAGTGGCTAAAAACGGATCCAGTTCAGTGACATCTAGAGAGCTTTCAAGCTGGTCACAGTACCTCCTCTCTCAAAGATGGCTTATAGGACAATCCAAACCATGTCTACTCAAAAGTAAGTCCCATTACTTCAATGGATCTTACTCCAAGGGAAGTATCTTTAGGATTGAACTCTGAGGATGCAATCCAGAGTAACTACAAGGAGTCCTGCTCCGGTGTAAGAACAATTTGCTCTGGACTGCAATATGAATTTCCCATAGGTTTTCCCATAGGTGCAGTAATTACGGGTGCACATAATGTCTCTTAACATGCTCCCGTAGTTACTCTGGATTGTAGGGATAGTCATGACCTGTTCTTCATGGGAAGAGCTAGTAAGCAGAGTGACCATATGTCCTCTTTTTCCAGGACATATCCTGATTTTTAGCGTGGAGAAAAACTTCAATGTCCTCCTTCTCCATCGTAAATGGATAGCATGCAGCCTTCTTGTAATTAATAAATTACATGTAATAAATTAAATGTAAAAGTTTTAAATTTAATAATAAGCACATAGTGTTTAAATCAAGAATATGAAAACAATCTATATGAGTGTTTTTAACTTTCTTTTGTCATGACCTACATTTTTCTTGAGTATCCTACATGTTGGGGAGATCCTGTCCACTTTTTTTGGTTATGGCATATGGTTACCACAGCTAGTAAGTTGCACTGGGCCTGTACCATGTAGTTAATTGATTTTCAACCTTTTTCATCCCATGGTATACACACCAATGGTGCCCGGTGCCTGGTGGTCCCTGATGACCAGTGTTGCCCATTGGTGCCTAGTAGTGCTCAGTGCCCATCAGTGCCATCCCTACTGACGGGCACTGAGCACTACTAGGCATCAATGGGCAACACTGACCATCAGGGACCACCAACACTTGCCATTAGGTGCCCACTGGTGCCTGATGACATCCACTGAAATTGTCAAGGAACACCATCAGTTTATCCTACCATTGACTAGGCACACTATTTGGGGAGTTCTTCCTGGGGAGACCCTTCCCCATGGACCAACAGGGAGCCTCCAACAAAAACAGCAACCCACAAATTTCCTTTATAAATAATAAATGTAATAATATCTTTCCTGATTATTACAAATTTAATTGCTTTTTTTCCAGTTTACAAATTTAACTTCGTGGGTGAAAGTGTTGCACATGGTCCGGTTTTCCATCAAAGCTCCTAAAGGTTGGGAACCACAGATCTAATAGCTCGTGATAGTTTATTTTTTTTTAATTTAATATGATATTAAATTTTCATTTGTTATTTTAAAAAGTGGTTCCTAGTGCTAAGATGCTTGGGGAAAACCTGCTTGATTTTGACTGGGAAGCCTATTCTGTGCAGCAATCCCAGTCCTGATGTCGTCATCAGATGTGGACATCCTTATGACCAGTAGATACAAAGCTGGCAGCGCAACTGAGCACTGGTTTGTTTCTGACATGAACCAGTTTGACAGCACGAGGCTGGGATTTTTGTCCGTCAGGCCACTCGATGCCAATTATACAACGCTCTTGATCCCAACCACAATTTTAGAAATCGGTTGTAGGGAGATTTGCCATCATTAACATAGGCTTAGGAAGGCTATTTCTGCCATATGATTACTGCGGGAAATAGTAGTATTTGCCCGCAAGGCCAAGTGGTGGCGTTCAGTGCCATCTTTAGCTTGGACGCGTCTCCTTTTGGCGACTATAAATTTATCCTTATGGGATAGCCTCCAATTATCCCATAAGGTTTAATGACCCTGTTTTTTAATTCCACTTGTGAGATTGCCCAGGAATTCAGATGCTTATCTGGGAGTGGCAATTTCCGCTGCGCACACTGTTTGATCCTCGCACTAGCATGAAAGCGCACTTTGTGTGTTGCTTGTACCAGAGCTTCAAAATATAAATCATCGGCCATGTGTAGGAAAATCCTAATTTACATAATGAATGCACTCCTCGATTCGCTACATCAACACGTTTCATTTAACGACACATTGATATGGCGCAAAAATTGTCAAGGCACAACATATTCATTGTAGCTAGAAACCCTTTTGTGAACTTTTGGTTGAAAAATGGTGTATAAATACAATTTATTGATCAGTTTTTTTTAACCATTGACTGTGGGGGGGCTCACATCCCCCAATTGCCCCACTGATTAATGAGCCTCCAGAAAATCACACCTGAGGACCATGCATGGCACACCAATGTGCCATGGCACAGGGTTGGAAAATGACTGTCATAGACTATTCACAGCACACCAGTGTGCCATTGGTTGAAATTCAAAGCACTATGGCAAGGATGGCTTGTCAGACATAAGGCTCGAAAGCTGGATGTGGCTCTCAAGCTATTTATCTCTCCCGGCACCCCCGTTGCTGCTTTCAATTATATATTATATATTTTCTCTTCTGTCATTTGCAGTTGATGAGTTCCTAAATGTGCTTATTTTACGTCATGATCTACTTATTGACATCACTTCCTGCGTAATGACATCACTATTGGCCCTCGGCAGACATCATAATTGCTATTTTGTTCTCTGCATTAAGCTGAGATTAACACCCCTGCATGACTGCTTAAGCAGACCAAAAGTACTGCTGCACCCTTTTATTATTAGATTTGTACTCCACACCCAAGAAGCAATCAATAAAACACATAGTAAAATACAATTAAAAACCATAAAATACAATTAAAACCATAAAATACAATTAAAACAGAATAAAATGTTGTGCAGCCAGCAATAAAATACCAAGTAAAAGATGATTAAATCTATGGGATAATTTTATCCGTGCTGGTGTAATAGGACTGTGATAAAATGCCGCATTTACTCAAATATAAAGTGCCGTTGAATATAATGTGCACCCTATACTTATAATCAAAATACCGTATTTACTCAATTCTAATTAACATCAAATCTAATGCGCACCCTGATTTTGGAGACTGAATTCAGCTGAAAAAGGTGAGCGTTAGATTTGAGTAAATACAGTATATACATACTGTACATACATTTTTGCTTCAGATATACTCCTTGCCCCTGCTATTGAAGGCATAGAGAGAGATGGTATACGAGAGAAACTAGGTGTAGGGGTGCAGTATCCAGTTCTGCTATTACTCCCTCTATTTCTGCCAAAGTGTTCCTGGGTAGAAGAGCCTGATGGTCTTCAACCAGATTGATTGATTGATTGATTGATTGATTGATTGATTGATTACCTCTGAACCTGCAGCTCCCAGGCCACCTCATGGGTGGTCTGCTCATGGATCTGCTGATGCTGTCAGATGTATAATGCAATGGTTAAAGTTATCTAGGTGATAGTAAAAATATTTAGACATTGCAAAATGGCCTGTAGTCATAAGTGGCTTATTACATCCCATAAAGAATTAGGAAATTGATCTCTGTCCCAAAGTAATTCTTGGTCTCCAAAAGTAACACTACAGAGAAGAACTTTGAAAGATGCTCTGCTGGGTTGCATAAGGACCGGGTGACCAGATGCCCAAACCTCAAAAGGGAGGACAAGGTCTTGGATCCTCTCAGCCTGGCATTTTCCAGCACAGAATGGCACGTTTGCCTACTCCTGTGTAAAGCCGTGATATTGGGCACTTTCACTTTCCCATAGAGCTCAATGCATATTTTTGATTTTTAGTTTTTTGGCCATAACTTTTGAGAAGGAGATATTTTTGCATTGGATTTTTCTATTTAATACGAATCCAATGACATAAGAGATGATGGGGTACTGCACACCATTGCAAAGTGTGTACCCTTAATGGAGGACAATGAAGCCCATGTGGAGGACACCCGGACAGGAGGCTAAAAAAGAGGACAAATCTGGAATTTTCCGGTCATATAGTCACCCTACATAAGGATAATTGCAGTCCTTCTTCTAAAGCACAGCAATTAGTAAATATCCACGTTTTTAGTAGTTTTTAAGTAAATTCTTAGTAAAAATTAGTAAAGATCCATATTTTTGCACAGTTTGCACAGGAAGCTGCCCTATAAAGAATCAGATCATGGTCTGTTTAGCTTAGTATTGTCACCAGTATTGACCCTTCAGATGGGGGGGTCTTTGCACTCCAGCTGATGATGCTGGAAAATTTAATTTAAATGAGCATTTTGTGTGCAAAGTCCATGCGCTGCCATTGAGCACTGTCCCCAAGGCAGAAGCACTGGATCTTGGAAGGATATAGCAAATGTGACTTTTGGGGATGGTTAATTTTTGCAGTCCACCAGTTTGATCTCCCCATAGCAAGAGGGAATAGGTGAGCCCACATCCCTGGGGCATCCCACATCCCTGGCACATCCCACATCCCTGGGACATCCCACATCCCTGAGACATCCCACATCCCTGGGACATCCCTGCTCGGATGGTGCTAGCTCTGCCTCTGATGATCAGTTGACTGCCGGGATCAAAGTGAACTCACCTTTGTTTTTATTTTTCCTTTTTTAACAGAGGAAGAACTCAGGAAGCTGCGAGAAGAAACGAATGTCGAGACGTTGCGGCAAGAGCTAGAAAAGGAACGACAGAGGAGGATAGAACTGGAACAGAAAGTCAACGAAGTCCTTAAAACAAGGTAAGGGAAATGGACCACATTTACTCGAATCTAATATGCCATTGAATCTAATGCGCACCCCATACTTATAATCATAATACCGTATTTACTCAAATCTAATGAAACACCGGATCTAATCTGCACCCTGATTTTGGAGAGTGAATTCAGCTGAAAAAGGTGAGCGTTAGATTTGAGTAAATACAGTATTACATCAAGTACACCAAGAACTCGGAAGCATCTTCTGAGAATCTATCTACATAAATTCCTTATCCTGTATGTGTGGGTGTCCACATCTTCTGGCCAACATTTTTTGTCAATCCAGCAGGCTGAGGAGAGGGAACTGTCGACATTCCAACTGTCAGCATTCCCACTGAAAATATGGGAAGATGAGATGCTGGAGAGTGGGATAGTCTTAACTGATAAATGTAGTCATATTTTACCTCTGCACATGGCAGTTGAGAGCCATGTTGAGAGACATAAGTTGATATACCGTATTTAATGCACCATCAAATCCAATGTGCACCCAATACCTATAATCAAAATACTGCATTTACGCAAATATAATTAACCATCGAATCTAATGGTTTATGGTTTATTTATGGTTTTTCTTTGTAGCTGATAGTTTTTCCCCCACAGTGAACTCTATGTACTGATTATTTACCATCACAGTGGTGCGTTATCTGTAAGTGTCAATAACATTCCAGTTTCCCATGTTTGGGGAGCTGAAGTCTTTCGCTCCAGCTGGTGGCACAATCCCCCAAATCCAGAGTAACTACAGGAGCACATAAGAAACTTTATGTGCACCATAGTTACTGCATCACCTAGTGAAAACCTATGGGAAATTCATATTGGAATCCAGAGTAAGTTGTTCTTACACCAGAGCAAGGACTTCCCATAGTTACTCTGGATTTTGCCCAATGTCAGGCACATAGATCTGCCTTCCATCTCTCAAATTTTTGGTGCCAAGTTCTCTTATATCCTTCCAGTTTTAGGGCAAAATCCAGAGTAACTACGGGGAGTCCTTGCTCCAGTGTAAGAACAACTTACTCTGGATTCCAATATGAATTTCCCATAGGTTTTCATGAGGTGGTGCATTCAAGGTTTTCCAACCACGTTGCTGCATTAAAATCAATCAATCAATCAATCAATCAATCAATCAATCAATCAATCAATCAAGCATCTTGATTCAGGCATGATTCAAGTTGCCTTGGATTCTGACAGAGGATTCACATCCATTACACCGGGGGTCCTCAACCCCCGGTCCGTGGCCTGCAGCGCCTTGGCCACCGGGCCGCCACCACTGGGCCCTGGACTGGCATCAGGAGCACTGGGGCCCAGCCCGGCCCTCCTTGTAGCCATGATTCAAGATGCTGTTTCAGCCATAAAAAGGATGCTGTGTGATGTTGTGACCCACAAAAGGGTTTTTGAATCACTACTTCATTGGGTTTCCTGCCAATTCAGTTTATAATTTGTTTTGGTCCTAACAATATTCCTTATTGATTTGCTATCTGGATGTGGTGAGTCTGGGTCTTGTGGGAAGACCAGAAGGAATAGCTTATTTACTCGAATCTGATGCCCCTACTGTACCCCTATTTTAAAAGGTTTGAAATTTTTTTTAAAAAAATGTTCATTGGTGATTGTAATGCACAGCTGCAAAGCAGGTGCAAAAATTTAATTTTACTACATGCAACCATGAATAATAATAATAATAATAATAATAATAATAATAATAATAATAATAATAATAATAATAATAATAATAATAATGATATGACCATTGGTTATATTTGGGTTTTACATAATTGCACTATGTACAACAATTGGTTTACGTCACCGCTGTGTTTATTACAGTAAACTGTTAAACTCAATACTGACCTATACTAATAATCAAAATACTGTATTTATTTGAATCTAACGCACCATAGAATCTAATGTGTACACTAATTTTGGAGACTAGCCCTACAATCCAGAGTAACTACGGGAGCACGTAAGAGACATTACGTGCACCCATAGTTACTGCACCACCCAGTGAAAACCTATGGGAAACTCATATTGCAATCCAGAGCAAATTGCTCTTACACCGGAGCAAGGACTCCCCATAGTTACTCTGGATTGCACCCTTAGAGCACCATCCTAACCATGTCTACTCAAATGTAAACCCCATCGTGTTCAATGAGTCTTACTCCCAGGAAAGTGTCTTTAGGATTGCAGCCTAAATTCATCTGGAAAAGGTGTGCATTAGATTTGAGTAAATACGGTATGTCTGAATAATTTAGAAAAGCAAATTTTTCTTTAATACTTCAGTATTCAGGAGCTCTGCTGGAACACAGTAGTACACTTTGAAGATGGTCCAAATCAATAACAATAAGATCTTGGATCAGTTTTTTCCATTCCATTAGTATATGATGAGTTCCCAGATATCAGAGCAGAAATATATGTTAACTTCTTGGCACAAATTCTTGGTTGGAGTTATAAAAGTTGGTGTTTCTATGGACTAAATGGAAGTTTGGAAACCTGTACTTTGCTGACTGTGTCAAATTATATATCATTAGCCATTTATGGCCAGCTCTAAGTGACATCTCATGCGACTCTAATTGGCAGTGTGACGAAACTCAAATGAGCCTGAAATGTTCTGCTCCAGACACAGCATTTTAGCAATTAGGAAAATTAAGATGATCAAATGTAAGTTGTGTAATGCAGTGGTCCTCACCCCTATGAGGACCACGGCCTGGCACCATGGGGAAAAAATTTCCCACAGCCCGATGCACAGGCGCAATTTGCCCTGGCTACTGGCTGCGAGGCGAGCTGGGCACTGGCACTGGGCCAAGGCGCTGCAGGCCACGGACCGGGGGTTGAAGACCCCCGATGTGATGGATGTGAATCCTCTGTCAGAATCCAAGGCAACTTGGCTGCAGGGAAAACATTGTTATATTAGTATCACACTCCTGATGTTGTTGCTTCTATTCTAATGTTGTTGCTCTTTGTCTGCAGAACAGAAGAACCACCTCCTACTCTGCAACCCAGTAAAGCACAGACGCAAGCCAATGGAACAGGTATTTTTGGATTTGGTCTAGGGGGACCTTTATCCTGATGACCCCATCCTATCCAACTTTCCAGCTGACTTTCCAGCCACAAAGGAGCCTTGATTTAAGGCAGGGGTCTCCAAACTCCAGCCCTGGGACCAGATGTGGTCCTTGGCAAGCCTCAAGATCTCCTTATCCAGCACCTGGGCAAGCCCTATAAACCACTCCAATACATTCTTATATGTAAATTTATTCAAATTTTAAATGTAAAATAATTTTTTTGGCCTCTGACAGTGTCATAGATGTGGCCCTCCTACAAAAATGTTTGGAGAGCCTTGATTTAAGGCAGTGGTTCGCAAACTTCCTAATGCCATGACCTCTTAATACAGTTCCTCGTGTTGTGGGGACCCCCAACCATCAAATTATTTTAGTTGCTACTTCATAACTGTAATTTTGCTACTGTTATGAATAGTAATGCAAATATCTGATATGCAGGATGTATTTTCGTTGTTACAAATTGAACATAATTAAAGCATAGTGATTAATCATAAAAACAATATGTAATGATAGATAGATAGATAGATAGATAGATAGATAGATAGATAGATAGATAGATAGATAGACAGATAGATAGATAGATGTGGCATAGCTAAGAGGGGGTGACTGGAAAGAAAGAAAGAAAGAAAGAAAGAAAGAAAGAAAGAAAGAAAGAAAGAAAGAAAGAAAGAAAGAAAGAAAGAAAGAAAGAAAAGGAGGGAGGGAGGGAGGGAGGAATGGGAAGGTAAGTACTTGGGTGAGAGGAGGCCTCCATAGGATTGGGATCTCAGGCAGCAGAGCCAGACACTGTTTCCTGGGAATAAGTCCCATTCACTATCATGGGACTGACTCCTGAGTAGACATGCATAGAACTGGGCTTCAAACATTCCCTTCCCTTGAGGTTGCCTCCGTGACTGTCCCTCCACCACAGGATACAATGCATGCCTCATTAGCACAACTGCATCACACTGGAAGGTTGTATAGGATTGTGCTCTTAATCTGAATTACCGCATTTACTCAAATCTATTGCGCCATTGAATCTAAAGCACATCTTATAATCAAAATTATTGATATTCACTCAAATCAAATCAACCATCAAATCTAGTGCACACAATGATTTTGGAGACTGAAACTACAATCCAGAGTAACTACGGGACCTTTTACACCAACATAGTTACGGTGCCACCTATGGGAAACCTACGGGAAGTGCATAGAGCAACCCAGAGTAAGTGCCTCTTACATCTTCCTGTAGTTACTCTGGATTGTAGGATGAATTTGGCTCAAAAAGGTGATCATTAGAGTCGAATAAATACACTATTATTTGAAACTGAACTGTTATGGTGTTCCTTTAAATAATTCCCATTAATCTGAATATAAACAAAGTACAAAGCTGTTTAAATTCATATTTTAAATTGAAACTGCATATATTTTAAATTCATATCGAATATTGATTCTGTATATATAATCATATATTTTTTTCCAAAAAATGTTTACTGTAATATTATGCCAATAAAGTTACTGAAACTATGTATAAAATCATATCATGATAAAAACTTCACTCCCATTATATTTCCTTTGTTTTGTTTCTTGTTTTTGCCCATGGAATGAAGCTATTTCAATTCCAAACTTGTGTTCTCAACGTGAACTTCTGTCTCTTTACCCCTAACCTCTTGTTTTTGTTCTCGCTTCTAAAGTTTTGCTCTCTTTAGGATCTATTTTCTGTGTAAACACTGGTTATGTAAAATATTAAGCAATAATAATAATAATAATTCTGTTGATTTTGAAGCAATGGCCTTGTGAGCCATGGCTTACGAAACACGTTTCTTGAAATTGTAAGAAAAATTACACACCCTACAATCCAGAGTAACTACAAGAGCACATAAGAGACATTACATGTACCTGTAGTTAATGCACCACCTAGTGAAAACCTATGGGAAATTCATATTGCAACCCAGAGCAAATTGTTCTTACACCGGAGCAAGGACTCCCTGTAGTTACTCTGGATTGCACACAGAGTCACATGCCTGAAACTTTTCTAACAGCCAAATTCAAAGTAACTACGTGAGCACGTAAGAGACTTTACGTGCACCTGTAGTTATGGCAAACCTATGGGAGATTCATAATGCAATCCAGAGTAAATTGTTATTACACCGGAGAAAGGACTCCCTGTAGTTACTCTGGATTTCACCCTAAAGCAGTTTGTGTGGTGACAGTGGAATTTATTTAAATTAGACTTTAAGTAAAATTTAGTCTTACCCCCAAATCCAGAGTAACTACGGGAGCATGTAAGAGACTTTATGTGCACCCATAGTTACTGCACCATCTAGTGAAAACCTATGGAAAATTCATATTGGAATCCAGAGTAAGTTGTTCTTACACCGGAGCAAGAACTCCCCGTACTTACTTTGGATTTTGCCCTTAGTCTTAAATTAAAGTCTTTAAAATTAAAAATAAAGTCTTAATTTGATTTTGACTTTAAGGAAAATATGAATGTGAGATTTCACTGACCCGATGGCGCCCCAAATCCAGAGTAACTACGGGAGCATGTAAGAGACTTTATGTGCACCCATAGTTACACCACCACCTAGTGAAAACCTTTGGGAAATTCATATTGGAATCCAGAGTAAGTTGTTCTAACACCAGAGCAAGGACTCCCCATAGTTACTCTGGATTTTGCCCAGAATCTCATGTGTATCACCCGACATCATCTAAAGTACCACTAGTGGTACATGTATCATTATTTTAAAAATGTTGCTCTAGAATATTTCTGTGGAAGAGCAAGTACTTTTTAGTACTTAAAAGTACTAAACTGAGATGTATATAACTGAATATATATAAATGTATATATAATATATACAAATATATATAAATGTATATAACTGAAATGTAACCTTTTTTGTTAGATAACCGCAGCCACACGGTGTGTTCAAAAGTTCAGAAGTGGGTTTATGAGAAATTTGGGGAGTATATTGAAGACTTTCGATTTCAGCCAGAAGAAAACACAGTAGAAACTGAGGAACCACTTAGTGCAAGAAGGTAAATCATATGGAAAAGCCCATTTTTTCCAGTGTTCTTTAAAAAGCTGAATATGAAAAAGTATTGTGATTACTTTAAGCAAATTACAGTTGCTAATCTATATATATATATATATATATATATATATATATATATATAAATGAAAAGTCATTGACTGACTGATCAACGCCCAATCAAAACCGCTAAGCCTAGAAGCATGAAATTTGGGGGGCTGAGACGCATGGGGGGGGTTGGTGTACGGGGGAATTTTACTCCCGCAACATGGGTATGGTTTCGCTTGTATGTATATATGGCTTTCACTGAGGGGAATGTATAGAATAAAACAAAACGTAGCATTTTTCTCGTTAGTCGTATATTTCAAGTATGATATTGAAATCAAACCTTTGTTACTCATGTTTTGGTAATCAGAAATATTTTTCTTTAAAGAGGTAAATTATATTTTATTTCATATATTTATCCAGGCTTACAGAAAATATGAGACGGCTAAGTAAGTATCCAAGAACTTATCGTAGTGAGTTTGTAATGTTTGTCGTAATTTATGTAATATACAAATAATATGCAATAATACATAATAATAATATGCAACAATACATGCAGAAAAAAATGAGTTTGTGGCAATATAAATGATACAATTTATTAACCTGCTATGGAGTTAATTGCAAGTATGATAAAGCATACTATATAGTTTTGCAAGTATGATATAGCATACTATATAGCATACTATATATCATAACATATGATATATGTTAATAGCAAATATGAAATAGCATTCCATGCTGAGTATGGAATGAATCTGCCATGCAAGATATTCTTCAAACAACCAATATTATAAAAATCTAAAATGTAACAAGCATGAAATGGCAAAGCTGAGACTGCACAAGTAGTGTTTGTACAACCACTGTCCTTGCAGTATAGGATTCATTTAGTGAATCCATATTTACTCGAATCTAATGCACCATCAAATCTAATGCGCACCCTGTACTCATAACCAAAATACTGCATTTGCTCAAATAGAATTAACCATCAAATCTAATGCACACCCTGATTTTGGAGTTTGAATTTGGCTGGGAAGGGTGAGCATTAGATTTGAGTAAATATAGTATTTCTGCCTGGCCCACAACTGTACACATTTGCTTCGTGTTGCATACATGCAACTTTGGGCAGAAAGAGCTTAAATTTAAAAGAGGGGACTATGTCAGAGATGCTACGCCCCTTTAACTGCTTGGTTCTGAAAGGACATGTTTTATTAAGCAACTTTTGTTATGCAAGTGTGTTTTCCATTCATGTACATTCATGTACATGTTTCCATGTACAGCAATGTACAAATGGAACAGTTTTGTTGGAGTGTTGGAGTGACCTGCTGTAGCCTGAGGTTAGTGGGCAGCCGTAGTTGTTCCAAGCCGTAGGCTGAGTTGCAGGTATTGCAGATAGGCTGGCCAAGAACCCAGATTTTTGGTCAACACTGCCATTCTTACTCATGCCTTATCATGGACCCCTATGGGTCTACTCATTACTATACCTGCTCCTGAGGTGGTATGTCTCTGAGGAACTGGAAGAGGGCATTTCTGCCTTGGAAACAGGCTTTGGATCCAGAGTAACTGCTCTGCCCTAGGCAATGCTCAACATGCCCTCCACATGGCTCACCTGAACTGCCTAGGGCAGAGCATCTAGGGCAGAGCAGGTCCAGCTCTCTTAGGGCACCCTATGTTGCCTTGCTCTGCCCTAAGCCTTTTCCAGAGTAACCTAGTGATAGATAGGGCAACCTAAGGGCTCTTGCGTGGATAGATTAGTTGCTCTGGTTTTGGCTGTAAGAGCACAGTCCTAACCATGTCTACTCAAAAGTAAGCCCCATTGTGTTAAATGGGTCTTTGTGTTAAATGGGTCTTCCTCCCAGAAAAGTGTCTTTAGGATTGCAGCCTTAGGCGGCAACACACTTTCCAGGGCACAATCTAGAGTAACTATGAGGAGTCCTTGCTCTTGTGTAAGAACAATTTACTCTGGGTTGCAATATGAATTTCCCATAGGTTTTCACTAGGTGGTGCAGTAACTATGGGTGCGCTTAACATCTCTTACATGCTCCCATAGTTACTCTGGATTGTAGGGTATGTAACATAGAACTTAATGGGATTTACCTTTAAATAGACATGCATAGGATTGCACCCTAAACCGCCTTAGAAGACACTGAGTTAGAGGAGGATAGGCAGTAATTTAATTCACATTTAGGGCACAATCCAGAGTAACTACGAGGAGTCCTTGCTCCGGAGAAAGAACACTTTACTCTGGATTGCAATATGAATTTCCCATAGGTTTTCATTAGATGGTGCAGTAACTACGGGTGCACATAATGTCTGTTACGTGCTCTCGTAGTTACTCTGGATTGCAGCCTCAGATGATCATATCAGTGAGATTTGCCTGCCTGTTTCTGGAGTTACTTTCCATGCTGCAGTTTACAGAATGCTTTCTAGCATTCCAGATAAACCTGGAATGCTGGTTTATCTCTTGCACAGAAGTACATTGCAGTCTTGGCCACCAGAAACCAGATATATCGGAACCGGAAAGTACTATCTGGGTCTGACATTTAAGAATTAAATCAGTTCCAATAATGACTTTATTCCCAGGACAAACAATATTTCTGACACCACCTTTTTTAACAAGCAAATGAAACTGAAGCACAGACAGGTTTAATTTTGCATTTTGGGTGCAATCCAGTGTAACTACATGGAATCCTTGCTCCGGTGTAAGAACAATTTGCTGTGGATTGCAATATGAATTTCCCATAGGTTTTCACTAGGTAGTGCAGCAACTATGGGTTCACATAAAGTCTCTTGCGTGCTCCCGTAGTTATTAGTTTAATCCTTAATTGCGGATTTACAGCACAAGGCAGAGTAAATACGGGAGCTCTTGCGTCAACCTAAGAGACATTTATGTCGACGTAGATATGGTGCCACCTATGGGAAACCTATGGGAAATTCATAGAACAATCCAGAGTAAATTTTTCTTGCGTCGATGCAAGAGCTCCCCTAATTACTCTGGATTGTGCTGTTAGAAATGCAATATATGTGCAGTACAGCAATTAATAAAATTAAAATTGTACGTGCAGTATAGCAATTAATAAAATGAGAGAAAATGAATTTCCAGTAAGTACCTATTAAAACTGAGGAGTTCTTGGAAACATGTGTGCCACCCTTCCCTAAATATGCTGTGCAGTATTCCAAATCTGAGTTCTAATTGCTAAACAAACAAATAACAGAATAATTAATTATTCTGCAATAATTAGAACTCGGATCTGGAATAATTAATTTAGTTAATTATGGGAATTATGGGAACAGAACAGAAAAGGGTTAGGCTGCAATCCTAAAGACACTTTATTGGGAGTAAGACCAGTAAGACCAGACCAAATGGGGCTTACTTTTGAGTAAACATGGTTAGGATTATGCTCTTAATTGATCATTAGAAGCCCACATGCTTTTGGAGCAATAGCTCTGGGTCAATTCCAGCTCTGCCTTGAACTAACCCCCAAATCCAGAGTAACTACAGGAGCACATAAGAGACTTTATGTGCACCTGTAGTTTCTGCACCACCTAGTGAAAACCTATGGGAAATTCATATTGCAATCCAAATTGTTATTACACTGGAGCAAGGGCTCCCCATAGTTACTCTGGATATTTTAATAGACAGCAAGTGCTTTTCTGGGTAGGCAAATCCAACCAGTTATGCAAGTCGTATGTTTATTTTTTGTTGTTTTTCTAAACAAATCCGATCAGCGAGTTGGAATGGCTTAAGATGAATTTATAGTAGTGCTCCTGCAGCACAAGAAGGGCAGGAATTCAGGCTGTGCTCCACCTCTTAGAAAGGAAGGTAAACTCTTAAGGTGAACTACAGACATGCTCATCACATGTTTGTCACCACTTTTATGATGTGCTCATCCATTAAAAATGGCCATCCAGGGCTGGACCTTGATCAAAACCCTATAGACTACCCTGTTGTCTTGTAGAAGAGACCATTCCTTTTATCCGCTGGGGATCTATTCCAAGATCCCTTGTAGATATGCAGATCCACATATACGTGAATCGGTGACCACGACTGGTTTCCCCCCAGTGTCCACAATACTAGGTATGTTTCCCCTAGTATCCACAGCATCTACCTTGATCAAAACCCTATAGACTACCCTGTTGTCTTGTAGAAGAGACCATTCCTTTTATCCACTGGGGATCTAGTCCAAGATCCATTGTAGATATGCAGATCCACATATACATGAATCGGTGGCCACTACTGGTTTTCCCCCCAGTATCCACAGTACTAGGTATGTTTCCCCCGTATCCATAACATCTGCCTTGATCAAAACCCTATAGACTAACCTGTTGTGTTGTAGAAGCGTCCATACCTTTTATCTGCTGGGGGTCTATTCCAAGATCCCTCGTAGATATGCAGGTCCATATATACATGAATCGGTGGCCACTACTGGTTTTTCCCCCAGTATCCACAGTACTAGGTATGTTTCCCCCGTATCCACAACATCAGCCTTGATCAAAACCCTATAGACTAACCTGTTGTGTTGTAGAAGCGTCCAAACCTTTTATCTGCTGGGGGTCTATTCCAAGATCCCGCGTTGATATGCAGATCCACATATAGGTGAATCAGTGGCCACTACTGGTTTTTCCTCCATATCCACAGTACTAGGTATGTTTCCCCCAGTATCCACAGCATCTTTGTTGTGTAGAACCCACAGATGCAGGATCCATGGATAATGGGGTTACCAGAACCTGGATCCACAGATACTGGATAATGTATGTATCCTCTGACACACTCCTTCCAGGTAAGGATGTTTACACTGTTAATTCTCATAACTGAGTGACAGGTTTTAATCTTTGATTCCTGGACATCAGGTAGAGACGTGTCTAAGTAAGGAACGCAGCAGATAGTGCTTGGTGGTGTTACTCAAAGGGTTTATTCTTGGGCCGTCCATCTCTGCCATTGCATAAAACTTTTGCTATGTCTTGTGTAAATCAGAGTTCTGAAGTTTTAAGACACTGAGCGTTGCTGAAAATGTTTTTCTCTTTCCAATTCAAGTTGTGCGATGTTTTGAAAGGGTAAATCATGAGACCTACATTTTGATTTAATGTTTGTTTCTAGAGAGAGGTGCCAAACCTGTAACAAATTTTGTCAAGAATCTTTCTGCCTTATCAGACTGGTATTCAATCTACACTTCTGCTATTGCCTTTATTGTAAGTGGTCCTTCCTTAAGTTTTTATTAAGTATTATTAAGTTTTTATTAAGTTTTTCAGATTAATATTTAGTATTTTTATTAATGTTAATAAAACGATTAACGTTAATAGTTTTATTAAAAATATTAAAATATTAAGTATTTTTTAAGTTGTGGGTTTTTTTGGTAAATGTATTGTCCGTTCATAGTTTTTATTCATTTTGTTGTGCGTTTGTGTGTGTACCAAATGATGACAATCGGGCATGCCTGTGGCTTTACTAGTTGTGCTCCTTATATATGTGTCAGTACAGTGGAACCTCCTTATCTTCAGGTAGACCCCCTCACCCCACAGATTTCACTTTATATCTTGTGCGGGGTTCATGATCAACAACCAATTTTCAAATATTGATCCAAATATTACTTTATATTTGTCCATTTTATATATGGCCACTGATTAGATTTAGGGCGCAATCCAGAGTAACTATGGGGAGTCCTTGCTCCGGTGTAAGAACAATTTGCTCTTGACTGCAATATGAATTTCTCATAGGTTTTCACTAGGTGGTGCAGTGACGTAATGTCTCTTAAGTGCTTCCATACTTACACGTAAGTAATACACGTAATGTCTCTTAAGTGCTTCCATACTTACACATAATGTCTCTTAAGTGCTTCCATACTTACTCTGGATTGTAGGGTATCTTCTAATTTTCCAGTTTGCTTTTCAGATTTGTTTTGTTTTTTTCCTATAATTTTAATAAGATTCACTGGGGAGAGAGGAACATTTCTAACCCTACAATCCAGAGTAGCTACAGGAACACGTAAGAGACATTCCCTACAATCCAGAGTAACTACGGGAGCACGTAAGAGACATTACGTGTACCCGTAGTTACTGCACTACCTAGTGAAAACCTATGGGAAATTCATATTGCAATCCAGAGCAAATTGTTCTTACACCGGAGCAAAGACTCCACGTAGTTACTCTGGATTGCGCCCATTATGTGTACCCATAGTACTGCACCACCTAGTGAAAACCTATGGTAAATTCATATTGCAATCCAGAGTAAATTGTTCTTATACCAGAACGAGGACTCCCCATAGTTATTCTGGATTGCACCCTAAGACTGTAAATAGGTTTTTGCTAAGTTTCGGTTGGTTTACTCCTGAGCAGACACGGTGGGGTTATTCTAGTTAAGATCAGTGTGTTCACTTTTATTTTAATAGCCTGAGAGATGTTTGTTTGCACAGATATTGCATGAAAACATCCACTTAATTTTTAATCTATGTGTTTTTTTACCCGTAGATCTACATGAATGCTGTATGGCATGGCTGGGCCATTCCTATGTTCTTATTTTTAGCAATTTTGAGGTTATCCCTAAATTACCTCATAGCAAGGTAATCACTTTGTTTTACTCTCTCTTGTGGCTCTGGTTTGTAGCTTTCTAATTTTAAGTACAGGCACCTTTGCTTTCTTTAAATAAGAATTTCAACTTCTCTTTCTTCTATTTTAAGCTTGTTTAAATAGATACCAGATAGTAGTTCCCATTATATTAAAATAATTATTGTAATGTGTCCTTAAATCAGAATTACATGATGGCCAACACAGAATTAATATTTGTGTATAAACATTTTTACAAGATCAGAATTACTTCTCATTATCAATAAAGAATTGATGTGTTTAATGATTTTTTAAATGTTGCTGAAGTACCCCCAAATCCCGAGTAACTACGGGAGCACGTAAGAGACATTACGTGCTCCCGTAGTTACTGTACCACCTAGTGAAAACCTATGGAAAATTCATATTGCCATCCAGAGTAAGTTGTTCTTACACCGAAGCAAGGATTCCCCATAGGGCGCAATCCAGAGTAACTACGGGGAGTCCTTGCTCCGGTGTAAGAACAATTTGCTCTGGATTGCAATATGAATTTCCCATAGGTTTTCACCAGGTGATGCAGTAACTACGGGTACACATAATGTCTCTTACGTGCTCCCGTAGTTACTCTGGATTGTAGGGTATAGTTACTCTGGATTTTGCCCGTAGCGTATCAAGATCAAACATACAATTTACTTTAAAAACTTCATCCGTGCAACCTTTTCAGTATTCAGGAATGTGGAGTTCTACAAGATTGGGTGGCACTGAAAACATGGGGTTAGATATGGAAAAATAATAAGTCTGAAAAGATGTTGTCTACCCACACAAGTTTCTTTTTTTAAGCATCGCTTATTTATTTTCTTATGCAGGCATATGGAAAAGATTTTTTTAATCTGCTGTTTTTCATCTCAAGTTTTCATTATTTTTAGGGGTTGGAGAATACAGTGGAGTATTGTGCCTGAAATTTCCGAGCCCATTGTAAGTCCAAATAACTTTGAGATTTTTTAATTCATAATTGTAATTTTAATTGTAATTTTAATTGTAATTTTAATTACGATTTTTAAATGTTCTTTGTGGATGGGAATGTTTTTAAGAAGTAAAATGTACCCAAGAAGGCCGCCTTCTACTGAGTTGAATCATTGGTCCACATGATCCTATATGATCATCTCTGATGGACTTTCTAGATTGGTCCACGTGATCCTATATGATTGGTCCACGTGATCCTATATGGTAATTTCTGATGGACCTTCTAGATTGGTCCACATGATCCTATATGATCCTATATGACTGGTCCATGGGATCCTATATGGTAATTTCTGATGGACTTTCTAGATTGGTCCATGTGATCCTATATGATAATCTCTGATGGACTTTCTAGATTGGTCCACGTGATCCTATATGATCCTATATGACTGGTCCAAGGGATCCTATATGATAGTTTCTGATGGACTTTCTAGATTGGTCCACGTGATCCTATATGATTGGTCCACGTGATCCTATATGGTAATTTCTGATGGACCTTCTAGATTGGTCCACATGATCCTATATGATCCTATATGACTGGTCCATGGGATCCTATATGGTAATTTCTGATGGACTTTCTAGATTGGTCCACGTGATCCTATATGATCATCTCTGATGGACTTTCTAGATTTCTGGACAGAAGTTTTTCTTATCTCTGTCTTGGGGTTGAACTGGTACCTTCTGCATGTCAAGTAGGTGATGTGCTCTTCAGCTACGAGTAGCAAACGAGATAATATGAATATATAGTGATTTAAGATAAGAGAATTTTCCCCCTTTAACAGCCCTTAAATGTAAAAAATAAAAATATTTAATCTGTGTGCCTAATTTTTCATAGCAGGCGTGTGATCTTTGTTGCAGGAACCTCCAAAGGAAGACCTAACCGTGTCAGAGAAGTTCCAGCTTGTTCTGGATGTGGCACAGAAAGCACAGGTGTGCCTGGTCTTCAGACCATAATAAAGTTTATTATTATTATTATTATTATTATTATTATTATTATTATTATTATTATTATTATTATTATTATTATTATTGTTATTATTGTTATTGTTATTATTATTAGAAAGCACAGGTATAGACACTCTAAAAGCTAAAAGTCCAAAAGGTTTGAGAACTGCTGTCAGCCAAAATAGTCAATATAGGACTAGATGGATTAGTGGTCCGGCTGAGAGCCCAATCCCATTCATATCTACTCAAAAGTAAGCCCCATTAGAGTCAATGGAGCTTCCTCCCAGGAAAGGATCCGCCATGGAACCCAAGTTCCTACTGTACTCAGCTTTCCTTGTCAGGATTCTGAGTGCTGTAGTATTCCATTTTTTTTTTTACTATTTTAACATTTTTTAATAAGGAAAAGTTTTATAACATTAACCATTTAAGGTGAGGTAGCAATTTTGCCCTTCCAGTTATTAGTAACATAACAGGTTATAAATTGAAAGGTGGAGAAAAGAAAGTTGTCGTTGGAATGTGTTACTATTTGATAAGTGTAATAGGAACATTCATGATGGAAGTGGACATCCTAACCATGTCTACTCAAAAGTAAATCCAAATTGTGTTCAATAGATCTGACTCCCAGGAAGTGTCTTTAGGATTGCAGCCTATGGGTGCAATCCAGAGTAACTATGGGGAGTTCTTGCTCCGGTATAAGAACAATTTGCTCTGGATTGCAATATGAATTTCCCATAGGTTTGCACTAGGAGGTGCAATAACTACGGGTACACGTAAGGTCTCTTATGTGCTCCCGTAGTTACTCTGGATTGTAGGGTTTGTCTTTTACCAGGTTGACCAGAACTGAAAAGGTTTGGTGACCCAATAAGCTTCTGATACTCCACACTTAGGAGCCTGCTTGCATTTGTGTTTACATTACATTTACCTTACAGACCAGAGTAACTATGGGAGCACATAAGAGACATTTACGTCAATGTCGTTACGGCACCACCTAGTGAAAACCTATGGGAACTTCACATTGCAATCCAGAGTAAATTGTTTTTACGTCGAAGCAAGGACTTTCCGTAGTTCCTCTGGATTGCACCCATAGAATCACAGAACATTACATGTACCCGCAGTTGCTGCACCACCTAGTGAAAACCTATGGGAGATTCATATTGGAATCCAGAGTAAGACTACAATCCAGAGTAACTACGGGAGCACGTAAGAGACTTTACGTGCACCCGTAGTTACTGCACCACCTAGTGAAAACCTATGGGAAATTCATATTGCGATCCAGAACAATTTCTTCTTACACTGGAGCAAGGACTCCCTGTAGTTACTTGGGATTGCGCCCTAAGTTATTCTTACACCGGAGCAAGGACTCCCCGTAGTTACTCTGGATTTCACCCTTGGATGACATCTATTTTTTTCCAGTCTTATGTTGTTTATCTTCCTTGATTGCAGAACCTGTTTGGCAAAATGTCAGACATACTGGAAAAAATTAAAAAGTAAGTGTCTGCCTTTTTCACAGAGCACAATTTCACTAGATTTGAATTAAATGTTGTGTTGTCTAACTTCTTTTTGTGGCTCTTTTTCTCCCCCTCCCAACAGCTTGTTTATGTGGGTCCAGCCTGAAGTCACGCAAAAACTGTACATAGCTTTATGGGCCGCTTTCATCGCGTCCTGCTGCATTCCGTATCGGATTATTGGGCTTGCAATGGGTAAAAACTATTATGATTTCCTCTGATGCACCAATTCCTTTTTTCAGCTTTAGAAATCTCTCTCTTGCTTGATGAGAAACAGTCTTTTACTGTAGGCCAAAAGGCTTCCTTAGAAATACTTGGATCACAACAAGATTTGGTTGGACATGGTAGCTTCACTGCCCTAAATGCAACTGCATACTTTTTACTGCGGGATCCCTGAATTGGGGAAAACCTGATTACTTTTCTCGGAAGAGAGGACAATCCTTATTGAAAGGGGTATGTTGTCTACTAGTATACTTTATGTTTTATCGCCAGGTTCCTTTTGCAACTGTTCTGAAATATTTAAATATTTAGTAAAGAGAAAAAGCAACAGATTGTATGCCATATTGAATTTCCCCCTTTAATGGGGTCGGAAGGCGGCAAACAATGCAGATAAATGCTGTCCAGAGGAACATCCCATTGTTTTCATGGCGTCCTGCATTCTGTCTATCACTAGATCAAACACCCCGGAAGACAGACCAGCCCTACAATCCAGAGTAACTACAGGAGTACATAAGAGACATTACGTGTACCCATAGTTACTGCACCACCTAGTGAAAACCTATGGGAAATTCATATTGCAATCCAGAGCAAATTGTTCTTACACTGGAGCAAGGACTCCCTGTAGTTACTCTGGATTGCGCCCTTAGGCCCATATCCTAAAGTCAAATTAAGTCCTTTGCTCTGGAGCAGTTAAGGTGACTTTCCATAAGATAACACTAGAGGGTGATGTAACTGCGTGGACACGTAACTGCTATGGATTTTGCCCATACTCAGTAGGGAACACATGCATGATAATGTCCCCGTTATGTCCCCGTTATTGTTCTCCTAGGTGTCACCATTTGGATCTTAAAAATCTTATGAGATTTGAGTACCACCAACTTGAATCTCACAAAATCCAAGATGGTGGCACCTTGCGGAGTTAGGAAGTCTGTGGGTATGTCATGACCCAGGTAAATGTTGGGAACCACTAAGGTAGGTAGTACCAACCTAGATGGATCAAGGGTATGGCCTGGTCTATCTCCCTTCCTAGTCTAATATCAAAGGTAAAATCCAACCCCCCCACCCCAAAAAATAAGTATTACTCATAGTTTACCACTTCTCTCCTGCAAATTACCTTCTATTCCAACTAATTTAACCTAGATTTTCTGACTTCTGTCTGCTAATGAATATATATTAAAGTTTTGGTCAAAGTCAAAACAATAAAGTCACTAGTGCGCAGAGAAGCACACTCTATCTATCTATCTATCTATCTATCTATCTATCTATCTATCTATCTATCTATCTATCTATCTATCTATCTATCTATCTACCTACCTACCTACCTACCTACCTACCTACCTACCTACCTACGTATCTATGTATCTATTCCTCCCTTTCATATCTATCTATCATCTACAGTATTTATATACTGCTTTTCAACTAAAAAGTTCACAAAGTGGTTTACAAGAAAATAAAAAAATAATAGCTAATTAATAACTAATGGGTCCCCGTCCCAAAAGTCCTCACAATCTCAATGCAAAAGGACACCAGCAGAAGTCATTAGAACAGACATTGCTGGGGGTGTGGAGGGCCAGTTACTCTCCCCCTGCTAAATAAAAGAGGAACACCCACTTGAACGAGTACCTCTTGCCCAGTTAGCAGGGGTAACAATTTTAGGTGTACAGTATTTCTATTGATGACATAGTGTATTGATACCAGTTTTGTCTCTCCATCTGTGTAGGTCTTTATGCAGGAATCAAATTCTTTCTGATTGATTTTGTCTTCAAACGATGCCCGAGGCTGCGTGCCAAATATGATACTCCTTACATCATCTGGATAAACTTGCCGACAGATCCTCAGCTCAAAGACAGGGCCAACGCCACGGTATCAAGACGGGTAAGTCGTGCGCAACTACTCGTCAGTAATCGTGTGGCTCCTGTGACTAGAGCACATCACAGAAGAGCTAGCTGTTGGGATCCCATGTATGTACTGGATCTGATATATGCAGTAGAATAGACTGCATATATATATAGGATGACTTAAAATAGAAACCCAAGAGTAGTTCTCCAACAGTGCTTTTAAAGAGTACACCGTCTTAAAGAGAAAGCAGGGCTTTCTTTTCTGAATCTGGCATTTTTAAGAACTTCTCAGGCATGAAAAAGGAAACACTTTCTTTGGAAAGATTAAATACAACGGGCCCTTTGTATCCAAACACTTGAGTCCACAAATTGATACTATGGGCACAGACTACTACCCAAGAAAAAGCACAATCCTAAGCATGTCTACTCAAAAGTAAGCCTCATTGTGTTCAATGGGTCTTACGCCCAGGAAAGTGTCTTTAGGATTGCAGCCTAAGATGTGATTGTACCAAAACAAGCTTATTGCTCATCCTGTGCTGACCTCGAGCACAATCCTAACCATGTCTACTCAAAAGTAAAACCCCATTGTGTTCAATGGGTCTTACACCCAGGAAAGTGTCTTTAGAATACTAGGGAGCCTGACTGTGTCACCATGGCTGTGCCACAACAGCTGATTGTACCAATACAAGTATATTGCTCATCCTGTGCTGACTTAGAGCACAATCCTAACCATGTCTACTCAAAAGTAAGCCCCATTGTGTTCAGGAGAGTGTCTTTAGAATTGCAGCCTAAGATGTTAGGGAGCCTGACTGTATCACCATGGCTGTGATGGTACCAAAACAAGCTTATTGCTCATCCTGTGCTGACTTAGACCACAATCCGAACCATGTCTACTCAAAAGTGAGCCCCATTATTTCCAATAGGTTTTACACCCAGGAAAGTGTCTTTTGGATTGCTGCCGACGTAACAACTTGGGAACATCCATTCCTACTCAATCCGTAATAACTGTTGGTCTTGCTGATGGCAACCAATCATTTCTGATGCTTCCTGTTTTTGAAAAAAATAACTATCAATAGCAGTATATCCAGTAGTGGGATTCAAATAAATTAACAACAGGTTCTATGTCCTAATAACCTAAATTAACAACCGGTTCTATGTCCCATTAGTAACCGGTTCTCAGAACCAGGTGCTCATTAGCAAAGGGTTCTGTAGATCCTGTGGGAACCCTCTGAAGCCCACCACTAAGTATAGCCATAGTGTGGGACAATGCTAGGAAGATCAGTAGACAGCAGGATCTCAAATAGGATTGTAGCCCATCAGTAATAAATCTTAAATGTAAATCTGTCAAGCTTAACTTGTTTGTCCTGACCATTCATGGAGGTGGATGGGAGTGGTAGGGATGGGAGTTGCTTTCTACCTAGTATCAGTTTTGAAACTGTAGCCCAGTGCCTCCAGTTCACAACTCTTCTTACATAGGCATGGAGATCCTCTTATGGACCAGGAGTTCATTCAGTTGAAAGAAACTATAGAAGCTTCAGCCCTGCCAGAATTCAATCTTGTTAGAGTGTAGGTATCAGATGATACATCTGAAAGCATCATAGGTTCAAAAGCGCCATGCCAGGGGGGAAACCCCTTAAGTTTAAACCAGTGGCCAGGGAACAGGGGTAAATTACCCCAAATGGGGTAAAAATGAAATTCGTGGGGATAATGGAACAATATAGGGGAAGCTAGGGAAGGGATGAATGCAGGGTTTGGTGGGGTAACGTCGGCATATCAAGTGGGTAACGTCAGCGTACTTAAATATATTTAGGGGTAAAAGGTAAAAAAGTTCCCTGACCCCTGGTTTAAACCAACACTCCTTCCCGAGACACAACCTATATTCAGCAGACTAACATCCAAGTGTATAGTTCCTCATGTGCCTTTTAAGTGGTACAGTCCTTGCAAGGTTTTGCCTTGGTTTCAGCCCCCACCTCCAGCTGAATGTTTGAATTGGCTTCAGGTTGAACCATAAAAAAAATAAAAATTAAATTAAAAATCGAAACATTGGACATAAATGTGTGTTTGCTTTTTGTGTGGGCTGTCAAGGGTTTGCATCCTCTCGATACATCTGTTCAGTAATCTTGTTACTGAACAAGATTATACTTGTTCAGTAACCCTACAATCCACAGTAACTATAGGACGACGTAAGAGGCACTTAGGGCAAAATCCATAGCAGTTACGGGTCCGTGCAATAATGTCACCCTCTAGTGTTATCTTATGGAAAGGCATCTTAACTGCTCTGGAGAAAGGGGCTTAATTTCACTTTAGGATATAGGCCTTACTCTGGATTGCTCTGTGCATTTTTCATAGGTTTCCTATAGGTGGCACCATAACCTTGTCAGTAGAAAAGGTCCTATAATTACTCTGGATTGTAGCCTAAACCCCAAATCCAGAGTAACTATGGGAGGTACTAATTCTGGATTGCTCTATGCATTTTTCATAGGTTTCCCATAGGTGGCATTGTAACCTCGTCAATGTAAAAGGTCCTGTAGTTACTCTGGATTGTAGCCTAACCCCTAAATCCAGAGTAACTATGGGGGCACGTAAGAGACATTACATGCACCCGTAGTTACTGCACCACCCAATGAAAACCTATGGGAAATTCATATTGGTATCCAGAGTACCGTAAATTGTTCTTACACCTGAGCAAGGACTCCCCATAGATACTCTGGATTTTGCCCTACGTTTTCCAGCTGACACTAAGAGTACAATCCTAACCAGGTCTATTTAAAAGTAAGCCCCATTGTATTTAAAGGGTCCTACTCTCAGAAAAGTGTGTTTAGGATTGCAGCTGAAATTATAAACAAAATACAAAATTGTTTTCCTGCATTTTATTAAAATTTCAATTTTCAATACATTTTTTTAAATTTCATAGTTCACACTTTTGGAAAAAATATATCTTTATCCTTGAAATATACTTGAAATAAAAATATATTTGCCCATGACAGACTAGGTAGCCAACTATCTTAACCATCTTATAGTTAGAAAAGAATGTTAACTAGTATCTTACCCCCAAATCCAGAGTAACTACAGGAGCACGTAAGAGACTTTACGTGCACTGGTAGTTACTGCACCACCTAGTGAAAAACCTATGGGAAATTCATATTGGAATCCAGAGTAAGTTGTTCTTACACCGGAGCAAGGACTCCCCATAGTTACTCTGGATTTTGCCCTTAGTCACTTACCCTACAATCCAGAGTAACTATGGGAGCACGTAAGAGACTTTATGTGCACCCGTAGTTACTGCACCACCTAGTGAAAACCTATGGGAAATTCATATTGGAATCCAGAATAAGTTGTTCTTACACTGGAGCAAGGACTCCCCATAGTTACTCTGGATTTTGCCCTTAGTCACTTACCCTACAATCCAGAGTAACTATGGGAGCACGTAAGAGACTTTATGTGCACCCGTAGTTACTGCACCACCTAGTGAAAACCTATGGGAAATTCATATTGGAATCCAGAGTAAGTTGTTCTTACACCAGAGCAAGGACTCCCCATAGTTACTCTGGATTTTGCCCTAATTAGTAACTTTAGGAAACCAGGTCAGGTGCAAGAAATGGGAGTCAAGCCAAGCAAATGTGATTTTAATGAATGGAAAAGATGTGCTCTAACCACTGGAGCATTACTTTGTGTTGTTTTTTTTAAGACTTTAATCATTTTGGAATGCAAATAAGATCTTGCAGGTTCATTCAAGTCACATTTTTAATTCTGCATATAATACAGATAAATAGACATTTTTATTTTGTCACTGTCATATTTGTGTTTGTTTGTTTTTCTTTTTCCTACTAGCTGTCAGGGCATGAAAAGGTACGGATCTTAGAGTGGAACTTTTTATTTAATTTGATCATTTGTATTCATAATTAGCTGATCCCTTTTGACTCTTCTGTGTGTGTTTTTGTGTGAGTTTTTGCATTTAGTTAACCATTTTCTTTTAGTTTCTACATATATATAAAATCACTTTTGGTCTCTTAGAGACAATAATATGTGGTGTTTCTGAATATATTTACTCGAATCTAACGCTCACCCTTTTCAACCAAATCTAGAGCACAATCCTAACTATCAGCACAATCCAGAGTAACTACCGGAGCTCGTAAGAAAAATTTACTCTGGCTTGCTCTTTGAATTTCCCATAGGTTTCCACTAGGTGGTGAGTAATTACGTCGATGTAAATGTCTCGTAAGAGCTCCCGTAGTTACTCTGGGTTGTCTGCTCAAAAGTAAGCCCCATTGTGTTCAATGGGTCCCACTCCCAGGAAAGTGTCTTTAGGATTGCAGCCTAACAGTGCAATCCTAAGCATGTCTACTCAGAAGTAAGTCCCATTGTTTTCAATAGTGCTTACTCCCAGGAAAGTGTGGTTAGGATTGCCACATAAGTCTCCAAATTTGGGGTGCGCATTAGATTTGAATAAACACAGTATTTTGATTACAAGTATAAGTCAGTATTTAGTTTAATAGTTTATTCCATTGTAATAAAAATGTAGTGTAAACCCATTGTTGTATAAAGTAGTGCAATTAGGTAAAATCATAACACAAACCCATTGTCATATTATTATTGTCACACAACTCGTTTAATGCAACACAATTAAATTTTTTTCACCTGCTTTGCAGCTGCGCATTACAATCGCCAATAAACATTTTTCCGTCTCGGGCCTTTTAAAATCAGGGTGCACATTAGATTTGATGGGGTGTTAGATTCGAGTCAGGGTGACCAGATTATTCCCGAACCCCAGGGCACCCTGGTGAAGCTTCTGCTTAGATTAATAACTGTGTGCCCTGATATTTCTACATTAAGTTAAAGGAATTGTCTGCTAGATGGTGTCTAGAAAATGCTTTGCATATAATTCTGCAAAGGTGTGGAAGATGCTTTGATTTAAGGTGGTGATTCCCAATTCTTAGGACCCTGTAGAGCACTGAGGCCGAAACTGGAATTGTCCTGGAGCATGTGCAATGCGCCACACTCACACGCTAAGTACCGTTAAATTTGGCAGTCTTAGGGGGAGGTGTTAGCGAGGTACTGGAAGCGATGGCTGTGGTTGTGGCTGTGGGCACTCAACACTCCACTCTCTCTGGTGGTCGGTGGGAAATGAGTGCTTCCACATAGACTACCAAAGGCTTTGCACAACCACAACCAGCGCAACACAACCACAACTGCAAGTGATCCACATACTACCCACTCTGGTGGTCAGCTATGGCTGCAGGTGGACCACACTCTGGTGGTCTGTGGGGGAGCATCACTCAGCAGGATACTGGCAGTGAGAAGGCAATCTTTATTTTATTCCTGAGATCTCATGCACCACTTCTCAGGGTCTCACAGACCACAGGTTAGGAACCACTGATCATAAGAACATAAGAAGAGCCTCTACTGGAACAGGCCACAGGGCCATCTAGTCCAATATCACAGTATACAGTTTCCAGTATCACACAGTGGCCCATCAGATGCCTTAAGGAGCACATATGACACCCACATCCAGGATATCTCCATGTCCTGAGCCCATAATATTGCAGTAGCCTAAAAGAACATTCAGCTGATCTTCCTGTAGGTGTCGTTCATGTCCTAGTCCTCATCTGCAATTTAATGGACCTAAAAAAGGAATAGTAGAGACCAAGTTGAGCACGTTCTGTTCTGTTCTGTTTATTTAAAGCATGCATGTCCTGCCCTTCAGCCAGTGAGTCTCCCTGAGCAGCTTATATAAAATAATAGGAAATCACTGTAGCGCATGAGACAGTTCATGGTCTAGGGATCTGTGAGTGGGGGAAGGTCACAGGTAAAGTTTAATAGAATCATCGAATCTTAGAGTTGGAAGGGACCTAGTAGGTCATCTAGTCCAACCCCCTGCCTGCAGCAGGAAATCCTCCTAGAGCATCCCGACAGGTGCTCATCGAGCCTCTGCTTAATATGTGATGGTGGGTTTCCACCTTGATGCATTGTCATTCTTTTCCACTGACATCTGTGTAAGGTAAAATGTGTACAGGCATCCACCAGTGTCCATGGATCTGGTTCTCCGTGATTTCCAAACTTTGTTTAGGTACATTACGTTGACACAAAGCGGTAGTTGTCTTGCTTGTACAAACAAGGACAGCCAACCAGGACTTGGATCCTCTCTTCTTGATATCCTCGTTCATCAGCTGCAGAACGCCGTTCAGGTCCATTCTGAAGAAAAGCAAGGTGCATTCCCCAAAGGGGGTGCAAAATATTGCCAACTTCTCATCTGATGCATGCATTTTTTGTTGTACCGCTAACAACCCAGTTTGATATCTTCCAGCTTCAAACAACGGCCTCGAGAAGCTGCGTAGGCGCAAGCGCACCAACCGGAATCAGCCGGGACGACGACAGCAGCCGTTTTCACAGCACCAAAAAAGGCAACTTCCATGAAGTGTTTAACCTCTCCGAAAACGAGCGTCCTCTGGCAGGTACGGGCGCAGACGTAGACGTCGGTGTTGGCGACAAATAGTTTTTTAAAAGTTGTGCGCAGAGGAGCACTATTGAGAAATTAACTCTGCTGTAATGTTATCTGCTGTCAGGTTCTATGAGCAAGAGGTCAAATTAATATTTTATCTGATATGCATAAAATTATCCGAGTTGAACCCGATGCGCAGAGCCTTTTGTGACAGCCTGAATTTGAGAGGGGAGAAAAGTGTCCGGAGTAACTTAACCCGGTGTTTGAAATAAATACTTGAGCATTCAGAAAAGCAGTGTGTGCATTTGGAGACTTCTGTTGTGGTGGTTTATGCTGATATATACCCAGTAGCATCTTTAGTTGGGGGGATCTGGGTGGCACCCAGTGGCATTATAAAAGGGGGATCCAGGTGACATGCACTGACGTGGGGTGACCCCACTACAGGCCAAAATTTTTAAAATCCTTATTATTTTTTAAAATCATTATTATTTGTAATCATTATTTTCATCATTTAACATTATTTTCAAATAATACCATTGTGTGTTATATCAGCACAACGCAACACAACACAACAAATCAAGTGGCATTGAAATGCACTATTCTGCCCATTCAATCTGCCCATTGAATCAAGCGACATTGAAAGGCACTGTTCTGCCCAAACTATATCTTGATTTGCTGGGGCTTATGCTGCAATCCTAAAGAACCTTTCCTGGGAGTAAGATCCATTGAACACAATGGGATCTACTTATGAGTAGACATGGTTAGGATTGTGCTCTTAGTGTTTCATTTTTCTTGGCAGTGTGTGAAAATGGCTGGCGATGCTGTTTGATTAACAGGGATAGGAAGATGACGACGGACTACATCAGAAACGGAGTGCTTTACGTTACCGAAAAGTAAGTCTTCTTACAAGGTACTCGGCGCACTGAGACCAGGGGAAAAGTTTCATTGGAAACACATGATGCGTAGGGTGGGAAGAATATTGCAATTCTAAAACCGGTACAGTGGTTCATTAGTATCCATTTGGGATCAATTCCGGGACCCACTGGAAATACTGATTTCCATGTATAATCAAAACCATGGATAATCAAATCCCCGGTCCACCCTCCTAGGATCTTCCCGATGTTATCACTTGACATATCTAGGGGGTCCTTGAAGCCTTCTATCCACAGGGTCGGCATCAGGGTGACCATACGTTCTGTTTTTTTTCCCAGGACATGTCCTCTTTTTTAGCCTTATGTCCTGGGGAAAAAAATCATTTTTTTCCTTGTGAGTAGGCAGCATGTCAAATCCATCTGTCCTTGTGAGTAGATAGCATGTTGAAGTCATGTAGTAAGTTATATGTAATAATTTTTAAATAGGATCGGGGGACCTGGTGTACTGCAGTCCATGGGGTCAAGAAATCTCAGACATGACTGAACAACTAAACAGCAGTTTTTAAGTTTAATAAGTAGTGTAGTATTAAAATAACCACATAAAAGCTATCTGTCTGTCTGTCTATGTGTCTGTGTGTGAGAGAGAGCTTTTATTTTATGTCCTACATATTCCTTGGGTGTCCTACATTTTGGTGGCCCTTGTCTGGTTATGACATATGATCACCCTGGTAGGCATCCACGCTGAGCAAGTTCACATGTGCTGAATGTGCCGATAAGGAGGTCCCTCTTTACTATATTATGGGAAGCCATAAATAGAGTCAGAACAGTATTTTTCTTCATTTAACAGTATTTGGCTGCAATCCTAAAGGCATTTTCCTGGGAGTAAGACCCACTGAACATAATGGGGCTTACTTTTGAGTAGACATTGTGACTTTGAGTAGACATTGTTACATACATAATGGGGCTTACTTTTGAATAGACATTGTTAGGATTGCACTCTTTGTCTTCACTGGCTGGAAGTAGTTCACCAGTTTTTGAAGTTCGTTGTTTTTTGGGGGGACACATACCTTTTCACTCCTACCTGGAGTTGCTAGAGATTGAACCCAGGACATCCTGCAAGCTGAGCTTTAGGGTGCAATCCTAAACAACTTTTGAGTATTGGCATAGCAATTGTATCCTGCAGTGGGGTTTCATTGCCTTTACCCCAGAGCTGGAAGATAGTTTAGGATTGTGCTCTTCCCTGAGTATGGTTGCCACCAAATGCCAGCTGGTGGAGGTAGTTGGTTAGCGTCCCCTGGAGAAGTCAATGCAAACAAATATCAGGAAAAAAATATATAGCATTTTCTTTCAGAAATTAGGCCAACAGAAATGCAAACTCTTGATATTCAGAGGGTTTTTTCCCCTCATGTGGAAAATAGTGGATCATGCATCAAAAAGACAAATTTGCATTTAAGGTGGTGCTAAAATCAACTTATGACACAGTAACAGTTTCAATAAAGTAATATGAGAATTGGAGGTAATGGGCCGGAAAAGAAGAACTGAAGTGCATCTACATCTGATCCATCGGTTGGATATCGGTGATCTAGAGAGAGAGAGAGAGAGAGAGAGGTGCAATCCTAACCAATTTAGGCCAATGCAACTCATCTGTCTCCCTGTTCCTGTGGTGGTGTGGCACATGTCTGTGCACTGGCCAAACTCCCACAGGAGTGGCGTGGAAGTGCCTTATGTAGGGTTGCCATAATTCTCTTTCACAAAACCAGGACAAGACCCCCTTTTGTGAATTCAATCCACAAAGATCGGGACAGTCCATTTGCAGGGGCATATGGCGACCCAAGCATTGTGGCACTTTTGTGACACCCCTAGCCCAGCACGGAACAGATGCCAGGACCTGTGCCAGTCTAACTAGGCATGACACTGCAATCCTATACACACTTTCCTGAGAGGAAGTACCATAGAACTTAATGAAACTTACTTATGAGTAGACATGCTTAGGATTGCACCTGAAGACTTGGAAACAAAGTGTGGTGTGGTTTGGATAACATCCCTGGAATAACTCCCCAGATCATCTCCGTGCACTTAAAAAGCATGTTAATGTGCAAAGGGGTATCTGATTCATTTAATGAGAGCCAGGATTGTATTCAGGCATTTCAGCCCTGGACCCACTTTCAAACTTATAAATCTGTCTGGGACCCCCTGTCAGACTTACCTGGATGTGATGCCAGAGCTCCTCCATGTCTACTCAGAAGTAAGTCCCATTGTGCTCAATGAGACTTATTCCTAGGAAAGGCCAAGATGGTGGATCCCATCCTCTTGCAACATCCCTGACCCAAGGTTCTGACCCACCAGGGGTGCCAATCCCCACTTTGAGTACCACTCTGTAGTTGTTATGGTGTTGGACTGGGACCTGGAAGATCCAGGTTCAAATCCCTCCTTGGTATTGGGTGTGCTTGGGCCAGTTACTCTCTCCCAGCCTCACCTACCTCATAAGGTTGTTGTGATGATCAAAACTTCGTAAAGTGCCTTTGGCATCTGCTCTGGGATGGGGAAGACTTTATTCTTAGCTGGGCAATTTGTCCGTCTTGCCCATGGAAGTGGCTCAGTATTTTCCAGTTTCATCTGGGAATGCCACGAATTGAACTGGAAGTATTTAAAGCAGCCACAGATCCATGGCCCTTTCCCACTTGTCCAGACCCGTAACCCAGTATTTAAAACACTTGATGTGTTTTAAAACACCTTTTGAGGTTTTGAGGTTTAAAACACTTGAGGTGGGGAAAAAATTCATGGGCACCAACATTTTTCCAGAGATTCCCCAAAAAATCCTATTCCCAACTTAGGTTCTGATTCTGCACTATATTTTCATCTCACCTTCTGTTTTTATAGCAGCATTTTAAAAAGTGCCTTTTTTGTTTGCTATATATTTGCCTCAGGTGTATTAGTTGGGTGATTAGTTAATATATATTTTAACAAATTAGCAAATATAGTAAGTTTAATAACAAGTTTGTAAATATGAGTAATTTGGCTGTCAAATCATAAAACTTATCTTTCCTTTTCAGTTACTTATGTTTTGAAAGCTCTAAATCTGGTTCATCGAAAAGAAATAAAGTTATAAAGCTAACAGATATTACGGATATTCAAAAGGTATGTTTATGTGTTTGGGGCTGGTGTGTTGTTATGAATATACATCATTTATATTCTGTGGCTATAGGAAGATGATATATTATGTGAGAAGAGCCCAAAGGGACATGTAGTAATTAAGTACTGATGTAATTAAGTAAATGAAGTAATTAAGTTGCAATTTTTAATGCAGTGGTTTTCAGCCATTTCAGTCCAGGACTACTTTTCAAATTAAAAAATCTGTCCAGGACCCCCCGTCAAGCTTACTGGGGTGCTCCTCCATGTCTGCTTGGAAATAAGTCTCACTGAACACAGTGAGACTTACTCCCAGGAAAACCCACTGCCAGATTCAAAGATGATGAATCCTAGCCTATTGGGACCCCCCGGACCTGAGGTTGCGACCTCCAAGGGGGGGTCCCGACCCCCACTTTGAAGACCACTGCTTTAATGCATGGCCATGTGTCCAGAGGAGTTCCATTATGGATTCTTTCATGGTTAACTGAAACAGCTATATGGGAACGTCTCCCCACCCTACACAATCCCAACCTCCAAAGCTGAGTTTATCACCCCACACAATTCAACTTCTGGTTTCGCAGAGAAACTTTATAAGGCATTAAAATGACACTTCCAAAAATGTTCTTAACTTTTCTTGGTTGAAAAATAGTATGTAAATGTCATTGTCATTGTTGCTGTTGTTGGTGTCATCATCATCATCATCATCATCTTCTCCTCCTCCTCCTCCTCCTCCTCCTCCTCTTTAATGGTCAAGATAGCTAACCTGAAGTGATCCCGCTTTGCTAAATTTACCCCCAAATCCAGAGTAACTACAGGAGCATATAAGAGACTTTACGTGCACCATAGTTTTCTACCACCTAATGAAAACCTATGGGAAATTCATTATGGAATCCAGAGTAAGTTGTTCTTACACCGGAGCAAGGACTCCCCATAGTTACTCTGGATTTTGCCCTTAGTGCTTTCCAACCCTGGACATTTCCACAGGGTGTTCCTTGTGTATCCTCTACTTGTTCTGGTTCAGTATATAAATATGACCGTGTCTCTCTTTGCTTTAGTACAAAGTGCTCTCTGTGCTCCCAGGATCCGGGATGGGCATTGCAGTATCAACACCATCTACGCAAAAAGTAAGTATGCCAATAGGGTGACCTTGTGTGAGTTGCAAAATTCCAACACTATCAGTGGTGCGTAGCTGCTGTCTTCTACCAGAAATATGACGGTACAGAGATCTACTTTGAGGGCACTTTTACTAACCCCCAAATCCAGAGTAACTACAGGAGCATGTAAGAGACTTTATGACTTTTTCACCACCTAGTGAAAACCTATGGGAAATTCATATTGGAATCCAGAGTAAGTTGTTTGTATAACAGAGCAAAGACTCCCCGTAGTTACTCTGGATTTTGCCCTAAGTCACGACTGACATAAATCCTTTCAATTCTATATTTTATGTATAGTTGAGTATAAAATATAATTCTATATTTTATGTATAGGTCTGGTTGAGAGTATTGAACTGTTTGTTAACCTATTTATCTTTCTTTTTTAAAAGCCATTTGTGTTTGGTGCCATGGTACACAGAGACGAGGCGTTTGAGACCATTTTCAACCAGTACATGAAGATAACTTCTCCAGCGTCCACCAGTGAAAGCTAGTACATTACCATTGCTGGTTCTCTTGGGAGACTTTAGTTTTTTAATTCATTTTACTCAACTCGAGAGCGGGGAAGAAAAGTGGAACACCCTTCATTGATTCTGCAATAATTTTCTTTATTGCATATATCTTCTGTTAGATAAGTGTATTTTATATATGCCTTCATTTTTGTTTTTTTTTAAAGCTTTTGTAAAAAAGAAAAAAGAAAAAAGTCAGCGAAAAAGTGCTATCATCACAGTTAGCCTTGCACATTAAGCACTTTTAATGTTTATTTACTGGCATTAAAAAAAGATTAGGAAGATACTTGGCACTATCTGGCTTCAGGATAGACCAAGAAATGTCCAGCCTGAGATGCCAGGGTTGATGGTACTTCCTGTTCGTCTTCTGCACATTGACATGCTTTGGGGGAGAGACTTTAATTCACAACATATAACTAATTTTCACTGAAGGTATGAATACCAATAGTTGTGCTTCAGGCACATGTTCTTACCATCCTTGGGCAAGGAACGGATTTAACCCTTTCTAGACAGATCAGGACTTTTTTCCTGTGTGTGTGTTTCCATATTTGGTTCATATTGGGGGAGAATGGCAGTTTAACACACCCTACAATCCAGAGTAACTACAGGAGACGTAACAGACATTACATGCACCCGAAGTTACGGCACCACCGAGTGAAAACCTATGGGAAATTCATATTGCAATCCAGAGTAAATTGTTCTTACACCGGAGCAAGGACTCCCCGTAGTTACTCTGGATTTTGCCCTTAGTTTAGATTATTTGTGAAAACTTTTACAGTCCATGACTTTAATCTCTGCAATCTACCATTGTAACCAATTCCATGTATGGAAAGCTGTAACCAGGAAAATTTAAATTAACTTCAAGAATTGAGGAGCTGAAGTATATATGTAGTGGTACAGGCAGAATTAAGTGTTTATGGTGGGGGGAGTAATTAACCCCTTTTCCACCTGCACTTTTTCTAATCCAAATCTATCCCCTTATCCACCACCAATTATCTTCCAAGAGTTAGTGTACAACAGTGGTTGGGGACCAGGGGTAAAATACCCCACATGGGGTAAAAATTAAATCCCTGGGGGGTAATGGATGGTCGACATTGTAATGTACAGTAATGCGTGACCGTCCATTACCCCCAGGCATTGGCAGAAGGAGAGTGCCGCGCGGGTGCAGAAAGAGGGGAGAACAGAGTCCTGGCAGGAAGACACAAAGCGGGCCCTGGAGGGAGCTCCTCCCCCTCTCCTCGCGGCCAGGAAAGGAGAGCGGCCAGAGGAGAAGCAGCAGGGTAAGCTCCGTTGCTGCGCTCCATCACAGCCTCCAGCCTGGCAGGCAGCACAGCCTCTGCTCTTCCAAGAGCCCTTGCCTGCCTGCCCTGCCTTCCTCCTGCCACCCCCCTGACAGCCTGGAGATCCACAAGGGAGAGCAGGGCAGCCACACTCTTCCAGCAGCAGCTGCCCCAGCGTCTGGGGCTTACTTTCAGGAAAGTGTCTTACTCCCAGGAAAGCATCAGGCCCTTGTGTATAACATGCTTCCCTGCATGATGCCCTGGGCCCTGCCTCCAAGTCATTTCAAATCAAGGGGGTAACATCGGCATATCTAAATATATTTTGGGGTAAAGGATAAAAAAGTTCCCTGACCCCTGGTGTACAAGGATAAGCATGTGACTACAGAGGAGCTATTAGATGGGTACAGGTATCCCCATTTTCGGATGATCCACTCTTTCAACATCTTTCAATTATACCCAGAACTCATTCATTCAGTGCACGTTCCGCTCTTTCATCCTCTGCTATTCTAACGGCCAAAATTACCCTCCCCATGTTGTAGCTCCTGGTCTAATCCCATTCCCAATGAGAATCCATATGCAGAAATCTCTGTGTGGCAGCAGGAATTTGCAAGATAAAAGGGGCATTTGTAATTAGCTAGCTAAAAAAGCATGGAAGCAACATTTATCAACTGAAAAAGATGGGGTTCCACTTTTAAAAGGTTTTCACTTTTGGATGGTGCTCCAATCCCTAACCCATCCAATAAGAGGGGGATGCCTATGTTTGGAGTGGATAGTCATCAGGAAATATCCTCCTTTGTTGCTTCCCTGTTGTCCTAGCTTAACATCCAACCCTTGGAATAGGGAACCTGTTCCTGGACCCCCATGAGTACTGAAATTCATGGATAATGTAATCTATGGGAAGGGGCGTAAGAATTTCCTGGATGTGAACAGATGACCCTTCTAGTCCTACCCAGGAGATAAAATGAGGCCCTCCTGATGTGGAGCAAGACCCGCTTTAGTCAAATCCATGGATCCCAAACTGATAGATAACAACAGCAGACTGTAATCCTTCCCCCCCCCCCCCAGACATGAGGAGTTTATTTCATGCAGAGTGAGGCCAGATCCTCAATTAACATTTATTAACCATTCTGATATAAAAGTTGATTGGGCAGATTTATTGTGGGTTACAAACCGTGATGCCAATATGAATCTCTGAGTGCCAGATGCAAAGGAGTGGCAACATTATATAGGCATCTTGTTGTATTGTGTTTTCTGAAAGGCATCTGGTGGGGCATTCTGAGATACAGGAAGGTGGACTAGATGTCCTGATCCAGCAAAGCTTGGTCATCATAGTTTAATTATCATATACCAACTAATGATTTTACTTACCATATACCAACTATGCTTCCTGTTGGTATAAAAACTTGGTCCCTGTTGGTATAAAAAGTGATTATTTGAGAGTACACAGGATTTTTCATGAATTTATTGTCAAGCACCAACCTCGCAAAGTGAACAAGTAGTAACCAATGGATAAATAAGCATTAAATTAGCTTAATGTTTTCAATAAACCAAGATCATGGTCCACTGAGTTTATCTTTTTAAACAAATCCCTCGGGTGTTCATGAGATTCTCTTTTTTGAAAAAACAGATTATATTTTTTACAGAGTGGGCTGCTTTTCTTATTTTTGTATCATTTTCCAATGTAATTTTTACCTTCACTCCGATCACGAGAGTACTGGTTCTGCTGAAAATCGGGTAACGGCACGTCTTACCTCCTCCTCCCCCTACCGCTCGACTCAAGTATTGTTCAAGAATGTGGAAATCCTTTCTGACGCTGTTGTGACGACTGCGCCACAACCGCTCTGCGTTTCCAGAATAGGAGTAAACATAAGATTCCAGTACCTAAGATGGTTTCTAATTTTCTCTACTTTTATATTACTAATACCGGTTTGTTCAATCTGCACTTTTAGCAATGCAAGCTTAAAAAAAAAAAGTCAAGTAGAAAATGTGTTGCAATCTACAATGCAATGATGTTTCAGTCCAATATCAAGAAAACGAACTGGATTTTTCAGGAGCAAATGTGTAATATAACAGGCATATATTTATGCAAAGTTCAGCTTTACATTACACCACAAGCTACGCTCTGTGGTGTAATTTTGCATTCATTACAACTCCCTAAAAACCACTTCGATGCACTTCGGTGCACTTGAGCTACCTTTAGGGCACAATCCAGAGTAACTACAGGAGTACATAAGAGACATGACATGCACCTGTAGTTACTGCACCACCCAGTGAAAACCTATGGGAAATTCTTATTGCAATTTAGAGTAACTAGTTTTTACTCTGGAGCAAGGACTCCCCATAGTTACTCTGGATTTCTCCCTTTGGCTTTTTCTTTAAATACATTAAATTAAATATTTTAATATGTTGTTATTATTATTATTGTTTCTGATAGCCTCTGATTTTGAACATTTTGTTGGCCTATTCTGTATTCACGTAACCGCTCCAAATTTTGATCTCATCTCCTTTCATGGAATTTTTCAGTCCTACTGAATTCCAGTTCAGTATTGCTACTCAATTTAAAGTGTTACTTTCCAACATTATTTTAAAGCCATTTTTCACCTATATGCTGTTTGTATATGTTTTTTCCTTGATGACACCTGTGGTTTCTCGGTGAATTCTTAGTATTTAATTGAATAACTTCTTTTATCGGAAGCAGAGTGATCACGTTTGAGATCCTTTTACAGAGTAATGGACGATGAAAACTTGGTCACATTTTACGTTGCTTGTTTGAATTGTCGGAAATTGAAGTTCTCGTACATGTAAGTACGTTGTTATTTTGGAAAGATCAGTTTATAGGTGAGTTTCTGTAGCATTCTTGCACAAAAAAAGTCCAGCAAAACCCAACTCATGATATCTGTAGACCAAGCAAAGAGGTGATGGAGAGGTGGGAATGTAGACATCATGAACACTTAAAACAAACCTGGTAGTTTATAATGAATTATGTACATTTTTTGGCAGATATTTTATTTCTGCTACTGATTATTAAGATAGAATGGATGTGAAATAATTTTTATGTCTGAAGTTTGAGTCTATATTTTGAAGTTGTAAATATTCCATTAGCAGTGTAACTTTTGTTCAATGAGAGACTTGTACTGTATGAAAAAAATGAACTGAAACAATTTGCCCTGTACATTTTTTAATAAAACTTGTTTGTTTAAAAAAGGGGGGGGTAACTTGGTATAAATTAAAATTTTTATTTAAATAAAATAAGCCGTAAAAATTATTTCTGCCGTAGTGTGTGAATTTTCTTCAAGTTTTTGGTTTGTCGTAGTGGCGTACCTAGAGGGGGTGCAAAGCACATAGTTTTGCAGGAAGTCTCACCTTGATGTGCAAGCAGCCCATATGAGCAGAGGGAGCCAAACGGAGGCAGATGTGAAATATGGATTCAGCATGGAGGTGAAGATAGAAAAATCTGTCTCCCTTAAACTAACATTAGACTAACCCCCAAATCCAGAGTAACTACGGGAGCACTTAAGAGACATTACGTGCTCCCGTAGTTACTGCACCTCCTAGTGAAAACCTATGGGAAATTCATATTGACATCCAGAGTAAATTGTTCTTACACTGGAGCAAGGACTCCCAGTAGTTACTCTGGATTTTGCCCTGAAACCACAGGTTGCAAAGTGATGTATAAATAGTAATAGTAATAACGACATTGGGATGTTGATGGCCACTTACTCTCTCCAATCCAACAACTGGTGCTCTTGCCAATTATGTTCAATCTACTCCAACCTTCATTAGTGGTAGGCACATACCAGTGATTCTCAAAACTTTATAGCACCAGGACTCATTTTTTAGAATAATAATAAATTACAGTGATTATCAACCACTGTGGCATGGTACACTGGTGCACCACGGATAGTGTGCTACAGACTTTGGGGAGGGCAATTTATTAGGCAAAATTTACCTAACCATGCCTAATTTCAAAAATATTTGTGGGCATGGTCACGGCTGGGCACCGGGCAGCACCATCCCCTCATGCTATCCCCCAGTACACCTCCCCTGGTGCACACCTCCCCTCGTGAAACATCCCCCCGCTGGGCAACATCCCCCTAGTGCAGTCAGTCTTCAATGTGAAGTATAGGGATGAAGACACATTGCACTTCTTTCCACCTCCATAGAGGTTAAATTTCTAAAAATTGGTTCTTAGTGGGTGCTCCCAACATGGAAGGAATACATTTCCCAAATTTAATGCTTCTAGGTCCAGGGGTTGGGGCAGGGTGTTGATCAGTCAGTGATTTTTTAATGTAAAATATAGGGAGGAAATGTGTTGTATCCCTTTCCACCCCCTTTCGGTTGGAATCCCTGAAAACTGGTTCTTAGTGGGTGCCTCCATCATGGAAGGAACATTCTCCCTAAATTTCACCCTTCTAGGTCTGATGGTTTTGGCTGGGTGTTGATGAATGAGTGAGTTAATCAACCAGTGACTTTTCAATTATTGTGTATATATTGTATATACTTGAATCTAACGCTCACCTTTTTCAGCTGAATTCAGTCTCCAAAAATGGGGTGCGCATTAGATTTGATGGCAAACACATCTGTACCATTGAGGACAGAGGTTTGCAACCTTATCCACTGTATGGCTCACTGTCAGGGTGCTAACTTTGTCAAAGCATAGTATCATGGCTTCACAGCAAGGTACACTGTGCTGCTGGCAGGGGCACATTGCCTCACACATGTGACTGCTCCATGGCTGGTAGAAGCAGCAGTGACGAGCTAATAAAGTAGAAGTATTCCCCACTTTCCAACAGTTTGGAAATTATACACCTTTCAATTATACCCAGAACTTATTTATTCAACACATGTTCCCCTCTTTCAACCCCTTTCCGCTGTTCTAAAGGCCAAAATTGCCCTAACCCATGTTTTAGCCACTGATCAAATCCCATTCCCAAAGGAGTTAATGAGAATCCATGTGCAGAAATCTTTGTGTGGCTGCAGGAATTTGCAAAATAAAAGGGGCATCTGCAATTTGCTAGATAAGAAAGCATTGGAAGCAACATTTATAAACTAAAAAAGGTGGGGTTCCACTTTTCAACAATTTTCACTTTTGAATGGTGCTCTGGTCCCTAACCTGTCCAATAAGCGAGGGATGCCTATATAGGAACTACCAATACTCTATGAACCCTAAGTGAGTGACCAGTGGTGGGATTCAAATAAATTAACAACAGGTTCTATATCCTAATAACAACAAATTCTATGTCCCATTAGTAACCGGTTCTCAGAACCAGGTGCTCATTAGCAAAGGGTTCTATAGAACCGGTGAGACCCCCCTGACGCCCACCACTGTGAGTGACCCATTTGTTTCATGGGATGGCATGGGATCAGGTAAGAGTCACACCAGCCCTTTCAGTGCATTTTACCGCTTACCATCACCCTGAATGGCTTGGTAACATGATCTCAAACCTTTCTTCAATCTGCACGTGACCTTCTTTGAAATGTTTATTACATGTGACAAAAAATGTGGAGAAACGTGGATCTCATTTGAAACGCTTCGTTCTTGGAGAAATGTGTGTGTGGGGGTCTGGTGGACCTGTTTCAGAACAGCACCTAGCATCTTCTAGGTACCTCAAAATGAATATTTGGTCTACATCTTCCATACTTGTTAGCATCTCCTTGAAATCTTTATAACACTTAAGGATTGCTAGATATATCTGTGCCTTATCCAACATGAGACACTATCCAGAGTAACCACGGGAGCACGTAAGAGACATTTACACTGACATACTTACGGCACCACCTAGTGAAAACCTATGGGAAATTCATATTGCAATCCAGGGTAAATTGTTCTTACGTCGGAGCAAGGACTCCCCATAGTTACTCTGGATTATAGCTTCTCTATCTAGAGATTTTCAATCATTTCATCTCATGGCACTCCGTCAGTTTTTTAAACCATTAACAGGGGACACCATGCTGCCAACTGGGGGCTCGAATTCCCCAATTGGTGGACTACAAAAAAACTCCCCAAAGTCCTGTGGCACACTGGCAAGACCATCCACGGCACATCAGTGTGCCACGGCACAGTGGTTGAAAATCACTGATCTAGCCTAGGGGTCTACAAACTGGCCACAGGGCCACATGTGACAACAGTGGACCTTTAACCGACCCAACGCCAACCTCTGGTCCCAACTCTGGGGTAGAGGAATGGGGGTCAATTTAAGTATGTGCTTTATTTCTGTGCTGTGTTTCAGTGTTTGCAGAAATCATGGAAATTTGAGCCCATTTATTCATTAATCTATGTTTTATATTATATTTCATATTAAATTTTTTTCAGCCCTCAACAATGTGCCAGATACTTGATGGGTGCCATTGGCCGAAAAGTTTAGAGATCCCTGATGTAACAACGCCATAAATTTTGATATAACAATAACACTAGATGGCAGTAAATGCTAGGGAATTTATTGTAGTTCTGGCAGTATTGCCAGATAAACAGAAGAAACTTCACCAAATTCAATCCTATCCGGCCAGTAGGAGACATTAAAAGCACCTGACATCTCCCTTATTCATTTGTGGTTTTAAGGGGAAATTGAACACGTATTATTATGTTAAACAAAGATTCGGTATTTGCCGTCGCTGATCACGCAGAAGATCCAAACTGGAAGATAGAAGGAAAAGTGCCTTTTGTTTGGAAGGAAATTGCAAGGACACGTCCCCAAAATCGGTTTCTTTTGAAAATCTCAACAATTTAATACGTTTCCTTTCAGATGAACTTGAGGCTGTTTAGGGCAATTGATTGCTTCTAATTTATATGCAGACAATAATAGCAGCGTCCGCGGGAAAAGAGATTCTTTTCTTTCAGAACATGGCAAGAGGAAATGTGAAGTTTTGTGCTCGAGTAGCCAAAACAATAACATTGGCTTGCGCTGAAGATGGGAAGAGGCTGAAATGCAAAGGGAACTTTGCAACATGACATTGTTTTGCTCCGTGTTTCCCAAACTGTGCGTCGGGACCCACCAGTGGGTTGCAAGCCTTTTTTCATGGGTGGTGAAAAGTTTCCAAAACAAAACTGCAAACATGTTTATCCAATTTGCAAAAGAAATGCATACTTCATTTCCAGTATGAAGGAAATTAAAATGTTGCATTTTCCCATTTTCAGTCATAAACGGTGTGCCTTAGATCACATACAAACCTAGAATATATATTCCACAAACACAAAAATAATTGTTTTAAATATTTATTCTGTGTGTGTGTGTATGTGTGTGTATGTATATATGTATGCATGTATATATGTGTATAGTTTTCTCACCCTCCACGGGTGGTGTGTGTATGTTTCCTCAATCTGGGGTCCTCTACCAGAGGCCTGGGAGTTTGAGGGTTCTGCGCAGTATCTTAGCTGTTCCTAGCAATGCGCTTTTCTGGATCAAGTGTTCTCCTGTCCCTCCTGGGATCTGTTGGAGCCATTCTTCCAGCTTGGGTGTCACAGCCCCTAGTGCTCCAATCACTATTGGGATCACATTCACCTTCACTTGCCACAGTCTTTCTAATTCCTCCTTCAAACCCTGATACTTTCCCACCTTTTCATGCTCTTTTTTCCTGATGTTGCTGTCGTTTGGTATTGCTACGTCTATCACCAAGGCTGTCTTCTGGGCCTGATCTACCACCACAATGTCTGGCTGGTTAGCCAGTACCTTCTTGTCTGTCTGGATATGGAAGTCCAGAATGACCTTAGCCCTGTCATTCTCCGCAACCTTCAGAGGGGTCTCCCATCTGGTCTTGGGAAGGGTTAGTCCATAGGCTGAGCAGATGTTCCTATACACGATGCCGGCTACTTGGTTGTGCCGTTCAATGTTTGCTGTTCCTGCCTGCATCTTACACCCTGCCATGATGTGTTGGATTGTTTCTGAGGTTTCTCTGCACAGCCTGCACTTTGGGTCTTCTCTTATATGGTAAATCCCCGCTTCTATGGATCTGGTACTTAGTGCCTGTTCTTGTGCTGCCATGATGAGGGCTTCAGTGCTATCTTTGAAGCCGGCTCTTTCCAGCCACTGATAGGATTTCCCAATATCAGTGACTTCGGTTATCTGGTGATGGTACATCCCATGCAGGGTCTTCTCTTGCCAGGACACTTTCTCAGTTTGATCTTCCTTCTGTATTTGCTGTTGCTGTTGTTGCTGGAGATATTCTCTCATCACCTCATATTTGGGTGCATCTCACTGATGTATTCCTGGATATTCTGTGTTTCATCTAGGATAGTAGTTTTGACGCTCATCAGACCTCGGCTGCCCTCTTTCCGACTAGTGTATAGTCTCTGGATGTTAGACTTGGGGTAGAAACCCCCATGCATTGTGAGGAGCTTTCGGGTCTTCACATCGGCCGCCTCCATTTCTTTCTGTGGCCAGCTTACTATGCCAGCAGGGTATCTGATGACTGGCAGCGCATATGTATTGATGGCATGTATCTAATTTTTCCCATTGAGCTGGCTTTTCAGGATCTGTCGTATTCTTTGATGGTACTTGGATATTGCTGTCTTCCTTGCCTCCTCTTCATGATTACCGTGGGATTGTGGGATACCTAGGTACTTATAGTTGGTCTCTACACCTGTTATGTACCCTGTTGGTAGTTCTACCCCACTGGTCTTAACCACTTTTCCTCTCTTTACGATCATTCGGCTGCACTTATCCAGGCCGAATGACATCCCAATATCCTCACTATAGATCCTTGTCAGGTGTATCAATGAGTCAATGTCTCATTCATTCTTAGCATACAGCTTGATGTCATCCATATAGAGGAGGTGGCTGATAGTAGTTCCACTCTTGAACTTGTACACATATCCAGTCTTTGCAATTATTTGGCTTATGGGATTCAGGCCTGTGCAGTACAGCAGGGGAGACAGTGCATCTCCTCGATATATGCCACGCTTGATCGATACTTGTGCTAATTCTTTTGAGTTGATTTCCAATGTTGTTTTCCATTGCCCCATGGAGTTCTTAAGGAAGGTCATTAAGGTCTTATTTACTTTATATAATACCAGGCATTTACAGATCCAAGTATGTGGCATTGAGTCGTAGGCTTTCCTGTAGTCAATCCAAGCTGTGCACAGATTAGTCTGTCTGGTTCTTGAGTCTTGGGCTACAGTACTAACTATGAGCAGTTGATGTTTTGAGCCCCTGGTATCCTTCCCAATGCCCTTTTGAGCTGTGCTCATGTATTGGCTCATATGCTTTTGCAATTTAGTGCCTATGATGTTTTAGTGGCTTTCCATGTTGTAGAGAGGTAGGTTATAGGCCGATAATTGGATGGTGTTGTTCCTTTTTGGGGGTCTTTCTGAATCAGTACTGTCCTCCCTTGTGTGAGCCAGCCTGGGTGGGAGCCTTCTGCTAGCAGCTGGTTCATTTGCTCTGCTAGTCGTTCATGCGAACCTCTTGTGAACCTCTGTACCTGTGAACCTTTTTAGCCAGTAAGTTCATAGTAAGAACCTGTGAACCTCTTTAGCCAATAAGTTTGGATCATGTCTGGCCCTGGTGCTGTCCAGCTCTTCATATTCCTGATTCGTTGCTGGACGACTTCAGTTGTGAAGGTGACTGGCTCTTGTTCTGGGAGATCGCAGTGGCTTGCTTTTAGTTCCTTTAGCCATTTTGCGTTGTTCTTGTGTGTTATTTTGTTTTCCCATATGTTCTTCCAGTACTGTTCAGTTTCTACTACTGGGGGTTCTGTTCTTTCTTTGTTGTTGCACTGCAGTTGAGCGTATACCTTGGATGGTTCTTTGGAGAACAGGGCGTTGATCCTTCTAGCCTCTGCTTCTCTGGTATATCTTTAGTCTGGCAGCCAAGGATGTGAGCCTTTGTTTTGCAGTCTCGATGGCCTCAGGTAGAGTCAGGCCCTTATATTTTCTAAGTATGCGAGACGTTTTTGATCTTCACCCCCTTCTGTAGTTCCACCAATTGGCTGACTTCTCTTCGAGATGTCTTGATGTTAGCTTCTAGCCTCATTTTCCAAGTTGGGGGGGGGGGGTGTGTGCTGATGTTATTTCCCTGTTTAATTGAATAGCCAAGCATTTCTAGTATTTCTAGAATAGCCAAGCATTTCTTTTAATTGAATAGCCAAGGATTTCTGAATGGCTGTGGCATATATTACTTTGTTGGTTTGGGTTATGTTAGTGGTGGGGATTGTCATAAGGGTCTTATTGGTATTCTTCAGCATACCGTCTGATGGTAATTCTTTGCTAAATCTTGGTAATCTAACCCGAGTGTTAACTGTGGCTAATTTGGACATGATCTTATTTCTCATATCCGCTGATGAACTCTGTAGTGGACAGGGTGGAGATGATGTTTGGGCTTCAGAGGTTGTCTGTGTATTCAGTGTTTCCCCTGGTTGTTGTATGCCCAATTGCTCTTCTGGGCTTTTTCCTTGTATCTGTGATGTTAGGTGTAGTTGTTCAATCCCAAGCTTTGACAGTAGCTTTCTCTTTACTATGTTATAGCACTGAGCGCCTAGTTGTTTCTTGGGTAATGTGGATGTAGGTCTTTTCTCCACCCATGGTCTTTCCATATGTTCCATGTATCCCCTTTCCTTCGGTCTGCTGTTGAAGTAGCATTCCATTAATTCCAGGTTCTCTTCTCTCGTCCATTTATGGTTTGTTCCAGTAGCCCACTTGTCATCAGATTGTCCTGGTCCCTCAACATCTGACGCGGACCTTGTCAATCTGGGCAACGTCCGAGCCGGCATGACTCTCTTTGTTCGTTTTGCTCTCATATTATTTGAGGTAGGCAATTAAGGCATTAGGGGATCTTGCCCAAGGACCCCTTACTGGAGTAGGAGGTATCTAGACCAGGGTTGAACCCAAGTGGCTGTATGGGGATTTGAACCCTGATCCTTCAGCACTCTGGCTATCCACACCAGAGGCAGTGCTCTTAACCACTACATTACCCAGCTGCCTTTATATATATATTTATATATATTTATATATTTAATATCTATACAGAGAAAGAGAGAGAGAGAGAGAGAGAGAGAGAGAGAGAGAGAGAGAGAGAGATTAATTTTCTGCTGCCTGCTCCCAATGAGGAGAACACAATACTAAAAGAGAGGACCAGTCCTGGAAAAGGACCAGTCCTGGAAAAGAGAGGCCATCTGGTCACCCTGGTTTGGACTGGAGTAGATCAGAACTCCAGAAGAGGCAGTTCGGGGACAGTGAGAGCAGTTGGGGGCAGTTGGGGTGGAAGTTGGGGGCAGAAGGAGAAGCAGGTTGGGGATCCATGTCCTTCCTCAGCAGTGCAGGAGGAAGCCCCAAAGCACCCCTTGGTCTGTTCCAACATCGTTTAAGGGTGGCCATTTTGAGGCTTTCTCCTGAAGAAAATACTGCATGGTTCCTCCAGAATCCCAATCCCTCTTGGCTACTCCATACTAATCTCTCCTCTAGGGGACCAAGAGGAGGAACTGTTGGCAGGAATCCCCTCACCTGAGGGACTTTCTTTCTCTCCCCACAAACACCTGAGGTGATCTGCGTTCTCTCCGAGGGACCAAGAGGGGGCATTGATGGCAGGAATCCCCTCATCTGAGGGACCTTCTTTCTCCCCCCACAGCCACCTGAGGTGATCTGAGTTGCTCTCTGAGTGGACCAAGAGGGGGCATTGGTGTCAGGAATCCCCTCATCTGAGGGACCTTCTTTCTCCCCTCACAGCCACCTGAGGTGATTTGAGTGGCTCCTGAGGGACCAAGAGGGGGCATTGGTGGCAGGAATCCCCTCATCTGAGAGACATTCTTTCTCCCCCACAACCACCTGAGGTGATCTGCGTTGCTCTCCGAGGGACCAAGAGGGGGCAATGGTGGCAGGAATCCCCTCATCTGAGGGACCCCCACATACTTTCTCCCCCCACATTCTTTCTCCCCCCACAACCACCTGAGGTAATCTGCATTGCACTCTGAGGGACCAAGAGGGGGCATTGGTGGCAGGAATCCCCTCATCTGAGGGACGTTCTTTCTCCCCCCACAGCAACCTGAGGTGATCTGAGTTGCTCTCTGAGGGGACCAAGAGGGGGCATTGGTGGCAGGAATCCTCTCGTCTGAGGGATGTTCTTTCTCTCTCCACAGCCACCTGAGGTGATTTCAGTTGCTCTTCAAGGGGACCAAGAGGGGACATTGGTGGCAGGAATCCCCTCATCTGATGGACATTCTTCCTCCACCCTCCAGGGCATGGCAGCTGGCTCAAGATTGTGCAGCCGGGGTTGTGACAGGGTGCCACTGATGCTGCTTCCTGGGAGGGTGTTGGGTGGGATGCCATCTGCCCCCAGTACTTGTTCCCGTGGTCCCTGGTGCCTGGCGAGTCCTGCTCCCTACAGCCAGGTGCTTGGTGGGGGGGCTCTGGTCCCCACTCTTCCATGTGTCCTGTCCTTCCCCATGCACTCAAGCCACATATCCACATGGGTGAAGCCATGGAAAAACTGTATTAGAATTGCTTTAAGGGTCCACTAGGCAGGTGTAGTGACAACAGGCCTTGCATCTCAAGGGAAAATGGAGGGGGTAGAGAATGATTTAAATATTTGTAGATTTGGGGATTTTTGTTTTGTGCAAAATGAAAAGTGCAGAAAGTGGTGTTACCTGCTTTTAATTCATGATTTCAAATATGTAAAGCAGCTGTAAGAGAGTCCATTGATTGATTGATTGATTGATTGATTGCACATTTGGGAGTGTTTTGTGTTAACAGAGAATTTCCCTTGTTGTGTGTCCCTTTCCAGGCATGTCTGAATCTGGCCTCTGACTGGCTCAAGACTTGAAGGTTTCCTGCAAACTGACCTTCCTTTCCCTTCCACTGTTGCCCCCCCAGGAAAGCAGCAGGAGAGACAGGAGGGCCAGAGTCAAGACCACAGCCGTGCGCAGAGAGGGCCTTGTGCAAAGGCGCATCCAAAAGGAGGCTCCACACAGCGCTCCCTTCTTCGCTCGGGGCTCTAGGAGCTGATCTGGGTCTGCCTCCAGCTGCTGACCCTCTGGACTCCCTCCTTCCCCAGTCAGGCCCACCATCGGCTGCAGCTGAGGCTGAGTGTGCCCCATAAGTGACGCCTGCCTGGCCTCTGGGGTGAGAAAACAGACTGGGGAGGGAAGGTCTGGAGGGAGGAAGGGGCACGACTTGCACCCTCCAGGAACCTGCAAAAGGAGGAGGAAAGCCTGCTAGGGGGCTGGAGCCAGGAGGGAATGGGAAGGTCTGAGCCCAGAAAGAGGGGGAAGGCCTGGGAGATGCTGTGCAAGAAGGCCCAGGCAGGCACGGAAAGGGCCAGTTTTTGATCCTGCAGAGAGAGACGGAACCAGAGCTGTGGCTCTGCGGTTCTTGCAGAGGCTCCACCAGGGAAACCCAGGAAAAGAAGGACCTGCCAGAGTCTCTTTCTGCACCTTCAAAGCCAAGGCCTGATGGATCCCACTTTGGGATAGTTTGATGCTCCCAGGTATGTCGAACCACCCCGACATCTCAGATCTATTAAACAGTTTGCAGAAGGAAGATCAGTTTGGGGTCTGGTTCTCCTCCTCCTCCCCCCCCCAAAAAGAAATTCTTGATTAAAATAGCACTTATGCAGTATATATGTTCATTTTTAGTCAATTATAATTTATCATCACTTTCAAAATGAACCATGTGGTGATCTAGTAGAGTAGAACTCCTTTTGCTATGCTCTTCCTAGCCAAGATGGCCTCTATATTCACAGATATCCAGCTTATAAGCACCAGGAATAAAGAGCCATGGGGTACGACCCATCCTCACCATCCGAATATTCTGTGCCCATCTCCTCTGCATCTTCCCCCAAATGATGGGACAGGAATGCAACACTTGCATGTACATGCAACAAGTGTGCAAAGGTGAAAAACCTCATGCAGTCACCTTTCTCTCCCTGACAGAGAGTAGAGAAAGAGGATCGAAGGAATCCAAACACTGTGCGTGGACAGACATGGCTGCTGCTCATCCAGACCAGGTAAGGGATATTTGAAAGGGACACCTTGGGCTTACCAGTAGTATAGCTAAGGAGATCCAGCGGGTAGCAGTTGCATTGGACAATAAGCTTTAGGGGTGCAACAATCTGAGCTTGACTACTGGTCAAAAATGTGAATACCTCTTAAACATAAATAATAATACTGTCATGTCATATCTCACTGAAAAGGTAAAAGACCTTCTTCCTTTTCCCCTTTGCCTGTGAGCTGACTTGCTCAGAGGGCATTCCTCTTTTTTCCTTCAGATCCCCATTTCATTTGCAGAGATAGCCCTGCATTTCAGCAGTGAAGAGTATGCGCTGCTGAGTCCAAGCCAGAGGCGTCTTTATGAGGATGTCATCTTGGAAAATCACGAAAACCTGATCTTTGTAGGTAAGGAAGAATTTCTGGTCTTGAATGTCTTGATGCTCTGAATATGCAATTCTTCTCCAATAGTTATTGCAAAGGGGACTTGGTGATCAGGCTGCATGAAATCGGCATGGCTGGTCTTACCCTGATATCCCTTCATTCTTCTCTTTTGGCTTGCCCAGATCTGAATCTCTTGAAGAGGAGGGTACCCCCTCAACAGGTCTTGTGCCAAGACTGTCACAGAGCAATCCTATCACCTGGTTAGTCCAGTACACGTCCTGTCTGGCCTGGGAATGTTGAAAAAGTGCCCAAAAGCACATCTGCACGATTCCTAGGGTGGTTAGGCCAGTGCACAGACACGACATCTGCACCATTGCAGGAATGGAGGGATGGATAAGTTGTGCTGGCCTTGGTTGCTTAGGACTGCACCCACAGGAACTTAGTTGGTTGGAGCTGGACGTCTTCCGAATAAAGACCCATGTCATCTTATGGTGACAGTTTGCAGGTGTATGTGCATCACAACCAATGAGTGGAGGATCCCCAGGCATTGATGTACATATGCTATGTACATGTCTCAAAGCTTTTAGTGTCCTTTATGGCTTTCCTAGGACTCTCAAGAAGCCACACATATTATTGTTGAAGCCTCTTACTGTTCAAGATTTCTGTGGCTATTCAGTTCTGGTGAGTCAAAGGGTCTGGTGAGTCAAAGGTGAATCAATGACTCCCCGTCACCTGGTCAAGTGCAGGAGCCAAGGCAACCTTCTTGGCCTCAGTGATGACGGTGGCCACAGCCGCCAGGCCAGTTGGGGGCTCTGCCATCAGCAGACAGTCCATGGTGGGTCACAAAGCACCTATCTTGCCAAAAGAGCTGTCCCTGTCCTCTGAGAGGTACTGGTGAGATCCAAAGGGGTCAGGCTGGCCACTGCACCTGATGGTTTGAAATGGGGCCGAGAGACCACCATGAATGGTCAGTCCATAAGCAGAAAAAGACAATGCCTCTCAGGAGCTTTTCCCTGGCCCATCACTCTCCCAGAGAGGTTGCAAGGCTCCAGGGCATCAGAGAACAGCGGAGGCCGCCACAGACTCCACATGCACATCCCTCCTGCCCACCACGTGGCAATGAGACCAAGTCCAGTGGCAGAAACTCTGTAGCCCCGGATTCTTTTCAGGAGAATGCAGGCTGAAATAGACTCTCCAGAGCATCCATCAATGCAACTGGCTCACATTAATCCTTCCCAGAGCAAGTCTTCTGTTGTGGGAAGTGAACCCATTGCTAAGAAGACTGATTGTGGACTCTGTGATCTAACAGTGATCTGGGCACCTGGATGACTGTACAACTACTAAGGCTGCAATCCTAACCTTTAGTTAGACAGGCCTAAGCCCGCCATATGTCCCTTGCTGGAACTGGGGGTGTCACTAGATCAGACAGGTCAGTTAGGTTAACTGGTTAGAATTATGACCAGTCAAAATTAAGCCACTTTGGAGCATCTGCTGCCTTGTGTAGATCCTTATCCTGGGAACCACGGAGGGGGAGTTCAGGAGGCTCATAGCCACAATTCAGAAATCCCCATTCAATTCCCTGCTCCCTTCCTGATTGAGAAGCACATGGGTCATAGACATAACCGTTCTTGACTGATTTCTGCAGAATCCATTTGGGACCAGATTGGAAGAAATCGGGAACAGGCTCAGTCTACACAGCAAAGACCCCACACAGTGTTGAGGCTGTTTCCAGGCCAGGAGTGTGGAAAGACCTTCAGTACCAGGAAGAGCTTTATTCTTCATCTAAGACCCCACAAAGGGGAGAAACCCTATAAGTGCCAGGAGTGTGGAATAACCTTCGCTCAGAGGGGGAATCTTAAGAGCCACCAGAGAATCCACATAGAGGAGAAACCCTATAAGTGCCAGGGGTGTGGAAAAACCTTCAATGAGAGTGGGAGTCTTAAGATCCACCAGAGAACCCACACAGGGGAGAAACCCTATAAGTGCCAGGAGTGTGGAATAACCGTCACTAAGAGTGGGAATCTTAAGATCCACCAGAGAACCCACACAGGGGAGAAACCCTGTAAGTGTCAGGAGTGTGGAAAAACCTTCAGTTATGGTGCACATCGTAAGATCCACCAGAGAATCCACAAAGGGGAGAAAACCTATAAGTGCCAGGAGTGTGGAAAGACCTTCACTCGAAGTGGGCATCTTAAGATCCACCAGAGAATCCATACTGGGGAGAAACCCTGTAAGTGCCAGGAGTGTGGAATGAGCTTTACTGAGAGTGGGAGACTTAAGAGCCACCAGAGAACCCACACAGGGGAGAAAACCTATAAGTGCCAGGAGTGTGGAATGTCCTTCAGTCATGGTGGGCATATTAAGAACCACCAGAGAACCCACACAGGGGAGAAACCCTATAAGTGCCAGGAGTGTGGAAAAACTTTCACTGAGAGTGGGAGTCTTAAGAGCCACAAGAGAACCCACACAGGGGAGAAACCCTATAAGTGCCAGGAGTGTGGAATAGCCTTCACTCAAAGTGGGCATCTTAAGAGCCACCAGAGAACCCACAAAGGGGAGAAACAGCCTTAAACACCACCCGAAAACCCACACAGGAGAAACCCTGTCAGTGTTGGGAGTAGGGCAAGTCAGAGTGGTGGTCTTAGTAGCCATCAGAATCCACTCAGGATGAAACCTTATACAGCTGATGCCTGTTAACATTCCATGGATGTTTCCAAAATGTCTGTTCTCTCCTCAGTGTTTGTGTGGAGATGAAGTTCTTTCTTTATTCCTTTAAAAATAAAACTAAATGACATCTATCCACTTTCCCCTCTTACTCTCTTCTTGTCTCTACGGACTGTGCTCTGGTCAGTCCTTGTCTACTCTAAATATTGTCCTCAATTTCCACTAATCATAAATCCAGCACAAGTACTCACAAATCCTGAACCGTCAGTTGAACAGACCTAAGTTACACAATCAAGTTGGTTTTCCATCCTTATTAGGGAATGTTATGCCATCCTAATACTTCTCTCTCTATATAAAACTGAAGTCTCTGTCACTGACTGACTCATCAATGCCCTGCCAAAACCGCTTGGCCTAGAAGCGTGAAATTTGGGCTGGGTGTTTCTTCTGTCACCTGAACACCCACCAAGAACCCATGTGGAGAAATTTAATCGTTCAGTGGCTGAAAAGGGGGCAACGTGTTTTTGTCCTATACTTAACATGGGAGACTGACCAACATCCAGACAATTTGGTGCTCAGTGCCTGAAGCAGTGGGGGGAATGTTGTTCGGAGGAAAGGGTTGCACTGGGGAGAATGTTGCACATGGGAGATGTTGTGCATGGGGGGACTGATGCTCATGGGGGACTGATGCATATGGGGGAAGTTGCGCATAGAGAACTGATGCGCATGGGGAACTGATGTGCATGAGGGACTGATGCGCATGGGGAAGTTGCGCATGGGGTGTTGATGCGCATGGGGGGAAGTTGCGCATGGGGGACTGATGCGCATGGGGAGACTGATGCGCACAGGGGAAAGTTGCGCATAGGGAAAGTTGCACATTGGGGACTGATGGCATGGTGTGTTGATGTGCTATGGGGGATGGTGTATGGGGAAATGTTAGTCCTGCAACGCGGGTACGCTTTTTGCTAGTAAATAAATAAATATTCAGGACAGAACACCAAGCCTCTCTCCCACTGGGAGTTCCATACCCTATATTTTCAACTCTATTACCAATGGTGGCTGAGGTAGGTGCTATGTGATCTATGTAGGGTTACCATATGTTCCTAAAAACAGGAACATGATTTGGGTGGGACTGTGTTCACTTATTGGCAAATGGGATAGAGGGTCCTGTCCTGGTTTGATGGAAGAGAATTATGGCAACCCTAAACCCTAAAGTGGCTTGTGTGATCCGCCTAATGGGTCCCAATCCACAGTTTCAGAAATACTGAATTATGAGATTTCCTAAAGTCAGATTAAGCCCTTTGTTCCAGAACAGTTAAGGTGACTTTCCATAAGATAACACCAGAGGGTGACGTAACTACATGGACCCGTAACTGCTCTGGATTTTGCCCATATTGGAGCAGGACAAAACAAATCATCTTGGCATGGATAAATTAATACAGCTAACAAGCCTGGTCTAAAGAAATAGCCTTTGCCCAGGATGATGTAGTATGATAAATATGTGAACCCATCCAGCAATTTCTTGGGGACACCGAGTTTCGGAATGGGCATCCACTCTGCAAAAGCATCACTATTCTTTATTTTAAAAAAAATATTGGCACCCTATATATTTCATTGGTGCATGGCTGCCTGATCTGCAAAAGGAAGCCTGTCCATTCTGGAAATCACATCACTGTGCATGCAGCGATGTGGTGATGCATCAAGATGATGGGTTTTTGTCTCAAAGGTGGGACACATTGCTCCATCTTTATTTTTGAGAAAGCAAAACAAATCTATGGCCTGTTATTAGCTGGCAGAAGTGTGGACGGGAGGACCCATTCGTTGTTTTCCAAATGGGGCTTGTTCTACCTGTCAGAACCGATGACTCTTGACTGGACACTTCCCAGCAGTTTTGCTATGCTATTTATTTTTATTTCTCCTCCTGAGAAATCCTCCAAACATTTTAAATTTGATTTAAGGACGTTTTCAGGAGCAAATTGAACACGCTGCAGAGAGCAGTTCACTTTCATGGGCAATACGCCAGCAATAAAGCAGAATAAAGGTAAAGTAATTTCATTGTGGGATACTAGCCTTGTCTGTTTATGTCTGAGATGGGTTTTAATACTCACATTGCTGCTTCTAAAAGGTTTTAGGGACTTTTTTATGGTGAATCCATAAAATTGTTTGATGCATCTAAATCTTCCCTAAAATGGAAATTTAGAACAGGTGCTCTTAATATTTGGCCTCGACACAGCTCACCGCAGCATGCATGCAACCGCTTCCCCTCCCCTTTAGAGAGTTGCAAAATTTGGGGCTTTGCACCCCCTCTGGGCAAAATCCAGAGTAACTACGGGGAGTCCTTGCTCCAGTGTAAGAACAATTTACTCTTGATTCCAATATGAATTTCTAATGGGTTTTCACCAGGAGGTGCAGTAACTACAGATGCACCTAATGTCACTTAAGTGTTCCGTAGTTATTCTGGATTTGGGGGGTCTGTCTATGCTACTGATATGGCTTCCTTTTTGGATCAAGGGGGAATAATTGCATGTAAAGGGAATTTGAAATAAGAAGCCATAAAGACTTTGGCTGCAATCCTAAAGACACTTTCCTGGGAGTAAGACCCATTGAATTCTATGAGGCTTACTTTTGAGTAGACATAGTTAGGATTGCACCCTTTGATACAATTCATTGGAAAAATGCAAACAAAAACTCTGTATGGGCAAAATCCAGAGTAACTATGGGGAGTCCTTGCTCTGGTATAAGAACAACTTACTCTGGATTCAAATATGAATTTCCCATAGGTTTTCACTAGGAGGCACAGTAACTACAGGTGCACATAATGTCTTTTATGTCCTCCTGTTGTTACTCTGGATTTGGGAGTAAGAGTGCTCCTCAAGTAAAAACGTAATAGGATAACATTGGCCAAGGTACAACAAACTCCACAATTTCTATTGTGAACTTCAGAGGATTTCAGATTTGGGCCAGTGTAAATCTGTCCTGACTTCCATGGTGTATGGCAAAAATGCTTTTTTAAAACCAAGGGTGCAATCCTGAGCATGTCCACTCAAAAGTAAGCCCCATTGTGTCCAATGGGTCTTAATTCCAGGAAAGTGTCTTTAGGATTGCAGCCTTAGTTGGTTGTGTGTGCTCTGTACAGGTCCAACCTTGTTATACATGAATTTTTTATACACTGATTTGATTCAACAAGAATGGCCACTGCAAATCACAGTTATAAAAACTGCTTTTCTACTGTTGTAAAGAACAATCATTCCGTTCTTCAGTCCCAGAATGAGACCCCTGCAGAAACTGAGGCACTACCTTATTCCACTAGGTGCAATGGAGGAGCAAAAACCTGGAATTTGGTTTTTAAACCCATTTTTCCATTGTTTTATTTATACACTGATTTTTTTTAATACATGGAAAGTTCAGGAACGGAACCATAATGAAAAATGAGGGGCATCTGTATATCGATGGGGGGGGAGGGTGGAATCAACAATTTGAGTGGATGTACAATAAGCTTTTGAACGACCCTAAAATAATAATTCTTTGGAAGTTGTCTTATTTATTATTTTGTGTGTTCAAATCACACACACACACACACACACACACACACACACACACACTCACAGGCTTAAATCCTAAGTTTAAAGTTGGAAGTACATGATGTCTAATTGTGTAAATGGTGAGAATATCTTAGACATTATATTTAAAACCATAATAGACTGCAGTTCTCTAACTGGGTCCATGACCCACCAATAGGTCATGACCCAATTTTTGGTGTGTTGTGAAATTGCCAGGGCAGACTAGCCTGTGTGTATCAAGGGTTAAACTGGCACTATTGCCCATTCACTATTGTAGCCACACTCCTTGGCAAATGTAAATCAGGTTTACCCTACAATCCAGAGTAACTACAGAAGTACATAAGAGACATTTACGCCGATGTAGTTATGGCACCAGCTAGTGAAAACTGATGGGAAATTCATATTGTAATCCAGAGTAAATTGTTCTTACACCGGAGCAAGGACCCCCATAGTTATGCTGGATTGCGCTCCTAGTTTGGGAATCACTGAGCTAGGCTATGGCTACAATCCAGAGTAGCTACTGCAGTCCTTGCATCAACGCAACAGACATTTACGTCGACGCAGTTATGGCTCCACCTAGTGGAAACCTATGGGAAATTCATAAGACTAAATTTTACTTGCATTGATGGAAGGACTGCTGTAACTACTCTGGAGCGGTAAGTCCCATATACATAGACACAGACTGCAATCCTAAAGACGCTTTCCTGGGAGTAAGATCCATTGAACACTATGGGGCTTACCTTTGAGTAGACATGGTTAGGATTGTGCTAACAATTTATGATCTGTTGGGACACTCCAGTTGGAACCAACTGCTAGTCTTGCTGCTGTCAGTTTGTGAACAATAATTTCTCAACCATCTTGTACCACAGGAGATGTCAAGTATTCCAATAAAACGAGCAGCTCTAAAAGAAAAATAACACTGCCTGTCATCTCTTCGATGTGCCTTAAAATAGACAACCAGAAAAGAAGGATGTTGCTACAATCCCAAAACATATAAAGTGGGGTGACATCCAGGATTGAATTACGTTTGATTAAATCTTACAGGTGTCTTGCTGTTTACCATCAAAAATAATATTGAAAACATTTTTTTAGATTGATATAGTTATGCCTGGAGCATCTCGACGCAAAGGTAGGGAAAACAGGTGCATACAAGAATGTGCGCATTTCATGGGACCATAAAGACACACCTGGCACAGACCATACGATGCATATAAATTGAGCTCCTGATTTTCCCTACATTAATAGGTTGGGATCCCAACATAAATTGCTATGGCCAATCAGAAGGACAATTTATTGTTGGCCAGTTGGGAAAGTTTAGCAAGATTATTATATAATCAAACAATCAACCTCAGCCTAATAATGCGTTCTGCATCGCTGTGAGCAGTTTGAAAACTGTGGATGGTAAATGATTGAGGAGGAACATGCGGCTTTGTGGGAAGTGCATGACGGAGTTTTGTGCTGCTGATTTCTGCATGATCTTGAATTATTATATGTAAAATGTTTCCAATTACTGGCAGGCATCCCAGATTAGAAGAATTTTTTAAAAAGTGGAAGAAGAATACTACTATTAACGTGATTTGGCATTGTCAGGAGACCTTGTGCTTGTCAGAATGATGGCCAAATGATTATTAATTATTTATTTATGATTTTTAAAATAATGATGATTTTAAAAAAATGATGGTGATGATGATGATGACGACGACGACTTCATGTCACAGGAACCAGTTCTTTATCCGGACTTGGCACCTTGGAGTCGAACCTTATCAGGCAGGATCAGGAGCAGCAGATGTCAGTGTTATTATTATTACAATTATTATTATGTACTATTTCACAGTCGCCAGGTGTTTGACTTGAACTGGCTCTATTGTGATTCGATTCCTATTCAAGGAACTAGAATCACAAAGGTTGTTTATTATTATTATTATTATTATTATTATTATTATTATTATTATTATTATTATTATTATTATTATTATCAACCATAAATACACAGCAAACAATTTCGTGCTAGTTTCATTCACATCAACAGTCGGACCCTTCCCAAGATTCTAGGACTGTGTGATGTAGCGGCGTATATTTCATGCTGATCCCAGAAGAGCGGCTTTCTGCAGTTGGCAGAGTGATATTCTGTCAATGCCAATAGTTTTCAGGTGCCTGCCAAGGTCTTTGGGCACTGCACCCAGTGTGCCAATTACCACTGGAACCACCTGCACTGGCTCACACCAGATACGCTGTCATTCGATTCTTGATCTTGGTAGCGGGAGATCTTTTCCAGTTGTTTCTCCTCAATTCTGCTGTCACCTGGAATGGTGATGTCAACAAGCCACACCTGACTGCTTTCTATGATGGTGATATCTGGAGTCTTGTGTTCCAAGACCTTCTCCGTCTGTATCCTGAAGTTCCCACAGAAGCTTGACCTGCTCATTTGCAACTACTTTTTCAGGCTTGTGGTCCCACCAGTTTTTTGCCACTGGCAGATGATATTATTATTATTATTATTATTATTATTATTATTATTATTATTATTATTATTATTATTATTATTATTATTATTATTATTATTAAGTGCTATTTCACAGTTGCCAGGTGTTTGACTTGAATTGGCTCTATTGTGATTCGGTTCCTATTCAAAGAACTAGGAATCACAAAGGTATTGGCTCACTATGTGTGAAGTTCCCAGGAGTGCTGCTTTTTGTAACTGGGCAGTTGTGATCTTCTGTCATCATCATCATCAGCAGCAGCAGCAGCAGCAGCAGCAGCAGCACGAATTATACATCACACAGTCCTAGACTCTTGGAAAGGGTCCGACTGGTGATGTGAATGAAACCAGCACAAAATTGTTCGCTGTGTTTTTATGGATGATGATAATAATAATAATAATAATAATAATAATAATAATAATAATAATAATAATAATAATATTGTATTTTTATATATCTAATTGTATTTTAAATGGTATTTTAATTATGTTTTAAATTTGTATTTATTAGCATTTTAATGGTGTTTTATTCTTTAATGTTAGCCGCCTTGGGCTCCCCTTATGGGGGAGGAAAGGCGGGGTACAAATTGAATAAATAAATAAATAAATAAATAAATAAACAAACAAATAAATAAATAAATAACAACAACAACAACAACAACAATAACAATAATAATAATAATAATAATAATAATAATAATAATAATCTTCAAGCAGAGGCTTCAAACAGAGGGATCTTCAAGCAGAGGCTCGATGAGCACCTGTCAGGGATGCTCTAGGAGGATTTCCTGCTGCAGGCAGGGGGTTGGACTAGATGACCTACTAGGTCTCTTCCAACTCTATGATTCTATGATGATTATGATGTTGATGATGATGATGATGATTCATTGGTATGGTGGGAGCAGAATTCCCAAGAGCAGTATTTTAAGAACACCACGCAATTCTGTTTTAAACTGTATTCTGTTTGTTTCCATGATATGAAGTATGTCTGCTTCCACAGAAATCCCATAGCAGAACATCTGTGACATCTGGAAAATAAAAAAATAAGCATGTGTTGTGTAAAGAGCGAGTCCCACTTTCTGAAATAGTCCACTGCATCCCATTCAGGACTGAGAGGTTGGGGTAAGGTATGCTCATAAAAAGAACTCGAGTGCATCTTTCAACCCTCTGCAGAGTTGAAGATGGAGGCAGCGAAGTGCCAAGTCTGAGCCTGCAGAGATGTGTCAGAAATAAAAATCTGCTGGAATAGGTTGCAGCAAATCGTGGAGTCCTCTGTACACTGTGATGCTCCTGGACAATGCAGGAAAATGATCAATAGCACTGCAAACACTGGTGATGAATGAGGGTTGTTCACCGACCCCCCTCGCCCACCCCTGGTGTGTTGGAGAGAACAAATGAATTGCAAGCCAAGCGTTTTGGCCGGCCTTATTATAAACCTGTCTATAAGCTCATCTCTAACCAGGACTGCTACAGACATTAACAGTGTGCCAATTCTCCTTCTCAAAGCAAGACCCAGGGAGAAGCCTGTTGACGGGAAGGCATTTGTCTCCGAAGAACGGCTGAACTCCTGTTTCAAGAGGAAGCAGAAGAAGAATCTTGTGGTTTGGCCTGAAAGACATTGCAGCAGCATATACACACCTATAGAATTGTAAAGTTGGAAGGTCCCTAATAAGGTCATCTAGTCCAACCTCCTGCCTGTAGCAGCAAAACCTCATAGATAGGACTGCCGTAAACTTCTTCCATAAAATTGGGACAAGACCGTCTGGCCCATTTGCCCATACATGAACACAATCCCAAAAAATTGGGATTGTCCCTGTTTTTTGGGACATATGGCAACCCTACTCATAGAACATGTCTGAGAGGTGCTTGTTGAGACTCTGAAGATAACCAGTGAGGGAGACTCCACCACTCCCTTTAGCAATCTATTCCACTTCCTTAAAGCTAGTCCCTTCAGTCTGGGCAAAATCCAGTGTAACTATGGGGAGTCCTTGCTCTGGTGTAAGAACAACTTACTCTGGATTCCAATGTGAATTTCCCATAGGCTTTCATTAGGTGGTGCAGTAACTATGGGTGCACGTAAAGTCTCTTACATGCTCCCATACCTACCCTAGATTTGGGGGTTTGTCTCAATTTTCCAAGTGAGCCCTAGATACCAATTCCCCTTTCCACCACCCCAAAAAAACCTCCGAATGACAGATGAATCAGAAAGACTGAAAGCAAAGGCTAGTACAGAAATCCTCTAGTATCTACAGGTGATAGACTCTTCCTCCTCTGCCTGGATACTGGAACCATAGTTAAGGGCGAACCTTATCTTTGGGGTCCCCGATGTCCCATGACCTTCATTTTTTATTTTTTAACATGTGCACCGAATTAAGAACACGTAAATTTTTAGAAAATGCTTTAAGCAGACTGTTTCTAGCTGAACAAGCAGGCAGCCTGCAGCCTAGAAAGAAAATGATCCCTACAATCCAGAATAGCTACGGGAGCACGTAAGAGACATTATGTGTACCTGTAGTTGCTGCACCACCTAGTGAAAACCTATGGGAAATTTATATTGCAATCCAGAGCAATTGTTCTTACACCGGAGCAAGGACTCCCTATCATTACTCAGGATTGTGCCCTAAGAGCAATGTTAACTTCTTTGTCCTACAACAAGTGTAGAAGGTGCCAACGGAGATCAACAGAAATTGAGCCGCATGATACGGTTCTGACGAAGGCGCTATCCAGATTAGTTTCCTAATTGCATATGTAAATCAGTTTTGCTCCTCTTCTTGGGGGCTATCAATAGCCAAACTCCCCTTGGCTTCCAAGATCTGGAGCTCTCTGAAAGAGGCATTCAGCTTGCAAAACAATACAGCAGAGGAAATGATGGCCTCCTTTTGTTGTGTGTGTTTTTTCCCCCATGCACAAAAGCAACCAGATATTTCAAAGTGACCTTTATTTTCTATTGACTGTAAAAATGAACAACAAAGCAAACATCTATTGCCAGGAATAGGAGCCATAACTTAGCACAAGTGCATGCCGTAGAGAAGAAAAGGCCCAGATGTTTCCGGAACGGAGCTTTCTGATCTCAAACAGGTGGCAATCTGCAGGTCCTCATTTATCCCACTCAGGAAAAGGCCACTAACGCAGACCAGCTGGTAAGTGGGCCGTGCCGCGGTGCTCAATAGATGCTGTTTACAAGATGGAAAATGTACAGCTTGACTCTTAACAGCTGAAAGCAAGGAAAGCATTTTGTGCCTTGCTTTCATCTCCAAAATGTCATCTCCGAAATCTCAGTGAGATGCCATGATCCTGTTGCATGATCCTGAACCGCGCAACAACATGAGCGCCATCATTTGATAGATAGATAGATAGATAGATAGATAGATAGATAGATAGATAGATAGATAGATTGATTGATTGATTGATTGATTGATTGATTGATTGATTGATTGATTGATTTGTTTATTGGCCAAGTATGATCTCCATACCCAGAATTTGGCTTCGACAACGGCTGCGTACATACAAACACCAACTCATAAATAACAAACAATACATACAGAACATACAATCAGATAAGAACACTACTTCAGTATTTTCCAGTAGTCCCTCAGCATAGTTGTTGGTTCAGCAATTTAATGGCACTAGGAAAAAAACTGTCCTTGTGCCTAGATGTCTTAGTGTACAGAGTCCTATATCGGCGTCCAGAGGGAAGAAGCTCAAACAAGATGTGTCCAGGGTGAAGAGGGTCCGCAGCAATACTCACGGCTCTCTTCCTGACCCGAGCGATATATATGTCCTCCATAGAGGGCAGGCTGACTCCAATGTTTATGTTTACAAGGTACACCATGCTGCTAATAGGGGGCTCACACCTATTGATGCTACCAGTAAATTATAAATATATATAAATTAATAAATCCTTGCCAAAAAAAAATCTGTGGCACACCTGCAGATCATTTGTAGCACACTGGTGTGCCATGGCAGTATATCAATATGGTAGATATAAGTGGTATATAAATACAATAGATAGATAAATATGATATATAGATGGCACGCTGGTTGAAAATCACTGCACAAATCCCTTGCACTTTCATCTGATGATGGTCAAAAATGGTCAAACGTCAAAGGAAAGACTCATTGTGAATTTATTTAGTTTGGTGAAAAACATAAAAACTATATAACATAGAGGTTCCAAACTTTTGGGAGGTCTGTGTATTTTTATAAATCAGGTTTATTTGGGGGAATAATGGGATTGATTAACAGTGACCCCCCAGTAACATCTTGTTTAGTAGATAGGCCAATATGCCTTGCAGGCTTAAACAAACTACTAAGATTTGGGTCATGACGATCCCCAGAGCCATAGTTTGGAACTTCCTGATATAATACATGGGAAAGTGCAAAAAATCTAAATAAATAAACCTGAGAACATTGGTGAACATTGTAAAAGATTGGATGAAATACAATCAGATGAAAGAGGAAAGCATGTGACGAAATTTGAAACTGGGTTATAAGTATATTCTAGAACCTTCCCATGGAATGCTGAATCTGCAGATACTGGTAATACTGGAGAACGTCCATGATGCCTTATAATGAATTAAAACCATCACTTCCAGTTTCCTTCCAGAAACTGAAAATCATGTGAAAATCAAGTTTAGTCTGAGCCTGGCAGTGGCCAGAGATGGATGTTGTTGGCCTCTGCTGAGCTCAGACTCCCTTCCATAGGAGAGAGCAAGTGGGGAAGCAGACCCAGTCAGAGGATAACTAAATCCTGTTATATGGATCTGTGGATATGGGAAGCCATATGGGATCTGTGGGATCTGTGGATATGGGAAGCCCACTGTAATTGAAAATGGCTGAAAGGGAAAGGCAGTGGAAGTAAAGTGGATGAAAGTCAAGGTATCGATGTGTGGACCTAATCCACATCAAGAGCAGGTTGTGGGGGATGCATTTGTACCGGAACATCTCTGCCCCATAAATTCTTCCAGAGTTGACTTTGGGATTGCCTTTGGTGTACCGCTATTTTCTCCCATCCCGACTACTGTGGTTCTAGTAGTCTGAATTTCCAAGTACCACCCAATTGGGGGTTTCTGGTAAAACGGCCAAGAAGCCTTGATCTCAGTTTCCGACGACGAGGGGGGTCCGCTTGCATCTTGTGAATCTGTTCCTACACAGCTGTGATCAGAACTCTGAAGGGGAGATTTCAAACAGCCACAGTCCTAATTACTTCTGACCATGGAGTTCAGCTTGTGCTTTGAATACATTAAGGTATAAAATATAAATCAAAATGGGGTGATCGGAAGCTGCCTTGAGATAAAGTTAAGGTTTTATGTCTCGGCACATCAAGGTGATATTAGTGATTGAAGTTGTTCTCTCTCCTCCTTTCTTAATTTAGACGTGCTTCTGAACTGAATTTCAATGGCTCTGTTGTGCCACGCATGCCAACTACCCATTACTGGCAAACAGATGGACTTCCCGACGCTCACAGGTAAAGACGGTTTGGATAGAAAGGTGTGATAAGGGGAAAAATCCTATTTGGTCAAATCTAGTGGGAAGTAGAAGTGTGATATCTTTTTGTCAGTCAAAAGATTGTTTTAATACCCCGTAGGTCAGAGTAATAACCTTAAATAAATAGATCACTTGTATTTACTTTGTAATATCTCTGCTTTTACAAGACTGACGACCTGGTGGGACTGTCTGTACAAATTTCACCGGCATCCCACGGCAGCGCTGGGAAGAGGACACTTGCGCTCTGTGCGCCACCGCAAGGTGCTTTCGGTGACATGCTATGAATTAAACATACCCCTGGGGGGTCGAGGAAGATAATCATAGGGAAAAAAACCTTGTCGAAAGTGACACCGAGGGTACCAATAAGCTGTCTCAGTACCAGGCCATTTTGTACTATGAAGAACAGTTAGAGCAGGAAGAGGAGATGGTTTGCTGAACAGCCAGACTGGTCTTAATTGGAACAAGGGGGAAGTTTCCAGTTTATGGAGACATACCCCCAAATCCAGAGTAAGTATGGGAGCACATAAGAGATTTTACGTGCATCCGTACTTACTACATCCGTAGTTTCACCTAGTGAAAACCTATGGGAAATTCATATTGCAATCCAGAGTAAGTTGTTCTTACACCGGAGCAAGGACTCCCCATAGTTACTCTGGATTTTGGCCTTAGGGTGCAATCCAGAGGAACTACGGGGAGTCCTTGCTCTGGTGTAAGAACAATTTACTCTGGATTGCAATATGAATTTCCCATAGGTTTTCATTAGGTGGTGCAGTAACTATGGGTGCACATAATGTTTCTTACATGTTCCTGTAGTAACTCTGGATTGTAGGGTTATGCATGTGCTGTGCACAAAAGCCATATCTTACCAACCCCTTTCTTACTACATTTAGGGGGCAATCCTAAGCATGTCTACTCAGAAGTAAGTCCCATTCTGTTTTATGGGACTTACACTCAGGAAAATGTGTTTCGGTTTGTAGCGTCACTGCCTTAAAATATGTGCAACATCTTTGGGAGAAATGGTCCCCTGTAGAAGATTCTGGAAACCAGGGAAACTTAAAATCAAACTTATAATCAAAATACTGCATTTACTCAAATCTAATTACCATCGAATCTAATGCGCAACCTGATTTTGGAGACTGAATTTGGTTTTAAAAGTGAGTGTTATATTTGGGAAACCCATCTCTGCTCTTTTCTGTGTCCTTTGGCTCATTATCTTTGATTATCTTCATTATATTTGCATGAAGCAACAACAGACCTTACTTTAATCAACTGCTATAGTAGTAAACTTTAAGCAGGCTAGGAGGGACATTAAAACCAATCCAGAGTAACTACGGGAGCACGTAAGAGACATTATGTGTACCTGTAGTTACTGTACTGTAGTGAAAACCTATGGGAAATTCATAATGCAATCCAGAGCAAATTGTTCTTACACCGGAGCAAGGACTCCCCGTAGTTGCTCTGATTGCGCCCTATGTCTACTCAAAAGTAAGCCCCATTGTGTTCAATGGGTCTTACTCCCTGGAAAGTGTCTTACTCAAATCTAATGCACCAATGAATGTAATGTGCACCCTTTACTTATAATCAAAATACTGCATTTACTCAAATATAATTACCACCAAATCTAATGCTCAGCCTGATTTTGGAGATTAATTTGGTTTTAAAAGGTGAATGTTATATTTGAGTAAATACAGTATATGGGCTCATTCCAGAGTAACTATGGGGAGTCCTTGCACTGAAGTAAGAACAGGTTACTCTGGATTACAATATGAATTTCTCATAGGTTTCCACTAGGTGGTGCAGTAACTACAGGTGCACATAATGTCTATTATGTGCCTCCATAGTTATTCTGGATTGTAGCCTATTATTAATCAGCCTTTCTTTGTATGCAGTCAAGACTGCATTGTGGGATTAGGGTTGCCATATGCCCCGAAAAACAGGGACAATCCCAACTTTTGGGGATTGTGTTCACATCCTGGCAAATGGGACAGAGGGTCCTATCCCATTTTGTGGCAGAGAATTCTGGCAACCCTATGCTGGATCCCATTGCTCTAACTGCTTAGATCTTTTAAAATACTTGTCAACTGTGACAAGTATTCATCAGATCCATTAAGAAAATACTCAGCAGAAATGCCTTTTAGAAAACGGAAAACTGAACTGAAAATCAAAGTATGCCACGTCTAGAAAGATAGGCATTTGAACTTCAAAAGGTTTACTGGAATTAATCTTCTTTCCTCCACTGTCCTCTCCTCCACTCCTTCTTTCCTCCACTATCATCGAACACAATCTTGATGTCTACTCAAAAGCAAGCCCCATTGTGTTCAATGGGTTTTACTCCCAGGAAAGTGTCTTTAGGATTGCAGCCTAAATCAAGTTCCTTAACCAAAATTTTCTGCAGAAATACCCTGGACAGGAAGGAAGGATTTTCAAGAATTATTTATTTTTTCTTAACTCCATTTGTTTTCATTATTTAAAGATGAATTCTTTCTCGGAGTCGTTGACTTTATTTATTGTTTTGGAATTTATGTTTCATTTTTCTCATTCCTTTTGGATATTTTCCCTCTTCGTTCTTGTTTGAACAGTAGCTGCCAACTGTTCAATATCAAGGATACGGAGTTGCTATACAATGCCTCTTTCTAGTTGCCTCCGTCTTTTACTCCCTGGAAGGTGTAGCATCAACTGGGGTATTGTGGGGAAAATGGAAGTGGTGGCTATGTTTTTGAGTGAACTACTATTTTGTTTCCCTCAGTGCACTACACTAATACCACATATAGTGCATTGTGGGAAAATAAAATGGTAGCATGCAAGAGGTGGTTACTCAGAGACTCCTTCATTCAAAAACACATCATTGCATGCAATTATTTATTTCAGGTACTGGTTTCCAAAAATCACATGGTGCCCCTGCTTCCTCTTCTTCTAGTCTCATCGAGACTTCATTTTGGATCTTGCAAAAATCTCATAAGTTCCTACATGGCAGTGTCCAAATCCCAGGAGATCTTGTAAGATCCAAGGTGATGGTGACCAAAACTCACAAGGTCCATGATTGTGACACTCAAATCTTGTGAGATTTCAATGCCCCCATCTTAGATTTTTCAAGATTTTTCAAGATCCAAGATGGCAGTGTCCCAATCTCATGAGTTCTTATGAGATCCAGGATGATGATGCCCAAATCTTACAAAGTCCATGATTGTGGCACTCAAATCTTGTAAGATTTCAATGTCCCCATCTTGGATTTTGCAAGATTTTTCAAGCTCCAAGTGGCAGTGCCCCAATCTCACGAGTTCTTATGAGATCCAGGATGGTGATGCCCAAATCTTACAAAGTCCATGATTGTGGCACTCAAATCTTGTGAGATTTGGATGCCACCGTCTTGGATTTTTCAAGATTTTTCAAGATCCAAGATGGCAGTGCCCCAATCTCATGAGTTTTTATGAGATCCAAGATAATGTGCAGATCTCACAAGGTCTACGATTGTGGTACTCAAATCCTATGACATTTGAGTATTGCCACCTTGGATTTCTCAAGTTTTTTTTTCCCAATATCCAAGATGGCTGCACATGAGAAAGCTGGCAGAAGGGGTAACCGGAGACATGTTGTGATGTCCCTATGAGTGCACTGCAGCATAGTGGCACATAGCACTCTAAGGCACATCAGTGCTTAGTATGGAAACCACTGCTTCTGCCAGTCACATGGCCTGAAAATCTTGCAAAACTTGTGCAAATATTATGTTGAAGGTGTTTGGAGGGAAAGCTTTGCTTCAGTAGGAAAAGTCACACTGCGAAGGCAAAGTGTTTGCTTGCTCAGTGTTGTCACAACAGCCCAATGGTACTGTCAGACCTTAAAGCGGGCCTAAAAGCTTTGAAAACCATTCCTACCTTTCCAGGCACAATTACGCACATCTCTGGTGCAACGTAAGACCTGTCACCTTCCTTTTCATTCCAGCACCTGCTTGCTGGCTTCTGATTGCCTGATGGGCATGTTTGTTGGAAACTATGCTCAGACTACTAGTTCTTAAAGAAAATTTCAAAGCTCAGTATTTCAGGGGCAGATTTCTTTACTTGTGGTTCCTTTTTTTCCCTCCGAAGCTCATTATTTTTTGGATACGAGCGTCCCAAAGCGCTGAAGAATTTTGAAAGAGTTAATGGTTACAGTTCAAGGCGAGGTGCCATAGGCCACAATCCAGAGTAACTACGGGGAGTCCTTGCTCCAGTGTAAGAACAATTTACTCTGGATTGCAATATGAATTTCCCATAGGTTTTCACTAGGTGGTGCTGTAACTACGCGTACACATAATGTCTCTTATGTGCTCCCGTAGTTACTCTGGATTGTATGGAGAGGTTGTGTGAACAATGATCTGGGCTATAAACTGTGTCAGTCAATAATGAACGGGGTTATATTCCCCTTCAAGGTTGAATGTAGTGAATAGGTTTGATATTCTTGGCTAATAGGGTTGGCTTGATGTTTGTGTTTGTGTTATTGCATTATTTTATTTTTCAGCTACCATGATCTACTTTGACTTGAAGAAAAAGAAAAAAAGAAAAAGAGCGATTTAAATATCTAGGCTCCCTCTTATGTAGGGTTGCCATAATTCTCTTCCATAAAACCTAGAAGGACTTACTGTCTAACTTGAAAGTATGTGAACACAATCCCCCCCAAACTGGGACAATCCCAGTTTTTGGGGAAATATGGCAACCCTACTCTTATGTAGTAATGGTGATAGTATCCTGGATGTCCGCACCTGCGTCAACACCACCTGTTTGAAGTGGCACCAGGTGACTGGTGTGTTGTGTGATTGCCCAATGCCTCTATGCTTTAAGTCAAAGTTTTATAGTGCACCAGTAGCAGTGCGCCAACTTGCTCTTCATGGATCAGAATTACTCTGATGTTACACTAGATGTTACTCCAAGATGGCCAGTGACAAGAAAACAGTGCGCCAACAGAAAATAGTGCGCCAACAGTAGTGCTCCAACTTGCTCTTCTTGGATCAGAATTACTCTGATGTTACACTAGATGTTACTCCAAGATGGCCAGCGACAAGAAAACATGAGCAAGAACTTCATGTGATGGGAATGAGTATGCTGTGATGGTATCTTGGAGTAACATCTGGTGGGCCACTGTGTGATACAGGAAGCCTGCCTAGATGGGCCTATGGTCTGATCCAGTGGAGGCTCTTCTTCTGTTCTAGCAAAATGTGCCCACGTTGGGGAGTAAAATACCACCAGTATGCCATCCCCTTATTGCATGTAACACATTTGTAAAAATAATAAACACTCAAATACTCAAAATACTAAGATATCTTAAAGAAATTGACTCTCAGAACGGAGAAGAGTATCTGTGGTTGGTTGTGTTGGAGTGGAATTAGTTATGGGAAAGGGAAGTATTTGAGCGGATGCTTCTGCAGTCCCTTATATCTAAAACCATGTATGAACATAGCAAGGAAAAAGAAGTTGGTGTGCATTTTCCATATGTTGGATTGTGTCTGCCTTGATAACACAAGCGTGCTTGTTAGCAGCTCAGCCGGACCGACAATTCAGTTGTTGATCTTGTTTGTCCTCTTTTCCCTGGCTTCAAGAGGGCCGTCGACCTTTATTTTATTATTATTAAAATACTGCTTGAAATGGGCATATTTCTTTTGTCCTTATGTATATTTCTTTTGCATTAAAAGTGATAGACCACAATTAATTTCTTGGTTTGCAGGAGTGTGGGGTATTGCCAGAGCCAGACTCAAGATTCACCGAATCACAATTAGGTAGCTTGGAAAGTCAGGAAACGTTTCCGAAGGGAATGCTTTTTGGGGTGGATGGTCATAAAACCATCTATAGGGGCAGTGGTGGTCATAAAACCAATGCTGGGAAAGAACTATAGAGACCTGAGAATACAACATTCACATTTTTTCCCAGTTCCATTACCTTGGAGAAATTCCTCCACCACCATCCTATTTGCCACCAAAGTGTCTATTTGCAGTAAATAATTTCTTTTAAAAATAAAAAGCATTTTATGGCGGGAGGAGCGAGTTTTGATCGGAAACTAATCCAGGAAAGCGTTGACCTCTCGTGGTCTTGAATTTTTATCACCCCCAACTTCTCGTTCTTTTTTTGCATCACCGGAGAACAAAGGGTTAAGTCCACCTTTTAATGATAGGCTTAACATAGTATATAGTTTGGCCTTGAGCTCCGGGGTTAAATTCAGTGAAAGCTTTCTAACAATAGTCAACACCGTACAGTTCAGCTAAACCCGAAAGTCGGGCATTATATATAAATAAAAATTCTCATTGCAATTATGATTCCCGGAGGATCTCTTCCTGGGCTGATCCTCTGACATCCTTCAGATTTTCACTTTAAAGAAGACAGCATTACAAGGGGATAAAAGGAAGATGAAACATCCTCTTTCTTGGTATCATTTGTGAATCCAGCAATCTGGATGTTACAGGCCTTTAGAGAGCCATAGATTTTTTAATGATCTTTTAAAAAGGTGGCCTCAATTGCCCTGGCCCTAAAAATCCAATCTATAGGATGACAAGGCTGAAAAGAATCACAGTCATAGAGAGTTCGCATTGCACATGGATCCTTTGAAACAACGCTATGCTTATGGTACATGATGTGGCAAAGCAATGAGAGCCCCTGTATAAAAGTCTGTATGGGCAAAATCCAGAGTAACGACAGGGAGTCCTTGCTCTGGTGTAAGAACAATTTGCTCTGGATTGCAATATGAATTTCCATAGGTTTTCACTAGGTGGTGCAGTAATTATGGGTACACATAATGGGCGCAATCCAGAGTAACTATGGTGAGTCCTTGCTCCGGTGTAAGAACAATTTGCTTTGGATTTCAATATGAATTTCCCATAGGTTTTCACTAGGTGGTGCCATAACTATGGGTGCATGTAATGTCTCTTTACGTGCTCCCAATGTCTCTTACGTGCTCCCGTAGTTACTCTGGATTGTAGGGTATGTTGCATGTCTCAGAACCTCCCCCCTAGGAGGGACCTCTTTATGTATTAGACCACATATATGCACAGCCTAGATTCAGTTGCATCCCTGCAGGGGGTGGAACTCCTGTTAACTTTATCTATTTTATAGTTTAATACAAGAAATAAACTTTATTCATTTGAAAAGACATCCAACAAATCTTTCACCCATCAATAACCAGTGGCCAACTTGATGACCCATAACTGAATTAAAAAAGCAGGCCTCCGTCAGTCTTGAAAGACTATGGTATCACGCTCTGCGCTGCATACGCTGCATGCGAAGCACGAAAGCCTGGGTTGGATTGTTATGGAGGATAGGCTGTTACCCAAGCAGCAAATCCCCCTCTCCACGCCACTGAATTAGTCCAATGGAAAGGCAGAGCCAAGACGATTGGATCCAGCTGGCATTGCAGAGCTGGGCTAAGGACAGGAGCTCACCCTGTCTTGTGGGGCCGACCCGGGTCTCGAACCCTGGCCTGCTGGATAACAGGCACAGTGTCTTAGCCACTTGTGCCACCCACAGCCCACATAACTGAATAAGCACTATAGAATTAGCGTTGATTCATGGAAATGAGAGCTGGTTCAATCCCCCATGCGCATCAACCCCCCCTGTGCATCAACCCTCCCCTCCCCCAGGCATCAAATCCTTCCATGTGCACCATCTGGCCCACCAACATCCTCACGCACAACATCCCCTAATGCGCACTGTCCTCCATGCGCACTGTCCCCCCATTCACACCCAATACTTATTGGTTCCCCTATTGATTCCCTGCTGTGTCATATTAACACCTTATTGGGTCTCCAGAAAATCATTCGCATTGATCAGTTTTAAGTTAAAGAAATCCATTTTTTTGTGACATAAGACATTTTTATTTGGCTACAACTTTTGATAGTACAGAGATTTCAATGCAGTTTTTAAATTGCATTCTGTATTAAATTACTTACTGATATAGAACATGATGGTATTTAAAAATGCCAAGATTTTTCCAATTTTGGGATCCGTATGTCACCCTCCCCCTCGAGAGTGACACCCAGTGCAGTCCACACACCCATATCCAGGGTGACCAGCTGCCCAAACCTCAAAAGGAGAACAAGGTCTTGGATTCCTCTCAACCTGTCCTTTCTGGCAGACAATGGCACGTTTCTCTACTCACAAGTAAATCCGTGATATTGAGCACTTTCACTTTCCCATAGCGCTCAATGCATATTTTTGATATTTTAGTTTTTTGGCCATAACTTTTGATAGGAAGGGGATATTTCAAAACTGATTTTTGCATTGGATTCTGCTCTTCAATACAAATCCAATGACATGTGACACGATGGGGTTCTGCACACCATTGCAAACTGCCAAAATGAAGCCAAATTGGAGGACAACGAAACCCTTTTGGTGGACACCCAGCCAGAAGGCTAAAAAACAGAACAAATCTGAAAAAAATCTGGTCATATGGTCACCCTGCCCGCATCCCCATAGTGGATGTTCCCACTGCAACTAACCTCTGAGTAAAATGCCAGTTTGATGAGTTGAGAGCCAATATCACAAGCCATCGTGGGGAACTTCAAGCAGAGGCTCCACGAGCACCTGTTGGGGATGCTCCAGGAGGATTTCCTGCTACAGGCAGGGGGTCGGACTAGATGACCTACTAGGTCCCTTCCAACTCTAGGATTCTAGGATTCTATGATCTGCAATAGGATATTGATGAGTCCCATCAATTTCAACGGTCATGCATTTCAGGATGCAGGATTGCAGCCACTATGGATTAGTAGCAATCGTGGCCCATGTCAGCCCCACAGTGACTGTGCCAGACTTATATTTGCCAACAACAAAGAATCGAGGCTTTCCACTGCAACAACTTCCAATCTAGACAGAAGCTGTTCCTGGCAGATTCATCCTGCCTTCTATTTGTTCAAATATTGCTTCCCGCAGCCACCAACACTTGCTTATCCGTAGAGATTTCTCAAAGAAATCCAGCCACATTTGCAGCTTATTTGATTTAAGCGTTACATGTCTCATGTCATCTCCGTCCGATACAGTCTCTCACTTGATTCCTTAACAGAACGCTATCCTCTCAAGGAAAGGATTTGCGGATACGCTGAACAAAATACCTTAGACAAACGGGAAAGAAGGAAGCGGCAGCATTTCCATTTTGCCCTTTCATAGAAGACTTTCTCCCCCCCCCATCCATCCCCCAAAGAGATCACTGAACACTCTTATGTGACAGCTTACAAACACTTTTGCCATAATATGTTGGAAAGCATGGAAGGAACCGAGAGAGAAGGAAAGGGAAAAAACAAGATTTAAACTATGGGTTAGGTAGCTGTGGCATTAAGTTTTAATGGGTACAGATCACATTAGCCCTACAATCCAGAGTAACGACGGGAGCACGTAAGATACATTTACGTCGATATAGTTATGGCACCTTCTATGGCACCTTCTAGTGAAAAAACTATGGGAAATTCATATTGCAATCCAGAGTAAATTGTTCTTACGTCGGAGCAAGGACTCCCCGTAGTTACTCTGGATTGTGGCATAGGTAACAAATTTTTGGAAATATGCCAGTTCTAAATCAGCAGGAAAAAAGAAACTCAAGTACTGTTGAGAATAATGTGACATCAATGGAGTCACTAGTGTTTCTGTTACCCAGTGGACAAAGCCAGCGAGCCACCCCCATGAAGAACATCCTCCCACATGGTGGGCAACATGCCCTACAATCCAGATTAACTACGGGAGCACATAAGAGACATTACGTGTACCCGTAGTTACTGCATCACCTAGTGAAAACCTATGGGAATCTCATATTGCAATCCAGAGCAAATTGTTCTTACACCGGAGCAAGGACTCCCCGTAGTTACTCTGGATTGCGCCCACGATGTCCGAGGCGGTGGGCATGGTGATGCTCAGGTATTTCGGCTATAGCTTTTGATAGACCATAGATATTTCAATGTGTGTTGTTTTGATGCATTCTCTATGAAATTCCACATTGAATGACATATAACATGATGGTATTTGAAAATGGGGTTTAAAAAATTTTGGTCATGGTGTCACCTACCCATGTCCATCACCGAGTATGGCCCGCACCCACCCTCCCACACACCTGTAATGGCACCACTACAGGGCCTTCGTAGCTGGAGGCCATGGATCTCACTTTCTTTGGTGGTTTGCATGGTTCTCACATTGCAGGATATTTGTTAAGATCTTTTAATCATATTCCTACTCACTTGGTCATAACATATCACTTCTGAATTATAAACAGCCAGATAATTTCTATTGTTCCACTGCCATCACACTTTTTGTTATTTATTGTTATTAATTTTTTGTCTTAATATTGTTATTCTTCTAATTCTATTCTTTGAAAGGATAGATTGGGAAGCTAAAATTCATTCATTCATTCATTCATTCATTCATTCATTCATTCATTCATTCAAGTTTTATACTATCTTTCCTCCTTGGATAAGGAAACCCAAGACAGCTAACAACATTTAAAAACAATAAATCACAAATAAAAACAGATAAAAACAATAAATACAATGAAAATACAATTAAAACACAATTAAAATGCAATTAAAAATATAAATTATTTCAAAATGATTATTATTCAGAAGTTACTCCCAGCTTACTCCAATGAGGCATTTAGGATTTTGCCTGATGTTTTTTGCTGGAATGTCTGTTATTTCACTTGATAGGTGAAATATATGGGGCCAATGTAGGGCAAAATCCAGAGTAACTACGGGGAATCCTTGCTCCGGTGTGAGAACAACTTACTCTGGATTGCAATATGAATTTCCCATAGGTTTGCACTAAGTGGTGCAGTAACTATGGGTGCACGTAAAGTCTCTTACGTGCTCCCATAGTTACTCTGGATTTGGGGGCTAGATATTTAAATATGGCTGCAATCCTAAAGACACTTTCCTGGGAGAAAGACCCATTGGATACAACGGGGCTTACGTCTGAGTAGACAGGCTTAGGATTGTGCTTTCAGTCTGATTCAGGGCAATCCTAACCAATTTTCCAGGTCCAGGATAAGGGCAATGTAACTCAGATGTAAGGAGTTGCAGCTCAAGTGCAGGGTGCAGCACACGTGCCCAATGGCACAATGATACCAGTTGGTTAGTGTTAGGATCAGTGGTGGGATTCAAATAAATTAACAACAGGTCCTATGTCCTAATAATGTAAATTAACAACAAGTTCCATGTCCCATTAGTAACCGGTTCTCAGAACTAGGCATTCATTAGCAAAGAAACTGTGAGAACCCCATGAAGCCCACCACTGGTTAGGATTGGTTTTACCAACCAATTTTAACCCTAAAATTGGTTAGGGTTGCGACCTGAATGTGTTTGCTATGCAAAATAATTTGAGGAATCCTGGAAAATAGGTGAAGAACACATATGTACCACGAGAAGGAAATTGCTTCTGACGGAGCTGACATTTAAGACACGCTTGCTGCGGAGTGGCGTCAAAAAAGGGCTTTCCGTGCTGAGATCGGAGAGGAAGATTTCACCAGTGGTACAGCCTCTGCATAATAATAGTAATAATAAAAACCCTGACAATGACATGTGAATTATTTTGGAGACAAGAAGGAAAAGGATTCAAAGTCATAGGCATGTAGCGGTTAAAAAAAAATCACGCCAGCGGAATAGACTTTAATATTTTCAAATTTATACCAGTTGTAGCAGACCCATCATAGAGAGACATGTTGATGTTCTATAGAAGCTCATTTGCAGCTGGGACAAAAGAACTGGAGAAAACTTGTCATCTGGAGGCAGCAAAAAGGAGCCAGGCTTGGTTTGCAAAGGAGAAAAAGTGGACCTGCAGTTTTAGGCTTTAGGCTTTGGATCCCATCATCTTTCCAGCCTTGTTTAAAATATTGAAAATAGTTGGCCTTTGAATGGTTTAATGGGAATTCCTTGTATATCACTTTGGACTGGATTAAAGAACTATATGGGCTCAATCCAGACTAACTACGGGGAGTCCTTGCTCCGGTGTAAGTTTACTCTGGATTCCAATATGAATTTCCCATAGGTTTTCACTACGTGGCGCCATAACTACGGGTGCACATAATGTCTTTTACATGCTTCAGTAGTTCCTCTGGATTGTAGGGCATGTCCAGATCAGTGATTTTTCAACCAGTGTGCTGTGATACACTGGTGTGCCGCAAATGGTCTGCAAGTGTGGCATGGACGTAACTACATTCAATCCAGAGTAACTTCGGGAAGACGTAAGAGACCCTTACTCTGGATTGCTCTATGCATTTCCCATAGGTTACAGGTGGCACCATAACTACGTCGGTGTAAAAGGTCCTGTAGTTATTCTGGATTGTAAATATCCTAAAGTCAAATTAAGCCCTTTGCTCTGGAGCAGTTAAGGTGACTTTCCATAAGATAACACTAGAAGGTGACGTAACTGTGTGGACCCGTAACTGCTCTGGATTTTGCCCTAAGAGGGCCAATGGGGGTGTGTGAGCACATCAGCAGCATGGTGCGCCTTGTCAGTGATCCAAAAACTGATGGTGTGCCTTGATTGTTTTAGCACCTTGTCAGTGTGCCAAAAAAAAAAAGCAGGCCTCCGTCAGTCTTGGAAGACTATGGTATCGTGCTCGGTGCTGCATACGCTGCATGCGAAGCACGAAAGCCTGGGTTAGATTGTTATGGAGCATAGGCTGTTACCCAAGCAGCAAATCCCCCCTCTCCACGCCACTGAATTAGTCCAATGGAAAGGCAGAGCCAATATGATTGGATCCAGCTGGCGTCGCAGACCTAAGCCAAGGACAGGAGCTCACCCTGTTCTGTGGGGCCGACCCAGGTCTTGAACCCTGGCCTGCTGGTCAACAGGCACAGTGTCTTAGCCTCTTACGCACTGATCTAGATCCATGTGCAGAGCCAAGGGGAAGGTGCCTTTTGCCTGCTGCAGTGACGCACCCTACAAAATCTAGTGCCTTGCACCCACCTCGAGCGGGTCATGCACAACTTGTAATTTAAAGATTTCTGTTTATTTTTACACCTATTTTACTCGCTGTGGTGGCTGCACGCAACACCACTATAATTCCGGCGTTGCATAAAAATGTCACCGGCTGCCCCCCTGGCCTCCTCTCGCAGCGACGCAGGAAGCCTTGTTAATTCTCAACAAGCCAAATGTTCCTTCCAGCTTGCGGTACTTAAAGGAGGACATCATTAAGCATCCTAATTAATACCGGGGCACACCGAAACAAGAGAGGTGGCTCAGATTGTTAGTTACTCAAGAAAAGCCGAAAGAGACTGTAAGAAAAGCTTCGGCCTCTTTTCTGTGTGCAAAATCGGCTTTGTTGTTCCTTTGCCATCCGCACCTCCTGTTCTTTTCCTGACGGATGTTGCTATGGAAGCAAACCGGGTAGCAAAAGAAATAAAAAAATAATAATAATCAAAGTGCTCCTGATCCTTCAGCAGCCGACTCCATCTACAGGGATGGAAAATGCAGATTAGAAAAGTCGGTGGCGTAGCTAGAGGGGGGTCGGAGCTGTCGGTCTTGGAGGGAGGCGTGCAAGGGGCTGCTCCCCTTTGGGACCATTCCGGGTGAGGAGGGGAGCAAAACTGAACTGTACTATTGCATTGCACGTTGGTTGCATTGCACATCACTCTGTAGCCCTAGACAGAGATTTAGGGTGTAGGTGTGCTTTTAAGTGTTTTAAAATACTTTTAAATGTTTTAAATATAATATATTTACTTGAGTCTAACCCTACAATCCAGAGTAGCACATAAGAGACATTACGTTCACCTGTAGTTACCGCACCACCTAATGAAAACCTATGGAAAATTCATATTGCAATCCAGAGCAAATTGGTCTTATGCCGGAGCAAGGACCCCCATAGTTACTTTGGATAGCGCCTTAGAGCACCATCAAATCTAATGCACACCCTATTTTAATAATCAAAATACCACATTCACTCAAATCTAATTAATCATCGAATCTAATGCGCACCCTGATTTTGGAGACGACATTCAGCTGAAAAAGGTGAGGGTTAGATTCGAGTAAATACAGTATATTGTTATCAGTGTTTTAAAAATATATATTCTTATGGGTGCAGTCCTAACCGTGTCAACTCAAAAGTAAGCCCCATTGTGTTCAATGGGACTTACTCCCAGGGAACTGTCTTTAGGAGTGCAGTTTAAGTTTTTATTTATGTTGTTAACTGCCTTGACTCTGCTTTGTGGAGAAAGGCGGGATATAAATAACAAACAAACAAACAAACAAACAAACAAACAGTAAGCTTCTTTTCTTTCTCCAAGAGATGGACTCCTTGCAGAAGGATCAAGATGTTCTTTTGAAAGCAAATGGTGTGTCCAGGTGTGAGGTTACAAACAGGTGAGTTTCCACAGGTCTCCAGAGCTTTCCAAATCATAGAGCCTGTCCCATTCTTTTCCTTCGTTATTTTTTGTCCCTCCAACCTATGTGTCTTAAGACACTTTGGCTTTCCACATTAAATCATGCCATATCTCTCGGCCCTTAAACCTCCAAATAGTTGGGTTCTTGATCACTGTGGGGAATCTATCCAGTGCCACCCCATCAGATACCAAATTCCATGAGTAATGGAATCCATGGAGGTCTGTATTGCACCATAATTTCTTATCTAGGGGCCATGCCTGGACCTCAGCAGGTCCCACACATCCATCCATCATCCATCCATCCATTCGTCTGTCCATCTGTTTGTCCATTCATCATCCATCCTCCATCCACCCCTCCATCCATCCATCCATCCATCCATTCGTCTGTCCATCTGTTTGTCCATTCATCATCCATCCTCCATCCATCCATCCACCCCTCCATCCATCCATCCATCCATCCATCCATCCAACTGTATTTATAGCCCGCTTTCCATCCCCCTTGCACCTCCGAACACCTCCTGGACGTATCCAGAAGACACTTCTGGTCACATCTGGAAAGCACTCCAAGGTTTGGCATCCACTGATAAGGAAGGTCCACTATATTTCTTCTCCTGCTTCTCAGAAGAGTTTTGTTCCTGTTGTTGCAGGTTTCACCACACACTGCGCATTGTGCGCTGCTCCGTCGTTGTTCCCTTTCAAGTGAAAAAGATTGCTTGGTTTTCTCCTGGCAAACTCCGAAAATTGTGGTTTTATCATTAAGATCCCCCCTCTAAATTCAGGACAAACCTTTTATCAAGCTAAAAGTGGGCACTTTGCTCCGAGACGGCGCATGAGAGGAGCGATTAACTCAGAACCTCGAGAGGCGCGTGATACCAAAAATGAGGGGACGTGCTGATCCTGAGCACCACTGGAAATGAAGGCGTGGAGACTCGGCTTGCAAATGGCATGTGTTCACCCTTTGTCATGTTCTATTTGAAGTACCCAGAGTGGAGCATCTGGTAGGAAAGCAGGTCATTACTTTCAAATGAATAGTCTGAAGGGTTTTGCGTGGCGGGCGAAGTTAAGGCCGCCTGCTTGGCCAATCACGGCGCGGTAGCGAGCCGATAATTTCATATTTACTTAATAATTTTGCCAGGTTTCGAAGGCGGAGCGGAGTTAGATCCATGGCTGAAGGGCACTCTTCCCTTCGTACTCCTGCTCGCCGTCCAAATTGTTCATTTAAATCACGATGGGAGATGCAATTTCGTGCATTTGAGCTCCAATTTACCAGTCTTTGCTATGCTAAGAAGTGCAGCTGCATATAATACATTAGGATTACTTTAAAAAATATATTCTTTTTCAATCGTTAGCCGGGGGTCCGACCGTCGATCACAGAAGTCCTCTCCGTTTCGAAAGACATCTGTTCTTATTGAAAAAGAAGGCAAAATGTGGCAACAATCCACCTTTTCTTTTCTTGAATGGCTCTATAAATATTTTATAAGGAAAATAAATTTAGAAATTAAATAATAAATAAATAACATGTTCTATGATACATAGATTATTATAAACTAGCAAAAAGCATACCCGCGTTGCAGGAGTAAGATTTCCCTATAAAACATCCCCCCACGGCGCATCAACACCCCATGCACATCAACACCCCATGCGCATCAACACCACCTGCACAACTTCCCCCATGAGCAACATCCCACCATGCGCAACTTCCCTGCACACGCAACTTCACCCCATGCGCAACTTCTCCCCATGCACAACTTCCTTCCATGCGCAACTTCCTCCAATGCACAACTTCCCCATGTGCAATTTCCCTCCATGCGCATCATCCCCCCATGCGCAACTTCCCCCATGTGCATCATCCCCCATGCACAACTTCCCCGATGCGCAACTTCCCCCCATGCGCAACTTCCCCATGTGCATCAAACCCCATGCGCATCAGTCCCCCACCAAGCACCAAACTGGCTGGATGTTGTTCAGTCTCCCATGTTAAGTGTAGGACAGAAACACGTGGCCCCCTTTTCAGCCCCTGAAGGGTTAAATGTCTCCAGATGGTTCTTGGTGGGTGTTCAGGTGACAGAAGGAACTCCCAGAATTCCATGCTTCAGGCCCTGCTGTTGGGGCGGAATGTTGAGGAGTCAGCAATTCTCCAATGCAAAGTATAGGGAGGAAAAGGCGTTGCGCCCCTTTTCACCCCCTTCCGGTTGGAATTTCCAAAAACCGGTTCTTAGTGCACCCCTTTGTTCTTAGTGCACCCCATCTATTGTCCACCACCACCAAGTATACCCCACCAATTGCCCACCACAGCCAAGTATGCACCCTTCTATTGACCACTACACTAGGTTTACCCCATCTATTGTCCACCACCACCAACTCTACCCCATCTAATGTCCACCACCACCAAGTATACCCCATCAATTGCCCACCACAGCCAAGTATGCACCCTTCTATTGACCACTACACTAGATTTACCCCACCTATTGTCCATCACCACCAACTCTACCCCATCTATTGTCCACCACCACCAAATATACCCCATCAATTGCCCACCACCACCAAGTATACACCCATCTATTGCCCACCGCTATCTTTTCCTGGATTTCTTTAACACTGGTATGGAAAAGGTGTGTGAGGATGGAAAATTAACAAAAAATAGGAAAGAAACTTCACATCTTTTCTGCAGTGACTTGAGTTTTTGTCATTACAATATTGCTTGTGACTCCCCCTTTTTAAAAAAAAATTAGTCTTTCACCTTTCTTTCCAGATCGCTGCATCTGATCATGTTTTCGAAGGGGGCTTAGGGATTCCTGGAATTCAATTACAGCCTGTCACTGTTATTTATATTGATTTATACATCATCCATGGAGACAAGCTCATTGTTCAGCCTTAATTTGCCTTAATGGCTTTATTGTTTATTAATAGTAATGCACCAATCTCATTGGGAGCCTTGCACTTCAAATGTCAGCTCTGTGCAAGAAGCTTGGTGGCGCAGGTGTCAAGCAGGCGAGCGCTGACGAGTCTCCGAATTCTGTCAGTGCATGGCGGAAAGGCTGCCCTTTTTGCAAAGCATCTGCAAACCTGACAAGGACCCCCCCTTTCCCACCCCCAATTAATGAACTGCCACCGATTTGTCTTCTTGAACAAATTTCCAGAGCAGACAAAGTAGCAATTAAGGCTTTAAAAAAACACCCACAGTTTAACTAGTCAAACATTGATCACCAAGCTAATCGGTCTTCTCAAGTTCCTTGTGTGTAAACTGGGATTTCATGGTTTATACTGGTCTTTTACAAGTGACTGCTAAAATGATTTTTGAGATTTGAACAGAAAACCCAAATTTGATTATACAAAATGGGAGCCCTATATCAATGGGAATTACATTTTGGGATATCCTATGGATAAGGGATACTGGAGGGAATGGATACTGGAGTCCAAGTTTTGGGATTACATTCTGGGGCAAGGCTAGGAGGAGTGAGAAACCTCTTGGATCCATGAATATTGGAATCTGATTGTAATGAATCTTCCATTTAAAATAGTCTCTTTTCTATTAGTTTAATCTGGATTGAGGGCGCAATCCAGAGTAACTACGGGGAGTCCTTGCTCCAGTGTAAGAACAATTTGCTCTGGATTGTAATATGGGTTTTCCATAGGTTTTCACTAGGTGGTGCAGTAACTACGGGTACACATAATGTCTCTTACGTGCTCCCGTAGTTACTCTGGATTGTAGGGTTAATGTCCTTAAGAGCACTGTTGATGGTACTATGTAAGACATTAAAATCATATCAATACATCTATGGGCACAATCCAGAGTTACTACAGTAGCACATAAGAGACATCACATGCACCCATAATTAATGCACCACCTAGTGAAAACCTATGGGGAATTCATATTTCAATCCAGAGTAACTTGTTCTTACTCCAGAGCAAGAACTCCCCATAGTTACTTCGGATTTCACCCTATGAATAAAGGATTTTTTCAAAGGGAGAAGGGATGGAAATAGGTTTGGTTTGAAGGCAATGGGTTAAAAATATGGCTGCAATCCTAACCCCACTTTCCTGGGAGTAAGTACTTTTGAACACAATGGGATTTACTTCTGTGTAGACCTGGATTCCATTGTATGTCAACTGAACCTTGACATATCTGTATTTCTGATAAAATTTGTATTTCTGATAAATCTGTATTTCTGATAAAATTTGCACCAGAATGCATCTTAGATCAAAGAAAAAGGCTGCAATCCTAACCACACTTTCCTGGGAGTAAGTACAATTGGACACAATGGGACTTACTTCTGAGTAGACATGCTTAGGATTGTACTGTAAATCCAGCGCTTCCCCAATTACAAGAAGATCATTGAGAACACAATGATCTTTCAAAAATACATCCACTTGGTGAAAATTACTTTGGGCAAAATCCAGAGTCCTTGCTCTGGTGTAAGAACAATTTACTCTGGATTGCAATATGAATTTCCCATAGGTTTTCACTGGGTGGTGCAGTAAGTATGGGTACACGTAATGTCTCTTACGTGCTCCGGTAGTTACTCTGGATTTGGAAGCTAGTGCAAATGTAACGGGCCACCAATCCCGTTCATGGTCATGCCCTATCGGTACCTATGGACTTAAGGATGCGTACCTGTTTCCTGAATCTCTGAGATACTCTTGGGGTGCAGTATACAGATCGATCCACTAGATTGCGCTGCAGCACATGGAATCTTCCAGAAGTTTTTTTGCCACTTAATGCCTTCCAACAAACAATAAAAAGTATAAAGATTAACATTCCAAATGGTTTCGCATATCAGGATGGAATAATAAAACCAAGAATATTGCAGAGAATATGGAGGTGGAAAATAACACGGTGTTATTGTAGGGTTCTCTCTCTTTTATGACAGGCTATGGAGAGTTTTATAATGAGGGCAGAGTTCACTCCTGATTATTGCTGGGGAAAGTTTTCCGCGGACAGCTATGTTTCTTTTTATCTTTGCAATCTGCCGCATTACGCAGCCGTGCTCCCCGAGGAAAAGCCTGTTGTGTTTCTGCTTGGTAGCGCACGGCAGCACAAGACGCAGCGCCGGTCTGCAGTGTTTCCGAACAAGCGGCGCAAGGCAGAGGATGAAACGAAGGGCAGAATTGATTACGTGATCCATACGGTTTTTGCAGAAACAATTGTGGCAGAACAATTATTAAAAAATAAAAAAATGTCAGCGTACACGGTCAGGAGCCATGGATGCTTGTGTTGGCTTCGGAGGAGAAAACAGCACCCTCCGAGGGCTGATTCACACATCTGGCTGACAGTTCTGCACATTTTATGATGTGCACTCTCATAGTTTGTGCATGTCTTGGCTTCTTCACGATCCCTATAATCCAGAGTAACTACGGGAAGACGTAAGAGGCACTTACTCTGGATTGCTCTATGCATTTCCCATATGTTTCCCATAGGTGGCACCGTAACTACGTCGGCATAAAAGGTCCCGTAGTTACTCTGGATTGTAGCCTAACTCCCGTTTTGTGCTGGGCAATCCTGGATGGAACTGGACTGGATGGACCTTTGGCTTGATCCAATGGGAATCTTCTTATGTTCTTATTTGTACCACCCATTCCCTATTAACCACATCTATTCCAATGGTTGGCCCCAGTGAGACCACAGTACATGGGGGCACTTTAGAAGGAGGGAGTCCCATTCCTAACAGTAGCAGTATGATGAAAGAGGAGGAAGAACCACCACTATTGCCACCACCCATCTTCTCCCACCATCACTGCCAACACCCATCTTCTTTTCCATGGCAGAAAGTGGGTAGGTATACCCCAGGAGGGGGGAAGGAAGCAACAGTAGGTTCCTGGTCTCAAATTTTTATTTATTTCTGTATTTATTTATTGGGATTGTTGCATTAAAAAGGTGGAAGGACACTGTCCTAGTATCAGTTCTTACATTTCACCATTAAAAAAGAAACCAAGAAAGCTGCTATGCTCCCTTCACTTGAGAATATAACTTCTGATCTGACTCTTATGCTTAAAGGCGCACTGTTTGATGCAGTGATTTTCAACCTTTTCCATCTCATGCACACTGACTCGGTGCTAATATGGTCAAGGCACGCCACAGGTTTTTAAATCACTGGCAAGACACATTATAGGGTTGGTAGGAGACTCAAGTCCCACAATTGTCATACTCATCAATGAACTTCCCCAACACTTGTGGCACGCCTGCCATGACACACCAGTGTTCCCCAGCACAGAGGTTGAAAATCACTAGTTTAACGTATTGAAAATCTTTTAAAATAGGGGTGCTCATTATATTCAATGGTGTATTCGATTCAAATAAATAGAGGTATATTGCAAATGTTAAAGAACGTTACAAGGCACAGTCCAGAGTAACTATGGGAGCATGTAAGAGACATTACGGGCACCCCTAGTTATTGCAGCACCTACTGAAAACCTATGGGAAATTCCTATTGCAATCCAGAGTAACTTGTTCTTACGCCGGAGCAAGGACTCCCCATAGTTACTCTGGATTTAACTTGCGATTCCAATGAAAGGCAATTAGGGTTTGTATTTTTCCTCTCTTTGTACCCCGTTTGCTGGAGCATATGCCAGAGTGTCCACTTTTGGTGATGTGCGCTGACCTCTTTTAATCACTGCCGTCCTCATCCGGGCTCGTCAGGCAATTTAGCCCCAGGTGCATAATAGCAAGTTATTTTGGAGATAGAATCACTTTAAGTTTGGAGAGAGTGGAAGCCTTCCCAGAATCCATTACTGCCTGATTGAATTACTCAGATTTCGGCGTGTGAAGGTTTTGTACGGCAGCATGTAATCCAGGAGAGTAACTAATCATATCATATTGATTTAGATGCTGCTCGAACAGGGAAATCTAATTGTGAGGCTGTGAAAGCTTCTGGGGGAATCGGGGACTAATGACGGCGTTTGTAATCCCATTTGCAGGTGAAAGTTCGGAGGCGTCCACATCCAAAGGATGGCGTCTCTGATGAGGCCCTTGGAGCCCAGGTGGGTGGGTGAAGGTCCTATGGGGTGGTGACGATGTCTTAATGACAAGGCTGCGGAGCAGATTTAGGCTGCGACATCCTAAAGGACTGCCACGGAAAGGACCGTCAAGGTCAATGAATTCTGATTGGAATTGGGAAGGCGATGAAAAACGCTCGTCCTTCAGCCTCACTAGAGTTTTAAGGATGCGATTCCGTTGTGGCTTCAGGTTTGAATGCTTAGCGGCATCCTTGATCTCCTGCATCCCTCCAAGTGAGAATAAACAGCACCAAAATGTGTTTTATCGTGCGAGGCAACGGCTGGCCTGCTTTGTTTGGTTCCTCCGAAACAAAAACCTTTCAACGGTGTTCCTTTTGTGTTGACATTTTCAACAACTTGACCTTGAGTTAGATCTCGCTTTCGGAACAAGATCACCGCTTGATCTTGTTTTGTGGCTGCGGTTCTCGTATGACACACTTCAAGCTGTTTTGCATGTAATGAAAATGTATGGTTCATTTATTGCCTGGCAATTAGACTTTAATGCTTCTCATCTATTTTTTTGCAGCGTTCCAGTGGGGCGGCCTGCAGGCTATAGAAATCTATGTCTACAGTCCTATGACTCATTTAGCCTACATGTTGACTTGGTGATATCTCCTTAATAAAGCATGATTAGGAGATCTCATTCTGCTGTGATGCAAGGTCCAAGTGTTATAAAAACTGTAAATATCCATTCATCATGTCACTGCAGCGATATAGGGTGAACATGATTTACAGTCACAAAAAATAAAATATTCCAGCCAAGGATAATCAGTAAGTGCTGACGTACCAGTACAATGTAGTTAATACCAGTTGCAACAATTCCATGCAGCTCCTGAGTGCACCAGGGCATGGTGTGTGACACAGGAAATGTTATCTAGGGTGCAATCCTGAGTAACTACGGGGAGTCCTTGCTCCAGTGTAAGAACAATTTACTCTGGATCGCAATATGAATTTCCCATATGTTTTCACTAGGTGGTGCCGTAACTATGGGTGCATGTAATGTCTCTTATGTGCTCCTGTAGTTACTCTGGATTGTAGGGGCTCACAAAAGAAATAGAGCAATGTGGTGTAGAAGGAAGGGGGTGATGTTGGCCAAACCTCATAGCAGGAGAGAACTGGACACCATAAGGGTACAACATGAGAACAGAAAACGGGATTGTACATTCATCACACAGTAATAGAATTCCATGTACAATTACTACATGCAGTGGTGGGCTTCTCACAGGTCCTATAGAACCCTTTGCTAATGAGTTCCTGGTTCTAAGAACTGGTTACTAATGGGACATAGAACCTGTGGTTAATTTAGGTTATTAGGATGTAGAACCTGTTTATTTATTTGAATCCCACCCAGACTACATAAGTACTACTTGCCATACAAGCAGTATTTTGGGCAACTAAGCAACATTCATGAGATGCTGCCTTGGGAGCCCTTTGGGGAGAAAGGTGGAGTACAAATCAATCAATCAATCAGTCAATGAATCAATAAATCATTGCACCAACCCCCTCCTAAGCTAGACACCAGAATCAGCCTGACTGAGGCAATTCTGCCTGCTGCCTCCCCGGCGATTATTGATGTAGAAGTCCTGCTTGTTTTTGATTGGAAGGCAACCATGACTGCAGCAAATTGGCTGATGCCTGTCTCCCTTTATATCATACTGTGTGTGTGTGTGTGTGTGTGTGTGTGGACATGAGTGCTTCTTAGCTCGCTAACTATGGCTGCAATCCTAACCCCCTGTTAGGCTGGCCTAAGCCAAACCATACATCCTGTGCTGACCTGAGGATGCCATAAGACACTTCTGTGCCACTCCTGGGGGAGGGTTAGACCAATGCACAGACATGCGCTTGCGTCCCCAGTTCACCACTGGAATGGGAAGACCAATGTTGTGCCAGTGTGGGTTAGGATTGCACTCTATGGCTGCAATCCTAAAGACACTTTCTTGGGAGTAAGACCCATTCAACACAATGGAGCTTACTTTTGAGTAGACATGGTGAGGATTTTGCTGTTTGTTGCAGAAAAAAAGAGAGAAGCAGAAAGTCAAGGAACTTTTACTCGTATTTTTTAAATTATTTGTATCTGGTCCTGTTCTTATTTAAGACATAATAATAGGATTATATTTGTTAATCATCTTGAGGTGCTGTGTTGAAATATAAAACAAAATAGAAATGTTCAATTAAAAATGTCCCAAATTTTTAAAAGCTTTTAAATAGGAAAAGGCTTTTCCGTGAACTGTATTTACAAATCAAAATCTGGGTCTTCTACTGTCATTAGTACTTTTCCTGCCAGGTGGAATTGGGTTGACTAAGAACGACAGATGGATTTATATGGCAAGCCTTTACTCCGAGGGATAATCCCTCACTTAAGCAACCTCGTTGTGCAAGGAGATTATTTTGAGCCCCACATTTTAGAAGAGGGAGAGAGAGAGATGAATAGCAATCTCTTCTGGAAGAAATGTCGGAGCTGAAATCCTTGCCGGGTCTCCTTTTATAGGGGGATCTGTGATTGTGCCGAAGTTTCCTGTGGACAGAGATTACCGGGAAGAAAACGTATTTCTGTTACTTTGATGATACATCGTGGCTCAGATCTTCTGAGTATAAAACAAGGAGAACAGAAACATAGAATCCAAGAGTTGGAAGGGACCTAGTAGGTCATCCAGTCCAACCCCCTGCCTGCAAAAGGAGCACATGCCTATTGAGGAAGGTACCATTTTTCAACCTGTAATGCCTAGAGGTTGTAATGCCTATAAATGAGGGCCCCAAAACAGGTGAACAGTACTCAGAATCTAAGGGCACAATCCTGAGTAACTACGGGGAGTCCTTGCTCTGGAGTAAGAACAAGTTACTCTGGATTGCAATATGAATTTCCCATAGGTTTTCACTAAGTGGTGCAGTAACTACGGGTGCACGAAAGATCTCTTACGTGCTCCCGTAGTAACTCTGGATTGTAGCCTATGAGCACAATCCTAACCATGTCTACTCAAAAGTAAGCTCCATTGTGTTCAATGGGTCTTACTCCCAGGAAAGTGTCTTTGGATTTGCAGCCTAAGCTGATGTTGAAACAGAAAAATACAGCGGCTCTATTTCTATTAGGATCTTCAAAACATCACCAGTAGCAAGGTCAGCATTTCTAAAAAAACAAAAAACATCGAAATGAACCATGTCTACTCAAAAGTAAGCCCCGTTGTGTTTAATGGGTCTTATTCCCAGGAATGTGAATTTAGGATTGTCTTAACTGCAGTTTGGAACAGCAATTCCCTTACAAACCTAACTAGAGGACATGTCAGCTAGTTGTACTATTCAGTGGTGTTACTACGGGGTACAGGGGAGCTGATCACACTGGTTACACCCTTGGGGGAATTGATACCACACGGTGATCATTTGCCATAACCAAACAAAAAAGACAAGCCCCCCCCCCCTCAAAAATGTAGAATATGAGAAAATAAAAGCTAAAACACTCACATAAATTGCTTTCACATGTTAATTTACACCCTCTACTGGGGTGGTAATTCACCCCTCTATTTACTATTAAAACTATTAACTTGCTCCATATATAGAGCACAATCCTAACTATCCCTACAATCCAGAGTAACTACGGGAGCACTTAAGAGACATTTACTTCAACGTAGTTACTGCACCTCCTACTGAAAACCTATGGGAAATTCATATTGCAATCCAAAGTAAATTGTTCTTACATCAGAGCAAGGACTCCCCGTAGTTACTCTGGATTGCACCCTTAGTCTCATTCAGTGGGTCTTACCTCCTAGGAAAGTGTCTTTAGGATTGCAGCCATAATTCCTTAAATACAAGAATGCTACATGTTGCCTGCTTACAAGTCAATGTAGGACATTGAAGTTTTTTTCCAGGACTCAGGCTAAAATCCAGGACATATGGCCACAATGTGACACGAGCATGGATGAAAATTATATAAAATCTTGATATATACCATCACGTTCTATATCATTTATTCAATAGGTGATTTCATGCAGAATGCAACGAAACACAAAAAGTGCTGAAATGTATGCATTCTATCAAACACAACGGGCTTAAGTCACAAAGGGTGAAATCCAGAGTAACTATGGGGAGTCCTTGCTCCGGAGTAAGAACAAGTTACTCTGGATTGCAATATGAATTTCCCATAGGTTTTCACTAGGTGATGCAGTAACTATGGGTGCATATAATGTCTCTTATGTGCTCCCGAAGTTACTCTGGATTGTGCCCATAAACTGGATTTGCTTAACTTAAATCTAACCAAGAAGGCTGAGAACCAAAAAGATGCTCTTATGACACTGTAGGCAACCAATGAGTTATTAATATGAGTCATTATTAGCTATTAATAACGGTGTTAATACAAGTGTGACCATATAGTTCAGTGGCGTGGAGTGGGGGGATTTGCTGCTTGGGGAACAGCCTATCCTCCATATTAATCTACCCAGGCTATGGTGGAGAGGACACTCAGAGCATGATCCCATAGTCTTTCGAGACTGAAGGATGCCAATGCATGCATTTAGAATGGAGGAGAGAGTGCTTCTACCTTTAAGAATTGTATAGAAGGAGGAATTGATGCAGGTGCAACTCAGAGGGTTTAACAAGCAGCACCTGCCTCAGTTCTCTCTTTTCAATTCCCTCTTCTACCCTCCATATTCTATGGCCACCCTGCAATACCAGGATTCCTCTTTAGTTGTGATAAATGAGTCAACCTTTAAGCACTTACTTTGCTTCTATAGGAATTTTTGCAGCAGTGCTGTTGCCCTTGAATATATCACCGGCACGCAAGGAGATCAGTGCCTTCCATGCGCTGAAAGGGTGCGCCTGAACTTTGGTTTGCTCAGCACAAGCGTCACTTTTCTGCATTAATTGACCTTTTTTGATTTGTGTTCATGCTTGTCAGTGCCTGGCTGACACTGGCTGAGTCACTCTCTCCCTCCCCGGGGAAGAGGGTTTCAACTCTGGCTGGCAGGATTCAAAATATTCCACCAGGGAAGAGTGGAAAGCAGGTCAGATGAGGCATGAGCATTAAATTGGTCACAAAGTTCATGCATCATTTGACCCGATCCTTCTGCCTCTGCTTGAGTGCTCTTTGGCTGTCCTCAGGCCAGAGGTCTCTGCAGTTCATATTCACCAGGGAGGGTGGAGAGGACAACAGACGTGGGTCTTATAATAGTCATATATCAAATCAATCGCCCAAAGAAGAGAGTGGAAGGGTCTGAATGCACATCTGGACCTCATGCGAGCATCCCTACTTATTGGATGGATTAGGGACTAGCAACAGTGCAACATCACCAGGTGCACGTCACCCGGTGTGCAATGGTGCACGTCACCCGGTGTGCAAAGGTGCACATCACCCAGTGTGGGGGTGAGTGCATCACCCCTGGGACAGTCATCAAACAGCCCCAGGATGGCGCATGCACCATTCCGGGCTCTCTGGCCGGATGCCACTGCACATGGGCAAAGTTCGCCCATATGCACTGGCATCAGGAGCACTCCTGGGAGGGAGGGGCTAGTGGCCGCAGTCCTAGCCATTGACTCTGGAGTTGGCCCCAATGACTTTCATTAAAAGCATATGCATAATCACCTATTTGGAATACAGAACTCTAATATTTCATCAAGTTCGACATGTTAAAAATAAAATACACGTTGAAATGAATGGGAACTCACTCAAAATGGGCTTGTGACCCACTTACTGGTTTTGAAAAATGCTGCCCTAAAATGTGTCCAGGACAGGGTGACATCTTTTTCCAGGACATGTCCTATTTTTCGGTTTGTGACCTGGGAAAAAACTTCATCGTCCTCCTTTTCCTTGTGAGCAGGCAGAATGTAGCCTTCTTGTCATCAATAAATTATATGTAATATGTAATAGCTATATGTAATATATGTAAATTATATGTAATCATTTTAAATTTAATAAACAGAAATATAATGTTTAAATTAACCATGTGTAAGTAATAGACATGATTGCTTTTAGCTTTTATCATATTCCACATTTTTCTTGGGTGTCTTACATTTTGGAGGCCTTCTTTTCCTTTGCATTTATGACATATTGGCTGCAATCCTAAAGACACTTTCCTGGGAGTAAGACCCACTGAACACAATGGGGCTTACTTTTGAGTAGACATGAGTTTTGGATTGTGCTCATAGTCACCCTGGTCTAGGATATTTTCCAGCATGTTTTGCTGAAGTGGTGCATGAGTTTGGGTGCCAGAGACTGACTATTGGAAGGCTTGGTTTAGACCACCATCATCCCCAACAACTGATAATAAAATTAGAGTTCCAAGTTAACACCTACTACTGTTAATGCGCATTTAATAACTTTTCTGTGGCTTCATCTGGCAGGACTTGCTCCATTTCTTAGCCGTCTCCTGGCATCATGCAGCCGGTGCACAGTTAATCCCGTATTACAGATATAAGGCTTGATGGACCACATTTCTGCTTCTCTGTTTATATTGCAGTCAGCATATTACTATTGCACCGGCAAAGAATTATTTCCACAATCAGATTAGTGCAGCATTGATACGGAACCTGAAGTTGGGGCTTTAACTTACTTTATTATTCATTTTGCCAGAAATGCGGAAAATAAATTTGAGACGAGGGGATCAGAGTCGAGCAGTTCCTTCTTCACAGCTCAGAAAAGCTATTTTGGCTTCATCGCCGGGTATCTCGACTCGCCTTGACTCACATTGTGAAGCAGACGCCAAAACGCGGCTTCGGAAAGATTGTAAAGTCTCCTTCCATGTTGGAATCGTGGTGGATGGTAAGCCACGTTCCAGGTCAGCAGAGCCCGTATAAACCCATTGCCACGATAATGTCGATTTTCATCAGAACATGAAGACCACTGCTCCTGAACCAAAGGCAGTGGTTAGGATAATAAATAATATAAAGGCAAAGTATTATTCTGTGGACACCACAGAGTTTGGACCTTTTGATGCTGTCCAGCTTCGTGGTCATTAGTCTTCCCAAAATAATGCCATTTGTCGTTAATGGGTCAGTGGCTCGGCTGGACACTTTGTAAACCAGCACGGCAGTGAATCCCTTGCAAGGTGCAACCTGGCTCTAAACTTTGCCAGCTCCTTCCTTGGCATGCAAACAATATGGCAGAATTTTCTGGGTAATGATTTCTGGACCTCTGAAGGAATTTTATATGATGATTGGAAAGAAAGAAAGAAAGAAAGAAAGAAAGAAAGAAAGAAAGAAAGAAAGAAAGAAAGAAAGAAAGAAAGAAAGAATAGATGGATAGAAGGATGGATGGATGGATGGATGGTCAGACAGATGGACAAATGGACAGATGGATAGACAGAAACTTCCAGACTTCAACATCTTGTGAGTATCCTGAGAAACTCAAGGTTACGAGCAGAGAGAAAAATAAAAGAATGCTGAGGATTAACCCACATCCAACAAAGGTTTGACTCTTCTCAAGCCTTCCATGAGTACTAGCATAAATTAGAGCAGATCCTCTTCATCTGTGGGTTTCTGATTTGCAGAATTGATTTAATGTAGATTGCAAACATTGAAAGAACCTCAGAGGATCTCGTAGACAGGAATAGAAGTCATGCCCAGGAAGTCATGCCCGGGAGACATGGGGAGGTGGTGTATAATTGGACCTCAGAAGGCCTGCTGTAGTATTCTGGAAGGTCCCTCAAGAAAAAAGGAAACTGTCCTTTAGAGAGCTCCGGCACAGCTTCTGGGTCATGGAGAGACTGTGTGCAGCCTTCCTGTACCCCAGAAGACATCTGGACATCACAGGAAGGCACTTATAGGTTATACTGGTATAACCTATACCTGCTATGAGCCACTGGTATACCTGCATAGGGTATACCTGCATAGTCCACCTGGCATAGGGCATGACTCTTATCCAGCTGACCACCTTTTACTCTTCTTAGAAAGCCTTCTGAGGCCTCCAGAAGACCTAAAACCATCAATACCGGTTGTTTTAGGATTTTGAGATCCTGGCTCTAGGTGGCACAGAGGCCAGAATCACAGTTGCTTCTGGTTTCGTTACAAACTTTGCTTCTGGTTTCGTTATCTGTGGATTTTTGTATCCATGGAAAGACACTCTGTGGATACTGAGAACCTATTTCTAAGCTTCTACTCAGGTTGCTATATTATATCCTGTGAGATCTGGAGGTCCCCTTCTTTCCTGCTCCGGTAGGCTGCCAACATCCTTTGGAAATGAATCCGTATTCCTGTTTACAGACATACCCCCAAATCCAGAGTAACCACAGGAGCACGTAAGAGACTTTACATGCACCCGTAATTACGGAACCACCTGGTGAATACCTATGGGAAATTCATATTAAAATCCAGAGTACGTTGTTCTTACATGGTAGCAAGGACTCCCCGTAGTTACTCTAGATTTTGCCCTGAGGCTCCAATCCTAAACACGCTTTCCTGGGAGTAAGCCCCATTAAATATATTGGACTTACCTCTGAGTAGACAGGGTTAGGATTGCACCCTGAGTTTGCAGCAATGCCATTCCGAGAACTTTTAGACTTGGGGAGAAAAAAGGGCTAATGCCACTGAAGTTTTGTAAACACAGACCAGGCTTTGCATCCTTGACAGAAAATAGCTTCTGATACCAATATTTGCAGGGAAAGAGCAGGAGAGAATAAAAAGAATTAGATAGCACATGATTGCTCCTTGTGGGGAGACTAGATTTCTAGCCCAGGGGTCTTGTGTGTTTAGTCGCGATATTTGTCTTGAGGTGAGTACATATTGAAAATGGAGAGACGGAATTGTGGCATGTAAAATTGTGGCTGCCAATGTGATGCCGGCCTTGCGTAGAGCAGCCAACGCAGCCCATAATGTCACATAAAAGAACCGGAAAGTCAACAAAATGCAAATTGAGGCTTGCAAACAACCGAGCTACGCAAATAGGTCAAGTCATGTGCCGTGGGCAAAGGAAAAACAAAACTGGAATTAAGAGATAAAATGAATGGGTAAATATAGGAATGGTTTAGGTCCTTTATTCCTGTTTTTGCTGTCTCTTCCCTCTAGCATGCAGGCTGCCTCCTGCAGGTTCAGAGGTGGGCAGATGCCGGTTCGGGCCTACTCGCCTGAACCGGATCTTCCCTTTTCCCTGAAGCTGGTGAACCGCCAGTGGCAGGGAAAGTAAAAAAGAGGGCAGACCGGTTCGGGCCAGGCTGCCATCTTTTTTACCAGCGCACTGCGCAAGCACCAACATTGGCGCTTGTGCAGTGACTGCACTGCGTCTCCTCCTGCTGAAGGAGACGCACATCGCGCGTGCCGACTCCGGAACGCGCAATGTGTGTCTCCTCCCACTGGAGGAGAAACACTGCACAAGCGCCGAGGTCGGTGCTTGCGCAGTGTGTCTCCTTCAGCAGGAGGAGATGCACTACGCAAGCGCCGGCCTCGGCGCATGTGCAATACATCTCCTCTAGCTGGAGGAGACCTGCACATGCGCCGTCCCCCGAGGCTGGCGCTTGCATAGTGTGTCTCCTCCAGCTGGCTTTGGCACATGCGTAGTATGTCTCCTCCAGCTGGAGAAGACACACTGCGCATGCACTGGGGGTTGGCACATGTGCAGTGCGCCAGGGTTGGGGTCCGCCCCTAGCCCCACCCCACCCCCTGACCCCGACTCCACCCCCTGACTCCAGCTCTGCCCCCGACTTCCAGCGAGCTGGTTCTTGGGGGAGTTGGTGCCCACCCTTGTGCAGGATGTGTTCCTATGTTAGGTAATAAACTGTTTCATTTTAAACGAAGAAACATATGTTTCCACTAGTAGTAAAGAAAAATGAAGGTACTGTGTGTGGATGATGCTGGGGTCATGCACCCATGGATCATCATGTGGTCATCAACTCTTTCCTAAATGCACCCATGGGAACCATGGATAGTTGAAACGTGGGTACCAGATTTGCAGATATGGGGTGGGACAATATAAAAAGTTGTATTTGAGCACTAGTGTCTGCGCTTGGAATTAAGGCTCACTTATTCTCATCAGCATAGAGTTGTAACCTTAATGTAAAATGTGTTTTAATGTTAAGCAAAATCAAGTATCTCATGACCTTATTGGATCATGGTATCCAAGATGGAGTTGCTCGAATCATACAAAATTTGGATGCCACCACCTTGAACCTCACCAAATCTGGGTGTCACTTGAGATCCCAGATGGTAATGCCTGGGTGAGCTGCGGGTGTGTTGTACATTGGGGGGTGAGTAGGAAGCTTTGTGGCTCATCCTTTGAGCCACTGTCCCACATTAGTTGTCCACATATTTGTGGGTTCCTACCTACATTTTCTTCTCCCTGATGTTTTCTGACATCAGTATGTTCATCTCAGAAGGGCTCATTAGTTATTCTTTTGGGCGACACTGCAGTCTTATATGGCTGGCATCCAAGCATGGAATGTTAATTGTGTGGCTGGTTGTGGATTTTTTTTGCCGTGTATGTGTTCAGCCTCAGGAATGACTCAATTGTTGTGAACCAATTGATACCCCTCATGCAACCAGCAGTTCTTCCCTGCATTTTTGATGAAGGGACTCTTTCCATAGCTCGCTGCTGTATACCCTCTTCACCAATGATCCAACCCTTTCCTAAATTACTCCAAGTCATGTGCAGCCAATAGTAACTGACTATTTCTTGAAATTGTTGTCCTTTAGGGCAATCCAGTTAGAGCTTGCAGTGTCCATGGAATGTTAATGGGTGTCCATATAGTATCCATGGGGGAGGGAACGGATCTCCAATGAACGGATCGCCAACAGATCATCCACTCTGGTCCATTGCTGTGTGCTTTTTCTGTTTGCCTAGGAAAACGTTTCCAAATGTGACGTGATGGCGCCTGCAAAATCTCACAATCTTGCAAAATTTGGGCTCCACCATCTTGGATTTCACGATCTCTTGCAGAATCCAATATCTAGGGCAACATCCAAGGAGAAGGGGCCACCAGGACCATCCTATGGAGCCCTAAAGCAACAGATACTTTTGAGAAACCCTATCTTATGCATAAGATTCCTAAATTTAAGCTTCCATAACTGAATCCCACATTTTCTGTGTCTTCCTTGCATAAAATGCTAGGATGTAAATTCCACAAACAAGTGATTTACCTCCTTGTATTTTTAAACCACCACACACATTGATAACACAACCAAGGGTGAAATCCAGAGTAACTACGGGGAGTCCTTGCTCCGGAGTAAGAAAAAGTTACTCTGGATTGCAATATGAATTTCCCATAGGTTTTCACTATGTGCAGTAACTATGGGTGCACATAAAGTCTCTTACGTGCTCCCGTAGTTACTCTGGATTGTGCCCTAAAACAGACATCCCTAAACAGATACATGTCATCCCATGTCACTATATTTTACTTTATGGACAGCACCGTGTACACTGATGCAGTGGTGGGCTTCAGGGGGTTCTCACAGGTTCCATAGGACCCTTTGCTAAGGAGCGCCCGGTTCTGAGAACCGGTTACCAATGGGATGTAGAACCTGTTGTTAATTTAGGTTATTAGGACATACAACCTGTTGTTAATTCATTTGAATCCCACCATTGCAGTGATGGCACAATAAAATGATAGCAACAATTCACTTTGATTTACAAATTGTAGATATTATGGCTATAGAACTAATTTACCGACTATATTTTAAAGGTCGTACTTATGGACAATCATTTTCTATACAAAAAGGTTGCTGTTTGTCCAGAATCCACATCTGGAGGGGATAGATTACAGTTATTATTTTAACAGACAACATTCTTTAAAAATATAAAACATATTATTGATGATGATGATGATGATGATGATGATGAGCATTACAGTTTGATTAGGCACATGTTTTGGATAAGTACAGTTTCTGGTATCAGTACCACAAAGATAGAGGATGTCCTTACGCTTGCCTTATTTAAATGCATATAGTTGAGGCTTTGGGACTGTCACTTAGAGGTTGAACTGTCCAGTTCCTTTCCATCAGGCATACATTTGCCTTTTGAGTGCAATCCTATCCCTGTCTACTCAGATGTAAGCCCCATGATAGTCAATGGAGCTTACTTCCAAGTAAGTGAGGTTAGGATTGCAGCCTTTGTGTCCTAAAAAATCCCCAACATGGCATCGTCTACTCAGCTGTAGCCAGAAGATCGCCCTAGTGGTGATGCGCCTTTGACAGCGCACTGTCAAAAGTTCCCCCGTAGGAAAACTTCATCTTCAACGTTCTGACAGTCAAGATTTCCGAAAAGCTTGCGATTCGAAAATTGTGTGTGAATTTGTTTGCGTTGAACTACCCTGCGTTGTTGTCCTAAAAAATCCAGCTGGAAATCTTGACTGACGCCAACAGCCAGGTCTGTCGAAAAGTAATGGCGAGTTAAGATATATTGGGAAAGGGTGAATGACAGCTTAATTCAGTGAAATTAAAAATTTTACGAAAATAAAATGTAATTATTTATTAATAAAATAAAAAATAAAATTAAAATTTTATTCTGCTCTTAGCCATGCCATAACCCCCCCGAACGTCTCCGAAGAATTAATGCTCCCTCTAAGACCGACTGATCCATCCCCCTCTGGCTATGCCACCAGCACTGAGTCTCGTGACAGAGTTATTGTCAAACTTATACATCACTTAAAACACTGAAACATATATATTTTTTAAATGGTATCCTTTCTCTTGGTTATGGGATGGAAAGATTTTTTTTGGGGGGGGGAAGGGGCCTGTTATCTGGGCCTGAACATTGATTATTACTCTGATTTTCAGTGACGCCATGCAGAATCCGACACCAATCTTCTTCTAAGCAGGTATAGGTTGGCTGTGTTTTGGGATTTAGCTGGGAGGAAATTTCTATTTATTTATTTGTTTGTTTGTTTGTTTGTTTGTCTGTTCGTCTGTTCATCTGTTTGATGTGATTTGATATGATTTGATTGTGTGATCTCTCCTTCACTCGCTTTACTCCATGCTCTTCTCAGCCAACTGTGAACCTCCAGATAGTGGTGGGTCCTGCGGAATCAAGTGTGGCATTGCGCTGCACCCTATGCTAGCATTGAGTGCACTGGCCCCACAATCCAGAGTAACTATGGGACCACGTAAAAGACATTTACGTTGACGTAGTTACGGCACCACCTGGTGAAAACCTATAGGAAATTCATTTTGCAATCCAGAGTAAATTCTTCGTACGTCGGAGCAAGGACTTCCCATAGTTACTCTGGATTGGGCCCATATTCAGGATTCACTTGCGTGGGGAGGGGTGAGAATTTTGGACCCATCCTATTGTTTCAGTGGGCATCAATAATTTTTTTCCCCCAAAATGAGATTTTGGGCGCAATCCAGAGTAACTACAGTGAGTCCTTGCTCCAGTGTAAGAACAATTTGCTCTGGATTACAATATGAATTTCACATAGGTTTTCACCAGGTGGTGCAGTAACTACGGGTGCACGTAATGTCTCTTATGTGCTCTGATAGTTACTCGGGATTGTAGGGTTAATGTATATCCTGTATTCTTGAGCCAAAGCATATTTGAATCAAATGGGCATGCTTTTTCATTAAACCTGGCACCGCTGCGCCCAATCAATTGCACATCGTACCACATCAGAGCCCTGCAGGGATGAAACCTTCACAAGGAACCATGAGATCTTCTGATATTTGGACTCAGTAATTAGGTTTCAACCACACTTTTCATGATTCTTCCAGTAAGTGGTGCTATTTGCACAAGATTGTATTTTTCAACCCCAAAAAACGACGGCTGAAATGCAGTGGATTCTTCTCATTCTTGTCCACCCCCGATGATTAAAATAGTACTCCACAAATTACCAACAATAACTTTAGCTTATCTGTAACGAAGGCATAAATAGTCCTCAGTATGGGTTTTAAGGTTACACGCATTCTGTGAATTCATAGACTCTTTGGGCGCAATCCACAAAAACTACAGGGAGTCCTTGCTCCAGTGTAAGAACAATTTGCTCTGGATTGCAATATGAATTTCCCATAGGTTTTCACTAGGTGGTGCAATAACTACGGGTGCACGTAACGTCTCTTATGTGCTCCCGTAGTTACTCTGGATTGTAGGGTGAGTGTCAAAGGAGCAATGGAGAGGACAGTGGCATAGCTAGCGGGGGTGCAAAGCACTCGATTCTGCAGGGAGTCTCAAGAAGGCTTGCAAGTTTCCCTTCTTTTTATAGCCATTCCAGGCTACAGGAGCAAAATGGAAGGGTTACGTCTCTGTTTTGCTTGCAGCCATAGAAGGGGGAGTGCCACATGCATGCCACTGAGAGCATGATGCTTGATGCTTCACCCTGCATGAAGCACCCTGCATGAATGCTTCACCCTGCATGAAGCATGATGCTTGATGCTTCACCTGCAAAACTTGATGCTTCACCCCCCACTAGCTATGCCACTGTCCGCTCCATCGCTCCACTGAAACAGAGACAGACTGCCTGTGAGTTCTATGAGACCACATCCCACCTGATCAATGGCATCTCTGTATTGCTATGGCTATGCTCTATGGGGCATGTGCCCCCATGCGGGTCAAAACATATATGATGTCAACATTCTTGGTCTTGATGAGCTTAGCGTTCTTAAGTTACACAGGATCTGTGATGGGAGGGCAACCCACACTGGGCTTTAGCCCTCTACCTAGCCATGATCTGGATCAGCCCCTCCTTCCAACAGTGTGTCTGACCCACAGAAAACGCACCCCCAAATTGCAACAAGGCCAAGGGTTAAAGCCATCATCCCTACCACGAGAAGACCGTTTCCTTCAAAGTCTAAGAAAAATTTCTCAGCTCTTTGCACACCGGCAAATTTCCCATATTTACTCGAATCTGATGTGCCATCAAATGTAATGCACACCCCAATTTCAAAATCCTTGACATAAAAAACAGTTTATCATTGATTACAAAGTGCAGCTGCAAAGCAGGTGCAATATTTAATTTAACTGCATATAACAATGCGTTATAGGACAATAATAATACGGCAATGGGTTTATGCTATGATTTTTACCTAATCACACTCTGTAATAAAACCCATACAACAATAGGTTTATGTTACATTTTTATTACAATATAGTAAACTATTTATACTGACTTGTACTTATAATCAAAACATTGTATTTACTTGAATCTAATGCGCCATTGAATCTAATGCACACTGATTTTGGCGGTTATGGGCAAAATCCAGAGTAACTACAGGGAGTCCTTGCTCCGGCGTAAGAACAATTAATTCTGGATACCAATATGAATTTCCTATATGTTTTCACTAGGTTGTGCAGCAACTACAAGTACAGGTAATCTCTCTTACGTGCTCCCGTAGTTACTCTGGATTTGGGGGTTATGGCTACAATCCAGAGTAACTACGGGACTTTTTACACTAACGTAGTTATGATGCCACCTATGGGAAACCTATGGGAAATGCATAGAGCAATCCAGAGTAAGTTCCTCTTACGTCTTCCCATAGTTACTTTGGATTGTAGGGAAAGACTGCAATCCTATAAACACTTTTCTGGGAGTAAGACCTATTGAACACAATGGGGTTTACTTTTGAGTAGACGCGGTTAGGCTTGTGCTCTAAATTTGGCTGTTACAAGTGAGCGTTAGATTTGAGTAAAGAGTGTACATTAGACAAGCATCTTTAAGTGTTTTTGCTGTTATGGCCACAGATGGCTACATCTTCAGGGTCTCCAGAACGGTGTGTTCCGTTTATGGCTGTTAATACGCAGAGCACATCCTGACCTTCTGCCTGTGCTCGGAAATAGCTGTCAAGAAGCCTTCTGGTAACCATTAGGGTTCAGCCGAGGTCAAGTAATGCCTTAAGTATGGATGTTTGAACTATTTAATTGAAAAGAGTGACTTACCCTACAATCCAGAGTATCTACGGGAGCACGTAAGAGACATTACGTGCACCCGTAGTTACTGCACCACCTAGTGAAAACCTAGTGAAATTCATATTGCAATCCAGAGCAAATAGTTCTTACACCGGAGCAAGGACTCCCCGTAGTTACTCTGGATTGCGCCCTTTTTTTGCTAAAAGAGGGACGGAGCTAGTCCAGAGTTTAAAATGCCTAAACCTGGCTCAAGTTTCATCTCTACCTTGGGATCACTTTGGGTGAACTTCTCAATCCTCCATTTTTCATCTACGAATCTCCTTAGCAAGGTCACCTCTGTCCTGTTTTTTGAGGACATTTCCTCTTTTTTGAGCCATGTGTCCTGGTAGAAATCTTCCTTATCCTCCTTTCCCTTGTGAGCAGGCAGCTTGTACAAATCTTGTAATTAATAAATTATATGTAATGATTTTAAATTTAATACTCAAATAATAATTACATTTAAATTTAATTAAATTTAATAATAATATGTAATAATTTTAATTTTAATAATTTAATTTAATGTGTTTAAGGGCAAAATCCAGAGTAACTATGGGGAGTCCTTGTTCCGGTGTAAGAACAACTTAGGGCACAATCCAGAGTAACTATGGGAAGTCCTTGCTCCGGTGTAAGAACAATTTGCTCTGGATTGCAATATGAATTTCCCATAGGTTTTCACTAGGTTGTGCAGTAACTACGGGTGCACGTAATGTCTCTTACGTGCTTCTATAGTTACTCTGGATTGTAGGGCTCGTCTGGATTCCAATATGTATTTCCCATAGGTTTTCACTCGGTGGTGCAGTAACTACAGGTGCATGTAAAGTCTCTTACATGCTCCTGCAGTTAGTTTGGATTTGGGTGTAAATTAACCACAGGGATCTATGTGAATGGGACATTCACATTTCCAGGATACAAGGTTAAAAAAAGGAGGATACATGCTGGAAAAACACAACATATGGTCACCCTGGCCCGTATAGAGAGGAATCCGAGGAACAAGCACCCTCTCACATGCTCATTCGATTGCCAGGTGGGATGTATGTTGGCTATTGTGCAAGGGAAATTATAGGGGGAGGGCGATGTGGGTGACTGGCAATGTGGGTGTCCTGAGAAATACATGTGCATTGTGTACATACATGCACAGGCAGCCCACCCACATGGCCTGCCTACCAGCCTCATGCCACCCAATACCAGCCTGGATCAGGAGAGATCAGTGAAGTTGACACACAGATAAGAGTGACAGATGGCAACGTGGTGGTTTCATCTGGCTTCACGCTCCTTTCCTGGCATCTCTCGTCAAAGGTCCCCATTGGCAGAGCTGAGGAAACCATCTGCCGGAGGCACCAGAATGCGGCTGAATGTACAGACAGTTCGTGATGCCCCCTTCTCTGTTTGTGTATAGTCAATATATAGGAGAAACCTTGGCAGTGTGACACTAAGCATGTTTACTCAGATGTAAGCCCTGAGGACCTGCCAACGAAACTTATGTTAAACCCACACTTTGGCTCGATGGGTGTGAAAGCTAAAATAGCAACCATGGCAGGATAGCTAATTGGGAATGAAACAGAGCAACATCAAGTGGGGGAAGGGGCTTCCCCCCCCAAAAAAAATGCCTTCCCCCCAAAATATTCAACACTCACTGTAACATCTCTTTACTGTAACATCTAGAATGGTTTGTGTAATGTTGTATAAGAATAAGAATTTATACCTTTGTTCCCGCACAAGTCACTGTCAGGCGACATGCCCCATCAATCAATCAATCAATCAATCAATCAATCTATCTATCTATCTATCTATCTATCTATCTATCTATCTATCTATCTATCTATCTATCTATCTATCTATCTATCTATCTACCTACCTACCTGAAAAAGGGTACCCAAGGAAGCTAATCAAGAATACAACAGAAACAGATTAATATAAAATCATTATTTATTAGTTTCGGTTTTGGGTCTGTGTGAACCATATAGTGCCCATAAATGTATATCAATCAGTCAGTCAGTCAATAGTATTCATAGTGCTGCTTTTCAACTAAAAGGTTCACACAGCGAACTTTCATTTTTACAAAGAAAGTGAAATAGAACGAAATAGTACGAAGGCCTTGAATTCTTGTAACGTACAATGTAAACAGGATTCGCGGTGTATCCTTGTTCCTGTGTATAACAGGAATCTCCAACCAGAGATACCCATATTTACTTGAATCTAATATGCCATCAAATCTAAAGCACACCCCTATTTTTAAAAGGCTTGAGATTTTTTTTTTTAAAAATGTTTACTGGCGGTGGTAATGCACAGTTACGTAGAAGGTGCAAAATTAAATTTTTTACTGCATACAACAATGAGCTATATGATGATGATGATGATGGGCATGATGATGATGATAAAGGTTTATGATTTTTGCCTAATGGCAATATTTTATACAATAATGGTTTATGTTATATTTTTATTACAATATAGTAAACTGTAAAACTAAATACTGACCTATATACATAATCAAAACATCATATTTACTCAACTCTAATTAACCATCAGATCTTCTGATTTTGGAGACTGACTGCGCAATCCAGAGTAACTATGGAAGCTCTTACATCGACGTATGGATTACATCTTACATTACTCTGGATTGCTCTGTAAATTTCCCATAGGTTCCCGCTAGGTGGCGCCATAACTACGTCAATGTAAATGTCTCCTAAAAGCTCCCATAGTTACTCTGGATTGTGCAGTACATTTGGCTGAAACCGTGAGCATTAGCTTTGAGTTAATATAGCATTTATTCCACATGCATCTACAGTCTGCCCTCAGCATCCGTCAGGTATCACTTCCAGGACCAAAACAATTCTGGGATAATGAAATCCATGGGTTGTAGTGGTACTGCAAAAACTTACCAGGGGTCCACTCCTGACCCTCTAGTTCAGTGGTTCTCAACCTTCCTAACGCCGTGACCTCTTTATAAGTTCCTCATGTTGTGGGGACCCCCAACCATAAAATTATTTTCATTGCTACTTTATAACTGTAATTTTGCTACTGTTATGAATCGTAATGTAAATATCCGATATGCAGGATGCATTTTCATTGTTACAAATGAAATGTGTGTTCTATGCACACATTGAACACAATGGGATTTATTTCAGAGTAGGCATGCATAGGATTGGGCCCTGAGGCTGCAATCCTATCCACATTTACATGGATAGGGAGTCATTTACATGGATACATACAGTCAGGGAGTAAAGGCACCCTGACTATAATGGGATTTATTTCAGAGTAGGCATGCATAGGATTGGGCCCTGAGGCTGTCAGTCAGCTCCAGTGTGCTCGCAGCTACAGCCGGAGGTCTGGCAAGTCTGACCTGGCCCTCTGCACCAGAGGTCTTTAGGCGACCCCCAGGAAAGCTCTAGGCGACCCCCAAAGGGGTCCTGACCCCCACTTTGAGAAACACTGCTCTAGTTCATGGCCCTCTAATCTCCCTGATGCAACCGAAATTCCCTTATGGTGACATCAGCAACATCTTGTGAGGTCCTCCAGCCAACCTTCTAGTCATCTGCAGATATTCAAATATTTGGGTGCTGAGCCTGCAGATAAGGAGGGGGGCCCCCGCTGGAGCATGGTATATTGAGTGAAGTACCAATGAGGCATAATGTGCAAGCACGCACATTTGGTGAGTCTGTGCAATTCAATGCAAACAGCACCCTCATTCTATTTTCCATCTTTCCACTTGTATACTTTTTCCAGCCATGCTAGGAGCTCTACAATATATCTAAGAAAAAAAAAATCCAGGAATCCCTGGGTGGTTAAAGATCTGCCTCTCTCCCTTGTCTATTTGCTTCTCGTTCTCAGTTAAAGTAACCTTTGCCAGGCAGTGCTAGAACAAATCAAAAGGGCACAGCTGCTAGTGATCTGTGAACAATTTAACCGGTTTTTCATTAACCAACAGCTTATGGAGAAGTTGCTAAATTTTATGCGCCATTAGCGGTTTCTGACACCGCACATAACGATGGATTTCAAGATCACGGAGCAAATGTGAATCTGGGCATTTGATGAATGGCCTCATCATAGCCGCGGCCGCTTGGCGTTGTCTCCCAGGGTTGATCGCCACAAATTTGAGCAAGGTGTGTCAGCTGGTTGTGGTCTGGCCACCAGCTGCCAGTAGTGCCAGCCTTTACCCTGAAGAGCCACAGTCAACCATGCTGCGTCATGCTCAGCGCATTGGTGTTAGCTCCTTAATACTAACTTCCGTTGGAACAACAGGCCAAGTGGCCTGCATTGGATGAAGCACAGATTTGGTGCCAAGTTGGAGGTCACCTTGAGACATTTTTCCCCCTACCCCATGTGGATTCCCAGCCACTTCTATGGGGTTTCTCGGATCTGTGCCAGGTATCATGTTGGCACTACTAACAGCCAATGCAAGAGAAATTGCCACCATAAACAGCTGAGTTGCTCAACATCCCAAGATTTGGGTGCCACCACCTTGGAACTTGTGAGATTTCATGAGATCCAAGGTAGTGGCTCCTATCTAAGCGAGTAACAAGAGGCTGCTTCAGCGCTGTGACCCAGGGAAGTTTGGGAACCACTGTTGCGGTACATCAATAGTCAAGATCAAGAGTAAGTTAAAAGTAATTTACTCGAATCTATTGCTCACCTGTCCCAATTAAATTAACCCCCAAATCCAGAGTAACTACGGGAGCACTTAAGAGATTTTACGTGCACCCGTAGTTTCTGTACCACCTAGTGAAAACCTATGGGAAATTCATATTGGAATCTAGAATAAGTTGTTCTTACACTAGAGCAAGGACTTCCCGTACTTACTCTGGATTGGCCCATTAGTCTCCAAAATCAGGGTGTGCATTAGATTCAATGTTTAATTAACTTTGAGTAAATCTGGTGTTTTGATTATAAGTATAGTGTGCATATTAGACTTGATGGTGCATTAGATCTGAGTAAATGTGATAGTTGACCTACCCAGGTGGCTCTGATTGCTCATGCAGGTGTTCGGAAAAAGCTCTTCAAAGTTTAAGTAAACATGTTTGTTAATGAAAAATTGCTGTTCCTTAATAACACACACTCAGACATTCCCAAGCATGTTTTGGTGCTTGTCACCGGCCCTAGCAAATGACACTGAGTGAAACTTACACAACAACGCACTTGCCTCTTAATTTATCCTGGCGCCATGCAATATTAATAAGGCCGCTCCGGCCCGGCTGCCAGCATACAGTGACATGAAATACTTTTATATCATCGGAACAGTGTAATTTACAAAAAGCTTGTCTCCAGAGAAGAGCCTCCACAGAACGAGCACTGAATTGTTTTCTCATATTTTCAAGATCGCGTGGTCTGGAATTTTTATTACTTGGAAGTTTATTTTTCTGGCCTCTCTCAAATTCACTTTCATTGTAAGCCCTGATTCATTCTGCCCTCTGATGAGAGTGTATTAGATAGGCTTAATTTTCCACAGTAAAACAATGGGTGAAATTCCAGGTTGGTTATAAAGTCTTCCCGGGATTTAGATTAATTTTAGTTACATGTAGAGAAATCCCACTGAACTATGTTGATGTATTGCTCTGTAAATGAGGTATCTGATTCAAAAGCTATTTACTCATGCATGGAGTGAAAAAATATGTGTTTGTTGAAAACTTGAGAAAAATCAGGGGGAAATTTAATGGGTGGCTCACAATGCAGACTACTGGGCTACTAGGCCAGGCGTTCCCAAAATTTACATGTGTATATTTGGCTTGAGTGCAAGTGGAAGAATAGATGGATCACATGGATCCATCCGTGCATCGGGTTCACATGGATGAACCACAATCATCCATGCATCGGGTTCACATGGATGAACCATGATCATCCATGCATCGGGTTCACATGGATGAACCATGATCATCCATGCATCGGGTTCACTTGGATGAACCATCATCATCCACGCATTGAGTTCACTTGGATGAACCATGATCATCCATGCATCGGGTTCACATGGATGAACCATGATCATCCATGCATCGGGTTCACATGGATGAATCATGATCATCCAAGCATTGGGTTCAGTTGGATGAACCATGATCATCCATGCATCGGGTTCACATGGATGAATCATGATCATCCACGCATCGGGTTCACATGGATGAACCATGATCATCCACGCATCGGGTTCACTTGGATGAACCATGATCATCCATGCATCGGGTTCACATGGATGAACCATGATCATCCACGCATTGGGTTCACTTGGATGAACCATGATCATCCACGCATTGGGTTCACTTGGATGAACCATGATCATCCATGCATTGGGTTCACATGGATGAACCATGATCATCCGCGCAATAGATGGATCACATGGATCACACAAAACCAACAGATGGATCACTGTGCACTGTGCACAGTGGGTTCCGCTGACTGTGCACTGGGTTCCGCTGGCACCAGGCAGCAGGGCTTCCATAACTATTTTCTGTGCTATGTTGCGTTTGTCCCAAATGATAAGTTTACCCATTAATTGCACATCCATCACCCACCCGCAGTTCTTAACCACACCAATAGGTGGCAGGCAAGACACAAACACAGAGCTGGTTCAAACAAACACACAAACTAAGAGACAGAATTTTGATTTTATATACTGTATTTACTCAAATCTAACGCGTGCCTTTCCAGCCAAATTTAGTCTCCAAAATCATGCTGTCAACCCAGTGATGGGCTTCAGGGGGTTCTCATAGTTTCTATGGAACCCTTTCTAAGGATCACCTGGTTCTGAGAACCTGTTACTAGTGGGACATAGAACCTGTTGTTAATTGATTTGAATCCCACCACTGTGTCAACCATGATTAACCAAGATTTGATGGTTAATTAGATTTGAGTAAATGTGGTATTTTGATATGTATAGGGTGCACATTAGATTTGATGGTGCATTAGATTTGCATAATGTGGTATATAGATGAGCATTCCAAATTTGCAACTACCATAATAAATTCACTTGTAAATTCAAATTTAGGTCTGTGGGTGGCGCATGTGGTTAAGACGCTGTGCCTGTTAACCAGCAGGCCAGGGTTCAAGACCCGGTCGGCCCCACAAGACAGGGTGAGCTCCAGTCCTTAGCCCAGCTCTGCGACGCCAGCTGGATCCAATCGTATTGGCTCTGTCTTTCCATTGGACTAACTCAGTGGTATGGAGAGGGGGGATTTGCTACTTGGGTAACAGCCTATCCTCCATAACAATCCAACCCAGGCTTTCGTGCTTCGCATGCAGCATATGCAGCGCCGAGCACAATACCATAGTCTCTCAAGACTGATGGAGGCCTGCTAAATTCAAATTTAATGCAAGTAACTACATCACTTCCTGCATGTGAGGGGACAACATGGGATAACGTTGTGTGAAAAAATACGGGATAATGCTGTGATTTGAGTAAAATCACAGTATATAAAATCAAGTATATAAAATCACAGTATATAATCACAGTAAATCACAGTATATAAATGTAAACAGTGTATACATTTGCACTATATATACAGTGTAAAATCACAGTATATAAAATCACAGTATATGAAATCAAAAATTCTGTCTCTTTGTTTGTTCAGAGCCCTGGTTTCAGCTCTCTAATAATACCAGAACTCGTAATCCAAATCAGTCTCAGTGTTGATTCATGAATCTTAATCTTTTGTTTACTTTGATCTTTTACGGTTTGCTCCAATTGAGACTCAAATTGAGTCAAATTGAGACTTTTTCTGCCAAGTCCTAAAAGTCTGTAAATCAGAGTAGAGTAATTGTCATCACGTCTTCAAGTTAGTTTATAATTTGCTATTATCTCAGCCCCGGAGTATGATTTAATTACAGTTCTCCTCCCCGCATTGTATTTTGTGTTGATTGCCGTAATGAGAAACAATAGTGCTGATGTGCATCTCGAGCTGATAATGAGCCAGTCCCGCGATTTCTCACCTAAAGTGATACTTTAAATCAGCGACGATGGAAGCCGTGCTTATTTTGACGCTTCTTGCCGGTTGTAAAAATAATCCTCGAATAACTTAGCGACTTGCGTTTTCACGCCGTCGCTGGGATGTTGATAGCTGAGCACAGACAAGCAATTTCTTGATCGGAACACACAACGGTAATATACGGCTGACATATCAAAGTACTGAAAGATATATTATCTCCCCATATCCTATAGAATGTCTCTCCGTTCCAAATGACAGACTACCCGAGTGCGTACTGTCAAACTTGTGCAAGATGGAAGGACTTAAAGAGTTTGTTTGTGGAAACTTTTATTTTAGAGCATCCTTCGATGATTAATGTTCAGAACATCAAAGTTATCCACATAAAAGCTCTTCCCACCGCCTGAAGTTTAGATGTGATAGATCGGAGTCGGCGCCCTGGGCAGGGTGACCTGGTGACTTAGTCCAGCTGCAGTTTGATGTTAAAAACAGAAATCCAGCATCTCTTCTTTATAATTTTTGCTTTGAAAGTTTGATTTAAAGTGTTATGTCATTTGAGTTTTCATTCCCAGAAGTTATTTATGGCTCCAAACCATAAACTGCTTACATGCGCAAAATAGGACATCAAATCTGTCCCACATACAAAGGCACAGGTGACAGGCTGGGGTGAGATGGGCTGTGATGAGGTTGTGTAAATGCCCCACGTGTCGCTGAAGGGTTTGGGGTGCTTCGATGTAGGGCCTTTGTTTCCTTTCCCTTTTCATTTCCATTTCTGATAAATCATGTTGCGATGTTTCTTTTGAGGAAAACTTTTAAGAGGCAGCAGCGCAATCCTAATTCCTAAAAGGCTGACATGCGGTGCTGTGTGGAGCTGCTGCCGTTCTACTACGGGGCAAGAAAAAACGTTTTCCCCATATCCACAGGTTGACCATATGACTGAATTTTTCCAGATTTGTCCTCTTTTTTAGCCTTCTGTCCAGGTGTCCTCCAAAAGGGCTTCATTCTGCAATGGTGTGCAGAACCCCATCATGTCATATGTCGTTGGATTCGTATTGAGGAGCAGAATCCAATGCAAAAATTGGTTTTGAAATATCCCCTTCCTATCAAAAGTTATGGCCAAAAAACTAAAAATCAAAAATATGCATTGAGTTCTATGGGAAAGTCAAAGTGCCCAATATCACGGCTTTACTTGTGAGTAGGCAAACATGCCATTGTCTGCCACAAAGGCCAGGCAGAGAGGAATCCAAGACTTGTCCTCCTTTTGAGGTTTGGGCAGCTGGTCACCCTGGATGTGGGTGTGCGTGGACTGCACTCGAGTGGGAGGGTGACCTACTGATCCCATCTGGTCACCTACAAATGAGTCTGCTGTTCCTTCTTCAGCACAATCCAGAGTAACTATGGGAGCTCTTAAATCGATGTAAGAAAAATTTACTCTGGATTGCTCTATGAATTTCTCAAAGGTTTCCGCTAGGTGGCACCGTAATTACGTTGATGTAAATGTCTCTTATGTTGACATGAGAGCTCCCGTCGTTCCTCTTGATTGTGCTGCATATCCCAGGAGTAGCCCTACCTGGGATACTCAGATAAGTATACTCAGTGACCTACCTTGAGGAGGTCTCCAGGACCCCCCTCATCATAGGATATAGAACACACCCCATTGGCGTAGATGCATTGACAGTGGAGTGTTGGAGAAAATAAGGCACTGAGTGTCACCTAGTTAGAAGGCAAGACGGTATATATATGGGAATCAGAATCCATTTTGGCTGTACACTCATGCAGTATATATCATGGAGCAAACACAAACTTCCATCAACATCAGTGATGCAGCCAAAGGGGTGCAAAGCACTAAGGGTGCAATCCTAACCTAGGCCGGCACAACTTATCGGTCTTCCCATATGCGTGGTGATGTAGGGAGGCCAGTGCAAGCATGTGCCCTGTCTTAAGATCTACCCCAGGAGTGGCACACAAGTGTGTTACAACTTGGAATGAGTCGAAAGGGGAGAATGTTGTTATTTGCACCCCTTTTAGCTATGCCACTGATCCACATAATGTGACCGTTTGTGCATATGTAGAATTTAACTGTTTGTTTGCTGCCCAACATGTCTCTTCTAGCCCTTTTCATTTATGAGAGACTGCACAACCCCCGTCACTTACGGTCAATCCTTTTATAGGGTTTACACCTTTATTTATGGCAAAGATTTCTATCCTGGCTCTTCAGCTCATAGGATTTCAGAGCCGTTTACTGTTGGAAAGCATAAATTGCATGATGGAAAAAACGTGATAAACAGCAGCACAGCTACAAGAAGCACAAATCAAACTTCATCATTCAAATGAATATGGCTGCAATCCTAAATACACGTGCCTGGGAGTAAGCCCCATTGAATATAATGGAACTTACTTCTGAATAGGCAGGCATAGGATTGCACCCTATGAAAGTATTAGAACTATAAGCATTCTGACATATTAAAGGATCATCACCTTGTACCTCCATACCCAACACACCAGAACTCACCGTTCAAATGGGGTCTAGTGTATACCCCTCAGTGTGACTGTGGTACTCCTTGACAGACTATTCATCACATTGTGTCCGAGTCTCCATCAAGAGCTTATATTAGCCCAGTGTGTGTTTTTTAACGTAGACCTTAAATGTCCTTGAATGGCTGGATGGACTGGACATTAACATCTGATTTACCATATATCCATGTATTGTATTCCATATGCTAAATACTGTATATAAATAGCCAAAATATCTCCTTTTATGGAGCATTCCGCAGTTGGCATTGTATAGCGAAGAAAACCCGGATTCACACCATTTATTCAGTGTGTAATTAATCTGCGGAACTCCTTGCTGCAGGACACGGTGGTGGCATCTGGCTTAGATGCTTTGAAAAAGGGACTGGGGAGATTTCAGGAAGAAAATTACATTACAATCCATGATGGGTATGTGTGATCTTCCAGATTTAGAAGTAGGCTATCTGGAATGCCAGATGCCAGAGAGTGGCAAGAAGATGCAGGTCTCTTGTTGTCTTGGGTGGTCTTATGGGACACTGGAAGCTTGACTAGACGTGTCTTTCCCCACCCAAGTAGGGCTGTAATGTTGTTGTGTGTAAATTTGCTCTGCCTTTTTCCAGCCTGCAACGGTGGTAAGCAAAGAATACAGTGTGCCGTCAATATTCATGGGATTGGAACTCATGGATTTCATCATCTGTGGGTTCTGAATCTGCAGTGTTGGACCACCAGACCTTCTGAACACAACTATGGGGTGGATGTAGGGTTGACATATGTCCCTGAAAACTGGTACTGTCCCTGTTTTCAGGGATTGTGTTCACATACTGGCAAATGAGACAAGGGGTCCTGCCCTGGTTTTGTGAAAGAATATTATGGCAACCCTAGGTTGCCAACTCTCAGAATACCCACTTTGTGTCCTACAAAAACGTGGCTTCTGATTTCTTGATGGAAAACCATAACTGACATTTTTATGTTGGTTACAAGACTGAAATCAAGTTACAAGACTCACAGCAAAATCCTAACCCTGGTGGGTGGCGCAAATGGTTAAGACACTGTGCCTGTTAACTAGAAGGCCAGGGTTCGAGACCCGGGTCCCCACAAGACAGGGTCAGCTCCTGTCCTTAGCCCAGCTCTGTGACGCAGCTGGATCCAATGGTATGCTTTTCCATTGGACTATTTCAGTGGTGTGGAGAGGGGGGATTTGCTGCTTGGGGAACAGTCTATCCTCCATAATCCACCCAGGCCTTCGTGCTTCGCATGTAGCATCAAGCACGACAACATAGTCTTTCAAGTCTGATGGATGCCAAGTTTTAAGCTGCCACAAGTCCCAAGCTGGCCTGGGTTGTCACAAAAGTGCCAGCCCTGATCTGTACAAGTTAGAAACTGTTGCATGTGTGGTCCAGGAAAGCACATGTAAACTGGCTTCAGTGTCACCATTTTTAGATGGTACTGAGATGCTTAGGGTGCAATCCAGAGTAACTATGGGGAGTCCTTGCTCCAGTGTAAGAACAATTTACTCTGGATTCCAATATGAATTTCCCATAGGTTTTCACTAGGTGGTGCAATAACTACGAGTACACGTAATGTCTCTTAGGTGCTCCCGTAGTTACTCTGGATTGTAGGGTCAATTACAGCTTTGTATAGTATACTCAACGCTGCATGTTTAACCGTCTGAGTTGAATTAAGGTCCATATGTTATCTCTGCAACTATATGCAGCTTTTGTTAAAACCTTTTTGTTTTGGTGACTGTCCTATTTGCCTTGGCAAGCTGGTGCAGACCAATAAATATCAACTAAACAGCCTGAACGGTTTTTTCCTTCCTCCTCCTCCTCCTTCTCTGGTTGTTCCTCCACAAAAGACCCCCATCAAAGCTTGAATAGTATTTTAATGAAACAAACCATCTTGTAAGCTTCTCCGGAAAATACTATTTAAGCGAAGGTGCCTGATAGGCATTGTTGACCGCAGTTGTGACTGTAGACCAGCCCACGGGTCATCTGAGCGTACAGGTAGGCAGGGCAGGTTAGCATAATTTCTCATTTGCAAATAAATAAATGTCACTTTCACGTTTGAATGAAGTTTGTGTTTCCTTCCCGGATGTGCTTGTCACCCTTAAAATGTACCCTTCCCATCAGGTTTGCAAAGAGATTATAGGAGAAAAAAAGGAGGTGGGGGAAGAAAAGGATTCAAAACAGCTGCTACATCTGCGCTGCATCCTTTTCACATTCCTTTTGCTCGAAGGATCTTCCGGGGGGACTTGCAGAACGAGAAGAAAACAGGAAAGACAATGGAGGTGATCAGAAAAATAATTGTACAACATCTTCGCTAATAATTTCATGGAAATCAGCTTGGAGACCCACAAACAGATTGATGTGCAATGAGAGCGCAGTTCTTTTGTCCGTGTTTTTTGCTGGCGTGCTGTTTATTTCGACTTTGCCATGTGGTGTGTGTGTGTGTGTGTGTGTGTGTGAGATGCCAGTGCTGGTTTTAAAAAAGATGCGCAAGTGACCAGATGACCGGAGAAACCCGGATTTGTCCAGATTTTTAGCCTCCTGTCCGGGTATCCTACATTTTGGCTTCATTTTGAAACTTCATGATAGTGCACAGTACCCCATCATGTCATATGTCGTTGGATTTGTATTGAAGAGCAGAATCCAATGCAAAAATCAGTTTGGAGATATCTCCTTCCTATCAAAAGTTATGGTCAAAAAACAGAAAAAAACAAAAAAATACATTTTTGGCCATTTTTTTGAGCGGGTAGGAATTTTGGCCTTGGGGTTCAGGAATTTTGGGTTTGGCATCTGGTCACCCTGTGCACCTTCCCTTCATCAACACTGACATAAAATCCAGAGTAACTATGGGGAGTCCTTGCTTTGGTATAAGAACAGTTTACTCTGGATTCCAATATTAATTTCCCATAGGTTTTCACTAGGTGGTGCAGTAACTACAGGAGCACGTGCACATTATGTGCACCCGTAGTTACTCTGGATTTGGGGGTTAGCTTTTAGGTGATTTCTTGATTCTAGGGCAGTGGTTCTCAATCGTCCTAAAGCCGTGACCCCTTTATAAGTTCCTCATGTTGTGGGGACCCCCAACCATAAAATTATTTTCATTGCTACTTTATAACTGTAATTTTGCTACTGTTATGAATCGTAATGTAAATATCCGATATGCAGGATGCATTTTCATTGTTACAAATGAAATGTGTGTTCTATGCACACATTGAACACAATGAGATTTATTTCAGAGTAAGCATCCATAGGATTGGGCCCTGAGGCTGTCAGTCAGCCTCAGTGTGCGTGCAGCTACAGCTGGAGGTCTGGCAAGCCTGACCTTGCCCCCTGCACCAGGGGTCTTTAGGTGACCCTCAGGAAAGCTCTAGGCGACCCCTAAAGGGGTCCTGACCCCCACTTTGAGAAACGCTGTTCTGGGGGGGGGGGAAAGCAAGTTGACATAATGTGGACATTCTCAAACCTTTTAGCACCGGGACCCACTTTTTAATCTCTTCGGGACCCACCAAAAGTGATATCATTAACCCAGGAGTGATACCATGGCTGGAAGTGACATCATCAATTTATCATTCAAACCCCTCCTGAAACTCAGTACTGACTTTAATAGTAGAGGCCTGATTCGGTGTAAGGCAGTTTCCATGTTCCTATGGATGTTGGAAGGGAGACCCTTTGCACATCATTTGCTGTGATGTGATCTTCTTAGGCCATGTTCTAGAGCAGAGACACTCATGTTGGTCATAATTCCTCCCAATATTTTGACTGTACATAAGGAGGAAAAAATTTCACCACTGATAATATGGGATCAGTGGTTTCCAAAATTACCTTACCCTACAATCCAGAGTAACTACGGGAAGACGTAAGAGGCACTTACTTTGGATTGCTCTATGCATTTCTCATAGGTTTCCCACATGTGGCACCGTAACTATGTTGATGTAAAAGGTCCCATAGTTGCTCGGGATTGTAGCCCTGCTCATGATGTAGAGTTGCCATATGTTCCTGGACAGTCCCAGTTTTTAGGGATCGCGTTCACATACTGGCAAGTTTGACAGGGGATCCTGTCCTGATTTTGTGGAAGAGAATTATGGCAACCCTATCATGATGACTCCCAAGCTCTTCCAGGCTAAGCTGGGCACTGCTAATTTAGATCTTGCAAAATTTCATGAGATCCAAGAGGACGATATGCCTGTTGAGATTGGGACATCACCATCTTGGATATGAGATTTTATGAGATCTAAGTTGGTAGTGCCCAAAAGAACAGGTAGGAGGGACTGCTGGTGACATCCATAGTGGCTATGACTGTGCTGTGATGCCCTTAAGAGTAGGCATCAATTTTGGCAGGAGAGCCACAATATTACTCTGACTCTGTGTTGGGGACTGGGAAAAAAAGAATTAATTTACATTTCAAATTGGAATAAATTGACACATTGACATAAATGGAATACCTTAGATTAGAGAAAGAACATAGGTGAATGAATTCATATAAGTGAATTCAAACTTAGATGAATTTTACGGAGCTGATTTATAATGCACATATAAGAACAATAATGCAGGCACGAAGAACCACATGAACTATGAATTGTTTGTCATGCGTTGTGCAAGAGGCACAATGCAAACATACAGATCGAGCTGGAAAACATGGATATATAAGTTTTCCAGAGGCAATGGAAGGGTTAAAATAATGCTCGTTGGCCAGCACAGGCTCTGTGGAATGAACTGGGCAACCCCAAGGGCCACAAATAGCCACCAGGCTATTTGCCCACCCAAGGTGGGTACCCCTGATGTTAACTGTAGAATAATTATAAATATAAAATAATTTTCCCATTGTTTGTGTGCATGCATAACAGCCAAATCCAGAGTAACTACGTGAGCATGTAAGAGACATGCAGAGTAACTATGGGGATTCCTTGCTCTGGTGTAAGAACAATTTACTCTGGATTCCAATATGAATTTCTCATAGGTTTTCACTAGGTGGTGCAGTAACTACAGGTACACTTAAAGTCTTTTATGTGCTCCCGTAGTTACTCTGGATTTGGGGGTATGTGCACCTGTGGTTACTGCACCACCTCGTGAAAACCTATGGGAAATTCATATTGCAATCCAGGGCAGGTTGTTCTTGAACCGGAGCAAGGACTCCCCGTAGTTGCTCTGGATTTCACCCTATGTGAGTGTCTGTGTAAAAATAATATCAAAATGTGGATGCTACCAACCGCGCTACCAACAGACACCTTTCTGAATATATTGTATAGGTGCCTGAAAATGTTCATGCAACTATAGTCATAGATCAATATATGGCTCGATGTCGAAGGTAGGAATAGTGAAGGTTTGCTCAGTTGTGATGGTGGTTCCATGCAAAACACCCTGTAGACCTCATTAATCCCTGATGGGCTATCAAGACATGGAACTGCCTGGAATCACGGAACCCTTTTTGGAAATTTAGCTCCGTCCTGATGTCCGCTGCAGCCTGCACTCCTGGCATTTACACTGGACACCTTGAGAATAAGCAGCCTCATTAAAGGACAGGAAATATATCCGATTCCTCGGTGGCGGCGGCCGTCGTCAACATTCATCCCCAATGTGCGGCTCTTCTGTATTGTATTAATAGTTCGGTTTCGGTGTGGAAGCTGCAGAATTGAAATAATAACATTGTCTTTCTGTTATCTTGATTCATCTTTCCCAGCCACGGAAGGTGACAAACCCGGTAATTGCTGCTATTTCCAATCGCCTGGCAAAGGAGCGCCACACGAATGCTGGCTGCCACCAGAGCCCCCCATATATAGCAGCATCAAAGGATGAGTCGCGTGGAGGAGATGGTGTTGGATGGGGGGACGACGGCGACGATGGCATACTTGATGAGCCAGGTGGGAAAAGGAAGTGGCAATCCGTTATAAATTGCCCGATTCCACTGACTGTTTAAGAATACCCAAAGAATACCTTCCTTTATGCCTTAGAATGTATATCCCAAACATTTTAGCACCAGGGCCCATTTTTTAAAAAATGATACTCTATTGGGACCCACCATACTTGATGACTCAAGGGCAAAATCCAGAGTAACTACGGGGAGTCCTTGCTCCAGTGTCAGAACAACTTACTCTGGATTCCAGTATCAATTTCCCATAGGTTTTCACTAGGTGGTGCAGTAACTACGGGTGCACATAAAGTCTCTTATGTGGTCCCATAGTTACTGTGGATTTGGGGTAAAAAAGGTTTCCCATTACCAGACATCCAAGGCTTTGTTTTTACCCCTTTTTCTGTTCAGAGGCATGTTCTGGAGCTCCATGATAATCGGATTGGGACCATTCTGGTGGCCCTCCATTTCCCTTCACCTGACCTTCAATAGGAGCTGAGTATTTACCTACTTGCAAGTAAATACTCAAATGTGGCTTAATTTTGCTTTCCAAAAGGCTCAATACATGTTCAAGACATGTTCGCTTTCCATAGGGCTTGTCAGGTTGGAGAGGGAATTCCTTCTGGAATGTTCATCAGATCAGGACCATTCTCATGGCACTATGTTTCTCTTGGCCTGCCCTTCAGAGGCATGTTCACCTACTCTTGAGTAAAGTGGCAAACTGTACAATCCAGAGTAACTACTGGAGCTCTTACGTCGAAGTAAGAAAAATTTACTCTGTATTGCTCTATGACTTTCCCATAGGTTTCCACTAGGTGGTGCCATAACTATGTTGACTTAAGAGCTTCCATAGTTACTCTGGACTGTGCACTTACAGCACAATCCTAAACATGTCTACTCAAAAGTAAGCCCCACTGTGTTTTAATGGGACAGAGTGCACAATCCAGAGTAGCTATGGGGAGTCCTTGCTCTGTTGTAAGAACAATTTACTCTGGATTGCAATGTGAATTTCCCATGGGTTTTCACTAGGTGATGCAGTAACTACAGGTGCACGTAATGTCTCTTACAATTACTCTAGATTGTAATGTCCTAGAAAAGTGTCTTTAGGATTGCAGCATCAGTTTCTTTTTTTATAGGACTCAATACATTTTTCGGGACAGCTATTAGCTTGCCAGTTTCATGACCCACCAACACTCAGGTTGTGACCCACAGTTTGGGAAGTACTGGTCTGTCTGTCTTGTCTAGTGAACTTTCTGCAAATATTTGGGGTATCTCTGTGAACAGGGACTCAGAATGAGATGGTTTATCAAATTTGAGAAATAATTCCAAATTCATATTAGATTAAAATAAACATTAAACTTAAATTAAAATTAAATTAAATTAAAATAGATTAAAAGTTTGGGTCAGTTAGCAGGATTGTTGTAATCCAAAATTTTGCAACAACTGCAGGCCAGCATGGGATTTGTGCCGGGACTTGCGCTGACCTAACCAGGGGTGAGGATTGCGCTGTGAAGGTGATGGTGGCCACACAAATGCTTTTGCCCTTGTGACGTCCCTTTGAAACCGGGTTTAAGAAACCGATTATAGGCTGACAAATTATAGCAGAGCTGGCTGTGAACAGCTACTTTGCTACAAGTCCCTGTTTATGGCTTCTGTTACTCGGAGGTTGTGTATGTGACCGTGCAGATCATTCCACTTCTCCGATTATTTTGCCAGCACCTGCAGCCTCGAGGGCAAAAAAGTATATGATACACAATTATGCGGACCTTTCCTGCGACCTCCATTTATGACAATAATAAGAGTACCTGTATGATCATGCCCTGTTTCAGACGCAGTGTAGGAACAAATACTGGGTAAGAAACAATAATTATACTCCGAGGCAACATGTGGCAGGAGTCACAGAGTATCAACCTGTTAAATAATACACCCAAGATAGTAAGAGAATAAGGTGGCAAAGGGGGGTCAAAGCTGAAAAAAGGTTGGAACGTACGTGTGCCATAATCACAAAGGAAGAATAAACCATTTGTGATGTTAGAGGCAAAATGTTCCCAAACAATTATTGTTATTGCAATGCTCTAGGTGTGTCTGGAAACGCACACTTATTTCATTTAAGGATACGAGCAGTAGTCTGACCCACGATAAAAAAAAAATCAGGGTAGTTAAATTAAAAAAAAAGAAAATTCAGAATCCATAGGGCTTAAAACGAAATAGGTAAACCTCTAGCCCACCTTCTTAAAGCAAGTTAACTATGAGGGTTTTTCATTATTGCCTTCACATACCATATTTACTCGAATCTAATGGGCCATTGAATCTAATGGGCACCCTGATTTTGGAGACTAAGGGCAAAATCCAGAGCAATTATGGGTTCACACAGTTATGTCACCCTCTAGTGTGGGTGGAACAAGCGGTAAAGATGCTGTGCCTGTTAACCAGCAGGCCAGGGTTCGATTCTTGGGTTGGCACCACAAGACAGGGTGAGCTCCTGTCCTTAGCCCAGCTCTGCGACACCAGCTGGATCCAATCGCATTGGGTCTGCCTTTCCATTGGACTAATTCAGTGGCATGGAGGGGGGGATTTGCTGCTTGGGTAACAGCCTATCCTCCATAACAATCTAACCCAGGCTTTTGTGCTTCGCATGCAGCGTATGCAGCGCTGAGCACGATACCATAGTCTCTCAAGACTGAGGGAGGCCTGCTTTTTAGTGTTATCTTATGGAAAGTCACCTTAACAGCTCTGCACCAAAGGGTTTAATTTGACTTTAGGATATGGATTGTAGCCTAAGGCTACAATCCAGAGTAACTATGGGACTTTTTACACTGACATCGTTACAATGCCACCTATGGGAAACCTATGTGAAATGCATAGAGCAATCCACAGTAACCCATAAATCCTGAAGCCAGATGCGTCGACGGAGCTATGGCAGCCTCTGGTTTTATCTTATGGAAGGTGCCATAACTGTGTTAATGCATCTGGTTACTCTGGATTTTGCCCTAAGAGAAAAAGGATGGAGGGCAAAAATATTGTCAGTTTCTATAGCGAACTGAAAGGTTATGTCAGTCGTTATGAGCGTATGAAAGATGTAAACACCCAGCAAGCCGGGGGAATGTTTGGAGTGGTTTAGAGAGGTATAATTAGGAATAATGGGATGAAATTGAGCAAAGGAAGATTAAGGTTGACTCTCCAGACAAAATTTCGAACAGCGAGATCTAATAGACTGTGAAATAGCTTCCCAAAGAAGGGGTGGAAGCTCCGTCTCCTGAATGATTTAAACATACGCTGGCCAAAGGACTCCGGAATATAATGTTAAGAGAGGCAAAGGATGTTTCATGTCTTGTCTTGGATTTATATAACTTGTTTGGACAGTTTCAGCTGTTGTGTCTCCAGGATAATGGTCAGTGGCTGCTAATGATGATCTAGGGGTCATCCAAGATCTTTGGTGCCAGAGGCAAAGCACCCTATGCTGGCCTTTATCCGAAGCATCACTAGGAGAGGGACCTTATTAAGTCAACAACATTCCATGTGTGCAAGATACAAATTTAGTTTTAAATGATGAACCGTGGATAAACTTGATCCCACATTAAGTACGTGAAAGATGTAGACAGTTGACTTGGTGTTTTCATACAGGCACAGTCATCCTTTGGTAGTGCGTTTTGCACAGGTGGCAATAACACCGGACCTGTATGAGATGTTTCAACTTAAGTACAGACCCCTCGAACTTAATCAGTGTTGATTCACCCATTGTGAGAATATCACCTCCATGCTGGACTTCCACCATTGCAATGGTAGGAAAATGCCCTGGTCAGTGGGCATAATGATGCACCATCATCCACTCCTACTTTTTTCAATATAACTCTTGATAGATTATATTTCAACATGGTTTGTTTCATTGAGTTCTGCATGACATTCTGCATTGAATGATGGTATTCAGAAATACATCAATTTAAAAAAATATTGGCCAGTAGTCATGTCACCCACTGGCATCATCTGGTATGACCAGATGATGGTATGACCATCTGATATGGTAGGATGGCATGACCATGATGGTATGACTATGAGACCAGACCATCTGGTATACCAGATGATGACCAGTGGCTTGTGACGCCGCTGAACTTGACCCCTCATTCAGCTAACAATTGAATCCTATCTTGGCATCCTGTTTGCCAACTGAGGACCAGAACACCAAGGATAGGTAAGTAAACAAAACTTTTACTTTCCTTCTCTGCTTTGTTATTGTTTCCTATAGATCTACTTGGATCTGCACCAACTCTTTGGGGCTATATTAAGGGCAGGATGGGTGTTAGGATATGGATGATGCATTGATGTCAGTAAACTCCTCCAATGTGCCTCCTGGTGATTCTAATTCCATTCTGATTCCTCCTCTACACCCAATCTTCCACATCCCTCCTTACCCACAACCTACACCCACTGGCATCATCATGACCATGATGGTCATGCCATCATAACATACCAGATGGTCATACCATCATCCGGTCATACCGGATGAGTGGGTGACATGCCAGCTCACCTCTGGTGCGCTTTGGAGATGGGATCCCTGTGGAACTGCCTGCATGTATAAGACACATGCTACAGGACACTATAGGCCGGGACTTGGAGTCAACAGGTAGAAGGATGTTTTCTCCCATTCCACTTAAAAGGGGGTGCACATTTAAAGTAGGAATAACTTAATTTGCAAATAGTATATTAATTGAAGCCAGAAAACATTTCCAATTAAGAAAGTGCTTTAAAATGCACCTGTGATTTCAGATTTTTTTTAAAAGGTACTATAACCCCCAAATCCAGAGTAACTGTACGTGCACCCGTAGTTCAGAGTAACTGTAGTACAGAGTAACCGTAGTACAGAGTAACCGTAGTTCAGAGTAACCGTAGTACAGAGTAACCGTAGTACGTGGACGTACATAACTGTACGTGCACCCATAGTTATGGCACCACCTAGTGAAAACCTATGGGAAATTCATATTGGAATCCAGAGTAAGTTGTTCTTATATTGGAGCAAGGACTCCCCATAGTTACTCTGGATTTTGCCCTGAGTTGCACCATCTATCACCAATTGCTTGCATCCAAAAATCAGGGAAATTTTGTAATCTCTTCATTTAAGGCAAGAACAGTCAAGTAAATCAATGGCAGCAATTCAGAAAAGTCGACAATATCATTATTTCATGTTACAAAAGTACAGCTGAAAATAAATTTCATTGGGAAAGAGTAAGGAAAAAAATAACCAAAGAGATTATTTTTCAGGCTTCAGTTCTCCAGTATAAATTGATATCTTCTGCAGGACAAAAATGCAGGGAGATTCTTTGGCTCTTGCTGTAAGTGATCAATACGAGAGCTTTCTTTGATAAATTAGCCATAGGGCCAAAAATCTATGGCGAAGACGTAAGGCATCATTATTCACGCCAAAAAATTCTTGCCGGTACACATAGCCGATGCGGACCTGTCAAAAAGCAAATTATAGAGGATCTCATAATTATGTGGGCTTAAAAAAAGCAGCAAGAGCAGGAGCAATATTTTTTTACTTATTTCATATTGCGATGGACCCCACTGACATTTAGCACCAGCTTATGCCTGTCCAAGACCAACTATTTAAGCGATACATCCCATTTTACTGGCATTTTGTTAAATCAGGTGTATAGGAACCAAAAAAAAATCCATATAATCATCTACGTCTATACATTTGTTTACAGGCTGAATTTGTATAACTGATTTGTGAATGTGTATATGATATATAAGTTATGAACTGATATATGAATATATGATATATGAATTTGTATATGTCCTGAACTGATTTGTATATGGGCAGGGCTCCTACAAGGAATTTTATCAGAGACTACGTTTATTTTGGGCACCTTCCCCTTTTCACCAGATCAAAATTTCACACAATCGTTGGATCATAATTTCTATAGATTATAATGTATAAAATGATGCAGGCTTACAGAGAACATGGATGCCAGTCTTCACACTATATATGCAAAGATTTTCGGATGTCCCATGATATTTTTGCTTTAGATCCCAAACCCCCTTTTGGGCTCTGATGTACCTCTGCACTGCTCCTCGCATGAGCCCCAGTGAGATCAGAAAATGTAATATTCCAAGAAATGTTCAGGTGTAATCCTAACCAGGACAACTCATCATGTTCCCACAGTATGGGAGGCTGGCACATGTCTATGCACTGTTTTAACCAGTGGTGGGCTTCAGGGGGTTCTCACAGGTTCTATAGAACCCTTTGCTAATGAGTGCCTGGTTCTGAGAACCGGTTACTAATGGGACATAGAACCTGTTATTAACTTAGGTTATTAGGACATAGAACCTTTTGTTACTTTATTTGAATCCCACCACTGGACCTAAATCCCAGGAGTAGCACAGAAATGCCAACACATGCGACGTGTGTTGATGCTTGTGCTGGCCTAACTATGCTGGCCTAACTGGCCTAACTGGGGGTTAGGATTGCAGCCACACACACGCGCGTGCGCACACACACACATCAGTGACCTTCCATCTATGAGAAATCTCAGCCCTAAATGTCGTCCTCAAAATAACAGAGGAGGAAACTGTAACAAGAGTCTGCTTACAAATACAGTCTTAACTGTTTCTGGTTTATCAGTAATCCTATTTCACTTCCCTCCTTGTCTGTCCTGATCTCCAAATTACTTTTTGTGATTTCCTCCAGCTGTTTGATTTTTAATGTTATAGTTTTTCTAGATTGTAGTTTCCTTCACACCCCACCCCAGAATGGAACCACTTCTCTTGAAGACACCATAAGTTAGGAAGATTGGAAGCAATTCTCTGTAGCAATAGTACTGTTAAGTGGATGTGCCTCACTTTCCCAAATGGTGAGATGTCCGAGGGCTTCTGGCTACTTAGCTTCTGGCTTCTTCTTACAGCAAGAACCTGAATCTTATGATGTCTTTGTAATGTTGCCTCTCCATTTATTCATGCAACCATCCTTAGTACACTACATTTTGTGTCTAATTGTGGTGAACCCACAATGAGAATATTAAGGCGTCTGATTTGCTTCTCTTGCCCAAATCCAAATGTATTTGGTGGACCCTCCTTATTGGTAAGCTTGACATCTACAAATGTGAGTATTCATGAATGCTCATAGAATCATAGAATCATAGAGTTGGAAGGGACCTAGTAGGTCATCTAGTCCAACCCCCTGCCTGCAGCAGGAAATCCCCCTAGAGCATCCCCGACAGGTGCTCGTCGTGCCTCTGCTTGAAGATCCCCAGTGAGGGAGAGTCCACCACCTCCCTTGGCAATCTCTTCCACTGCAGAACCGCCCGAACCGTCAGGAATTTTTTCCGGATATCCAACCGGAATCTCCTCTCTTGCAGTTTGTCCCCATAGGTTCTAGTTCTGCTTTCAGAAGCAGCTATGAACAAACCTTCCTCCCTATGGCAGCCCTTCAGGTATCTGAAGAGGGCAATCATGTCTCCCCTGAGCCTCCTCTTCTCCAGGCTGAACATCCCAAGTTCCCCCAACCTTTCCTCGTAGGGTTTTCCTTCCATCCCACTGATCATTCTTGCTGATCCTATTATTGCTGGGCCTTTGATGATTGGCCAGACATGATTGGAAGAGTCTTCCAGTTGTCCCCAACGGGTCTTCATAGGTGCATGGAGGCCGCACATTACTTCCTTATGATTCAGAAGGCCTTGGGAAGTATGGGGCTCATGTCATTTCATTATCCTTGGAATTTGATAAGAACATAAGAAGAGCCTCCTATGGATCAGGCCAAAGGCTCATCTAGTCCAGCTTCCTGTATCACACAACGGCCCAAATGCTATAGCCTTTCCTCATTTGGAAGGTGTCCCAGACCATCACATCATATATATGGAGGATCCAGGAGCAGATCCTTTATGGATGCTGAGGGCCCACTATATATATGTGTACGATCTAGTTGTACATTCAGGGTAAGCTAAGAGGAGTAATTAAAAAAAATGCCAAAACAAAGATGGAAACGGAAGCATTGCATTTTGACAGTGTTGTTTGGTGATGTATCAGAACGGGAATGTGCGGAGGCAGCGTACCTTGAAGTATCATATCGGAGAAGCCATCAGCTCACCTCGTCTGCCTCGGCAACTTAATCAAGCATGAGTCTATGAAACCGTCAGGGCGGTTAAGACACATCAGCGGGCTGTGCGCCGATTATAGAAGCGCATCAACACTAAAGCAATTGGACAGGGATGCACCCCGGTCCCCTTTTCCAAGGCACTCCCTCTTGGCAGAAGCTGTCATGTTGTTGGGTGACAAGCACCCACCTTGTGTAATTTTTCACTTTTGAAGGTAGTTGGCGGTGACAGGCAAAGCCTTTTTGTTGCGGCACGGATACGCTTTATACGCTCCACCTCGCCACGTATTTGCCGTGTTCCCGCTGACAGGTGTGTGTCTTAATAAGTTCTATCGGGGCAGGAATTAGCAGACGAGAGAGCCGGAAGCCATAGAAGCATCTGCTGCAGAGGAAGCAGGCGAGAGAGGTTGTCGGAGGAAAGGTCTCGCGGTCTGGCGCCTGTCAAGTGTAATTAGAGTTGCCACTTGTCAACGTTGCCGGCTGCTAGTTAAATAGGTTACTCGGATGTTATCTGGCAAAAGTCAAAGCCAATCTGCTGATCTGCAAGCAGTTTATTGCAAAATATGGTAATAGTTTATTGTTGCACCAACTGATCAGTAGGGAGGCAAGACAAACTAGAGCAAACTCAGATATTGGACTAGCTGCTTCCAGTTCCCATGGGGTGGGAGATGGATATGGGGTTGTGTGTGTATAAACATGTACATTACTGCGTGTGTTTGTGCATGTGTATGTATGCACATTGCACAAACACACATTCACACTGACCCTACAATCCAGAGTAACTATGGGAAGATGTAAGAGGCACTTACCCTGGATTGAACTATGCATTTCCCATAGGTGGCACCGTAAATTACATTGGTGTAAAAGATCCCATAGTTACTCTGGATTGTAGTCATAGTTAGGGAATTCAACAGATGGATTGCTAAATCTGAAAAGGCTGTTCCCAGATATGACTTAGCTCACATCAGTCTGCAACACAGCAATATCTCCATGAAGTTTATATATACAAAATATCCATGTGCAGCTGTCAGCACATACAATTTGTTGGTACGGTCTACTTGGTTAGATCATTAACCCCTACAATCCAGAGTAACTACGGGAAGACATAAGAGGCACTTACTCCGGATTGCTCTGTGCATTTCCCATAGGTTTCCCAAAGGTGGCACCATAACTACATCGGTGCAAAAGGTCCCGTAGTTACTCTGGATTGTAGCTGTACAGTGTATTTATTACACTATTTATATGCCATCTTTTTCATAAATTCAAGGCAGTTTACACCAGCAAGCCAGCCATAAATCTCATTTTTTTTCCAGAAGGGGTTTTGACAAGTATTGTTCTATGTAGAGACTCATAGAACCCTTTGTTTCTTCATATTTCTCCAGATGTTTCCCTTTTCACAGTGCCAACATCTGTCCTAGGGTACAATCCTAACCTAGGCAAGCACAACTCATTGGTCTTCTGATTCCCGTTATGATGTATAGAGGCAAGCACTTGTCTGTGCACTGACCTAACCCTTCCCCAGGAGTGGCGCACAACTGCCTTACACCACTTTAGTGGCACTCCCGGAACAACATGCGACTTGTGCTAGGGCTTAGGCCGGCCTAAGCAGAGTTTAGGATTGCAGCAGCTAGTTGCATAGTTCTCATGCCTTCTGAGTTTCCAGAGACAGCAGGTACAAATCAAGCCCAGGGAGGTTCTTAGGTTGCTATCCGTTCTTGCCAGCCGATCTCCTACACCATCTCACAGTGGCATATCAACAGCTTCTGGTCTCCCATCTGAAACTGTGAACCCCTCCTTCCAGTTAGTCCCCCTGCCTACATGTGAACATATGTGAACATACATCTCCAAACATCCAGGTGTGCATCACTTACCTATGTTCTGACCAACAATTGATTTCATATATAAAGGTCCCTGTTGGTCCGTTGCTGGTTTACTATAAAGTGGTTGAATTTTACGTTGGTTTGGTGGTTTTAGTGGTGTCCAAAAAGTATAAAAACTCACCTGGAAGACCACAGAGGACCAGATTGGACCTCCATCAGCATCTATGGACCTCAGAATGAAGCCTCTGGAAGCTACTTCCAATTTTTGAAAACTATGGCTGCAACCAGGTCTACTCAAAAGTAAGCCCCATTGTGTTCAATGGTTCTTCCTCCCAGGAAAGTGTCTTTAGGATTGCAGCCAATGTCCATTTTGCTTCCAAAAACCAAAAATAGCTTCTAGGTCTTTCTGAGGGGCATTTTGAGGTCCATAGTGGTCCGTGGAGGTCCGACCCAGATTGGATGAGACATCTAGAGCCCCTTAAGGACACTGCCAATGTATGTTTTAAATACATTTTTCATATAAGGACAACATTAGCTACAGTATTAAACAATATAGCTTAACCATGGGTTAAGCAACACAAGTATACAAATATCTGGAATTTCTGAATAAATCAAGAAACAACAAATGTTTATTGTCAATTGTTTATTATTGTGTATTACATGTAAACAATATGTAACAAATGTTTATTGTTGTTTGCCATGCCTTGAATGCTGTTATCTTATTTGAAAAGCTCATTTGAAAATCATCACATACATTGAAAGTTTTAAGATTCCATCCAAAGATAATTTACTCATGAGTCAGGGAAAAGCGGCTTTAACTTAGATGCCTATCCGGATCCAGAGTCCGGAAATGCAAATTTATGCAAATTGGGCTATTTTAGATGGGCATCTAAGGGTTAAAAAAGACATACTTGACCTGCTCAAAATCTATATGGCATTTTATTCAAAACTGAGCACAGTATTTTGGCTTTGGCCTCAATCATGTAATTATATTCTAGATTTTCTATGTTATAGTTGACCTTTCCGCAGAATGCTATATTTTTATTTCTTGTGGTTGGTGTTTAGTGTTGTCGAAGAGGCTTAGCTGAAGGCCCATGAAGTACGGAGGGGATAAGTTTATAATTACATTTGCTCAAAAGTGGTATTAAAAAAGAAAGTTCAGAATCTAAAACATGGAGATCAAAACAAGGTAAGTTTAGCAAGCATAGCGATCCAGTTAGGAACAAAATGGAATTTATAATAATATAAATAAATTTATATAATTATACAAAATACAATAGATAGATAGATAGATAGATAGATAGATAGATAGATAGATAGATAGATAGATAGATAGATAGACTCAGTACACATCATAGATAGATAAACTCAGTACATGTCATAGATAGATAGATAGATAGATAGATAGATAGATAGATAGATAGATAGATAGATAGATAGATAGATAGAATTGAAAGGGACCTAGTAGGTCATCTAGTCCCACCCCCTGCCTGCAGCAGGAAATCCTCCTAGAACATCTCCAACAGGTGCTCGTCGAGCCTCTGCTTGAAGACAGACAGACGGACAAAACTTTATTACGGTCAAAAGACCAGCCACCAATTTACATAGGTTCAGGTGATGAGACGCCACTGCTTTTTATTAGTTTTATTCTGTATTTTATTGTAATGTATTATTCTTATTGTAACATGCTGTTTTATGGTGTTTGTTGGATTTTATGAAGTGTTTTATACTGGTGTTTATAACTGATTTTTGTTGCAATCCTAAAGACATTTTCCTGGGCGGAAGATTGTGATCCGCTTTGGGTTTCCAGGAGAAAGGTGGGATACAAATCTCTCTATATAAAATTGAGGAATCACTGGCTGATTCACTGGCTGACTGACTCATCAACACCCAGCCCAAACCCCCGGACCTAGAAGCATGAAATTTGGGGATGTAGGCACTTCCATGATGTAGGCACTAATTACAGATTTTTAGAAATACAAACCTGAAGGGGGTGGAAAGGAGTGCAACCTGCTTTTGTCCCTATACTTCATCAACACCCAGCCCCAAACCCTTTCCCTGCAAGCATGAACTTTGGGCAGTGAATTCCTTCTTGGATGTAAGAATCCACTAAGAATCAATTTGGTGCCCAGTGCCCAGTGATGCCTGCTGCCCAGTGTTGCCTACTGGTGTCTTATACCTAATGGTGCCTGGTTCCTGGTGCCCAGTGCCTGGTAGGGATGCTGGGTGCCCAGTGGTGGCCGGTGACTGGTAGGGATGCCCAGTAGGGATGCCCAGTGTCCAGTGGTGCCCAGTGGTGCCCAGTGGTGTCCACTGCTCACTGTGTGGTGGTGCCCAGTGCCTGGTGGTGCCTGGGAGGGATGCCCAATGTCTGATAGGAATGCCCAGTGCCTACTACCCATTGGTGCTTGATGGTTCCTGCTGCCCACTGGTGCCCAGTAGGGATGCCCAGCATCTGGCTGTGATGTCTGGTGCTCAGTAGTGATGAGCCGTGCCTGATGGTGCCCAGTGGTGTTCACTGCCCACTGCATGGTGATGCCTGCTGCCTAGTTGAAATATATGGTACCTGGTAGGGATGCTTGGTGCCTGCAGCTGCCCATGGGGACCCTCCAGTGGCTGGTGCCTGTCAGCGCCCAGCAGATCCCAGTGTCTGCTGGTGCCCGCTACCCAGGGCCCAGTGCCCTGAAATATACAAGAACTATTTTTATTTTTTTGACTCTGCTGATGGTACAAACTGACGTTGACAGGATAGAAAATATTTTGCTTTAATTGTATTTTTATCACTGTGATGGTGAGTGTCCCCAGAGAAAGAAGGCAGGTATGCATCAAACTGATAAGAAGGAAGAGTTAATCTTGACATTAATTAATTTTCAGAGCTTTTTCCCCCCTCAAAAGCACAGATTTGAATTTAAAGTTTCAGGGTACAATCCTTTTTAAAAAATAATTTTTACTGTGTTTTTTTTAAAAGGAAAAAAGAAACAAGCAGATATATTCTTTAAAAAAGTATATGGCAAGTGCAGATTTCCAGATTTACCTTTCTTTAGTCTGAAATTGCTTTCTATTGGGTACAAACCTAACCTAGGCTGGCACAACTTATCAGTCTTCCCACTCCTGTGGTGATGTATCAAGGAAAGCGCATGTTTGCGCATGGGCCTAAGTCTCCTCCAGGAGTGGCACCGAAGTGTCTTTTGTGACACCCCCAGGTCGGCACTGGTCTTATGCCAGGGTTTAGATTGTCCAAACTGTAGATTAGGATTGTAGCCTAATGAGAGCACATTCCTAACCAACCCCCAAATCCAGAGTAACTACAGAAGCACATAAGAGACTTTATAAGAGACATAAGAGACATAAGAGACATAGTTATGATATCACTTAGTGAAAACCTATGGGAAATTCATATTGCAAGTTGTTCATACACCGGAGCAAGGACTCCCTGTAGTTACTCTGGATTTTGCCCCATGTTTACTCAAAAGTAAGCCCCATTGTATTCAATGGGTCTCACTCCCAGGAAAGTGTTTTTAGGACTGCAGCCTTCGAAACCTTGCTGGTGTAAATGAAGGATAATTGAAATGCACTGAAAGAGAGAGAGAGAGAGAGAGAGAGAGAGAGAGAGAGAGACGGATGGAATGAGTGTAATGGTTGTATGAAGTGATGAAAATGAAGACAGACAATCTTGCGGAGTCCCCTCCTTCGCTCCTTCTTCAAGGGTATAGAGTAACAAGGTAATGCAAGTATTTGATTGACCGCGGCGCGCATCTGGGCATTCGGTGGCGAGATGGAAAGTACAGATTAAATTGTCGAAGGGAGTGCCCTGCCTGTACGGAGACTTATTCACCGAGACTAGTGCAATGGCTAATTGGCAGCTAAATTTATCTCGCCGTTTTTGCGGCACTGAATCAGAATTTAAGAACCGAAATTTCCCAGCAGGTCTCTGCCTTGCTGCATTTTAATTAACAGCCTTGCCCGCGGTGAGGCTGTCTTGACGGGAAATACAGCACAAAGAGAAGGTTGCGGCCACCTTTCAACGGCGGCTAAAAAGTGTGCAAGCGTTTCCGTTTGACACGAGCAAGCCCCTTCCACCGTGTTGCTATGAGAAACATACTCCTTGCATCTGGAGTAAATCCGTTTTACTCCTGGGTGTTTGAAGTTCTACAGCCGAATGCAGATTTGGGGTGATGTCATTAACAGACTGAATCCTGCATGTGTAACTCTGATGGGCTTAGCATGAAAGCACACATTTGTTTCCCTAACAGCAACTTGGGGCGCAGTCATAGAATCCTAGAGTTGGAAGGGACCTAGTAGGTCATCTAGTCCAACCCCCTGCCTGTAGCAGGAAATCCCCCTAGAGATCCTAGAGATCTTCCCAGAGATCTCTATGTCCCCCTAGAGATCGACAATACTATCCTTGTCTACTCAGAAGTAACTCCCATTGTGTTCCTGGGTCTTACTCCCCGGAAAGTGTGCTTAGCATTGCAGCCTTACTGTTATCTTAGAGCTGATACAACCACTGCAGTTCTGCCTGGATGTGTGATTCCAGTTTTAGAGCACAATCCTAACCATGTCTACTCAAAAGTAAGCTCCATTGTGTTCAATGGGTCTTACTCCCGGAAAGTGTGTTCAGTATTTCAGCCTTAGACACAACTACCCTGATTAATCCAAGATAACTCAATAACAAGGTAATATCATATATACTGAAATCTAATGCTCATCTTTTCCATCCGAATTTAGGGTGAAATCCAGAATAACTATGGGGAGTCCTTGCTCTGGAGTAAGAACAAGTTACTCTGGATTGCAGGATGAATTTCCCATAGGTTTTCAGTAGGTGGTGCAGTAAGTACGGGTGCACGTAATGTCTCTTAGGTGCTCCCGTAGTTACTCTGGATTGTGCCCTAAGTCTCCAAAATCAAGGTGTGCATTAGATTTGATAGCACATTACATTTGAGTAAACATGGTATTTTGATTATAAGTTTAGATCAGTATTTAGTTTAACAGTTTGTCATCAAAAATATCCCATGGTTGTATAAAGTAGTGAAATTAGGTAAAAATAATAACATAACCCAATTGTCGTATCAACATCATCCTCATCCTCATCCTCATCGTCATCTTACTAATTGCTGTAGGCAGTAAAATTAAATTTACATGTGATAAAATTTAAATTAAATCTCAAGTTTTTAAAAATAGGGGAGCACATAAGATTTGATAGCACATTAGAGTCAAGTAAATACTATATTTTTTGCACCACTTTAAAATAATACTCTATTGGAAACTTCCTTCTTGAGTGATTTTTGGAGCTTGCAATCATCGAGTGTTTTTGGGAGGGGGTAGGGGCTGCATTCATAGGATTGGGACCATTCCGGTGATGTTCTAGGATATTCTAGAATAGGATTCATCCTTATCTCCCCATGTCTCGACATCCACATTCAAAGGGTCCTTGTTGAAGATCAGGTTGTACAGACACATCTGAGTACAGCTCCAACCTTGTTATAAACAGATTTTTTAATACACAAATTTGGACACTGTACATCACAATTTTAAAAACTGCTTTTCTACTGTTGTAGAGAAGTAGCCATGCAAGCAATTGTGCCATTCTTCAGATGAGCCAGGCAAAGATACGGGGTCCTTTGCATTTCTCATTGCTGACCCCTCTCTACAACAGGAAGAAAAGCTGTTTTTAAACCATTGTAAAGCCGAGGATGTACTTTTTTTACTTTTTTAACAGTTTTAAACTAGGATAAAACCGCTGCAGATACAGGGTGACCATAAGACCGGAAAAACCCGGATTTGTCCGGATTTTTAGCGTCCTGTCCGGGTGTCCTACATTTTGGCTTCATTGTCCTACATTTTGGCTTCATTTAAAAAAAATTCCATGGGAAGTTCTGGAACGAAACCCGAGTGGAGAACAAAAAACACCTGTATGTGCTAAAAACGTTTGCGTCCTGCATGTGCATGTATCACGTGCACATGTATGAGTGTGTGTCATACCTGCATGTGCATGTATCATACCTGCATGTGCATGTATCACGTGCACATGTATGAGTGTGTGATAAAGAAAGTGTTGTTCTTTATCCTAGTGTACTTATGGGTATGTTGGGCAATCTGTGAGTAACATACCTAATTCCATAGCACAGTAATGCGCCTTCTGCATTATTTGCTTTCCTCTCCAGCAGGAAAAGGGGAAAGGAGGTGATTATTCAACAAGGCAATAACTTGAGTTGTCTCCATAAGTCTTTGTAAGTATGAATTATAGATTAGTCTCAAGACGTTCGTTTTTTGTTGTAATAAAGCTGTGGTTTTAATCCTTCTCTCAGTAGGTACTCCAGTCAATGCAAGTCTGATCCATGCTGGCAATAAATGGAAACAAGTTTAAATCACAGGCATGCACTCACTCACTGGTGATTGCCTGCCAAGCAATCAAGTTTAAACTGCAAGCCTGAGCATGCCTACTCAAAAGTAAGTCCCACTGACTTCAATAGTGCGTACTCCCAGGAAAGTGTGGTTAGGACTGCAGCCAAAGTCTTATGCTGGCTGCATGAATTGGGAATGACCAGGGTGACCATATGAATGGAAATTTCCAGATTTATCCTCTTTTTTAGTCTCCAGGTGTCCTCCAAAAGGGCTTCATTGTCCTCCGTTATGGCTTCATTTTGGAACTTTGCAATAGTGTGCAGGACCCCATCATGTCATATGCCATTGGATTCATAACGAAGAGCAGAAATATCTCCTTCCTCTCAATAGTTACTGAGCCCTGTGGAAAGCAAAATTGAGCTACAGAGATGTGTTTACTTGTGAGTAAGTAAACATGGCTTGCTTCATGGTCAGGAACAGAGGAATGCAAGGCCACCAGAACGGTCGCAATCCAGTGAACGTGGAGCTCAGCATGCTCCAAAAGGCAGCCTCATCCCCTCCCAGAAAGTATAAAACAGAGGCTTAATTGGTAAGGTGATTTTTAAAATATGAAAATATTAATTAATATCTAATTAACTGTATTAACTAATACAGATAATAATTTTTTATGTATGGAGCCCTGAGTGCCAAATGACCTAGGTATGCCACTGATATACCTGATGAAGGTAGAGATGCTCCCACTGACGGTAATGGTTAATAGCTTCCCAGAATAGCAAGTGGGCCCAGTGACCACTTCCCATTAAAAATGCTTTTACGTGTCAGCGCCTGGCGTACACTTTGATTTGTCATGTTTCTTTATTTAATGATCCCGGCTTTCAACTTTGTCTCTGTGCTACAATAAGTACTCCCACTTAATTGTGATACAAGGAAACACACCGATAAAGAATGGCGAGTGTGTCTTTGTCAGCGCGAGACAGTTAATTAAACAGGCCGCTGCACACCGTTTTCTCTGCAAACAGAAACTTTAAAAATGGATATGCCTCTTTTGAGTCTCATCACAGCCGCGTCCTCCCCTCGCTGTTGTTTGGATCACAGTGTGAATCCACCGGAAAGCGAAAGTTGTTGTTGCATTTTTGCAGGAAGATTAAAGGAGCGGTGCGTTCAGCGCCATAGGGGTGGAGCTCTATTGCCATAAAAACATAATGCTCTTTGCTGAAAGAGTGTGGCTTTCTGCATTCAGGTAAGTGCTGATGTAGCTGCATTAGTATTTATGGTAGGTAAGGCTGCAATCCTAAAGACACGTTCCTGGAGTAAGACCCATTGAGCACAACGGGGCTTACTTTTGAGTAGACATGCTTAGGATTTTGTCTTAAGTCATGGAGTGAGGCAGTAGCATAGATAGAGGTGTGCAAAGCGCTAGATCTTACGTGGAGTCTTCCCATAGCATACAAGTGCCTTCCACCTTGGCTCCAAAGAGGTTGCACACTGCGCATAGACTGCACATAGACATAGGGTTGTCATAATTCTCTTCCACCAAATTGAGACAGTTTCCTGTCCCATTTGCCAGTATGGGAACACAATCCCCCAAATCAGAATTATTCCTATTTTTTGGTACATATGGCAACCCTAACCCTGCAAGTTGTAGTACTTTTCTTCTCCCTGTTATCTATCTATCTATCTATCTATCTATCTATCTATCTATCTATCTATCTATCTATCTATCTATCTATCTGTCTGTCTGTCTGTCTGTCTGTCTGTCTGTCTGTCTAGCTACAGTATTTATATACCGCTGTTCAACTAAAAAATTCACAAAGTGGTTTACAAAGAAAATGAAAAAAATTAATAGCTAATTAATAGCTATTAGTTATGCTGTTGGAGGGAAGTCCTAGACCACAATCCTAACCACGTCTACTCAAAAATAAGGCCCATTGTGTTCAATGGGTCCAACTCACAGGAAATTATCTTTAGCATTGCAGCCCTAGACAAATTGAGGTGGGATCTTCTGTTGCCTAAATTGCCCCGGGCACTGTGTCAAATAAAAAAGACCAGGAATGAAATTTTAGTTAATGGGATTAGTTTCATTTACAAATTAAAACTGACTAGGGCAAAATCCAGAGTATCTACGGGGAGTCCTTGCTCCGGTGTAAGAACAACTTACTCTGGATTGCAATATGAATTTCCCATAGGTTTTCACTAGGTGGTGCAGTAACTACGGGTGCACATAAAGTCTCATACGTGCTCCTGTAGTTACTCTGGATTTGGGGGCAACTTACTTTAGCCAGAGAGATTTATCAAAGAATTGTGTAAGGTCTAGCAACTAAAATATGTTAACACATCTATGAAGTTGTACTCCATTCCAGAGCACTGGAAAATGGCCTATGTAAAAAATAATAACCAATTAAAAATAATCAAGCTAGTAGAAACACATTCTGAAAATGATCAAATCCATAATTTCAAAGTTAATTGGAGAAGGAGCACTATTTGAATGACACCTGTTGGCACTCAGATTCTCCTTCTCCAAGAGCAAGAGCCCTTGCTGGGGTGAAGAGGAACAGTGTCTAAACAGAAGAGGGGCAACACTTGCTAAATACAGGGTGACCAAATGACCGGATTTTTCCGGATTTGTCCTCTATTTTTAGCCTCCTGTCTGGGTGTCCTCCAAAAGGGTTTCATTTTGGAACTTTGCAATGGTGTGCAGAACCCCATCATCTCATATGTTCTGGATTCATATTGAAAAGCAGAATCCAATGCAAAAATCGGTTTTGAAATATCTCCTTCCTATCAAAAGTTATGGCCAAAAAACTAAAAATAAAAAAATGCATTGAGCTTTATGAGAAAGTGCCCAATATTATGGCTTTGCTCATGAGTAGATAAATGTGCCACTGTCTGCAGGAAAGGCCAGGCTGAGATGAATCCAAGACCTTGTCCTCCTTTTGTGGTTTGGGCATCTGGGCACCTAAATATAAGCAGGGTGACCATATAGAACGGAGGAGAGAGTGCCTCGACCTTTAACCATTGCATAACAGAGGCTTTGGAAAACTGCCTCTTGCCCAGTTAGCAGAGATCTGGTTCCGATTCCTCGCTCGTAGCCGTTCTAAAATATCAGTTCCCCAAATATTGATGTTATCTGAAAGTGTCTCGGGTTGCTCCGTGGCTGATGTTGATTCATCCGGAACCGCTCCAGGTTTTCCCCGCTGAAATCAAAGCTGCTGTCTACGTGGCACGTGCCCTGGATCAGTCCGTCATGTTAACCGGTTTTTATCCATTGTGTGGCGGTATAAAGAGGAGAGAAAAAGCAGGTGGGTTTTTGTGGTGCTAGCATTTTCGGAGGCTGTAAAGGCTCTATTAAGAGCACTTCAAAGCAGTTGTGGCGCGGGCACAGATCCGAGGCTTCAAAGGAGGATCTGCTTGGATTGTATAATCAACACGCCAGTGGCCATCACCTTCAAAGCATCGCTGAGTACATTTGGAGAAGCTTTACTTTTGATGGACGCCTTCCCTCCCCCCCGTTAAGTATCTCAAACCCTCTTTTTCCCCCCAAGGGTGGCAAGAAAGATACTTTGTCATAGCCTTTAAGATGCTTCTGTTCTGGCTTATTTCAACTTAAAGCTCTTCGTACTTATTAGGAATGAGACTTTTTTAATGTCCATACTCATCATAAAGAGCATAAAGCTTCTCTGGCAATATAGCATCCAGTTTCCTATTTACAGGGCAAGGAAATGCACTTCAAAACATTAGGATGCTCTTCCGGTAAGTGTTGCACGGATTAGGGATCCCATTGTTCAAAAGTCACCTCTTGGCTGTCAATGTTCAGGACACTGTGCACCATAATAATCCTATTTTCTGCAAATAATAAAGAAAAAAATATGTTCACGTATATATTGTGATCTAGCAACACTGGAGAGGAAGGATGGTTGTCTAAATAGATCGTACTTTTAACATATCTGAAGATTCGCTGCATTCAAAACCTTGCAATGGATAATAAATGGGAGATACCGTAATTAAAAGCACAATCCTAACCATGTCTACTCTAAATTAAGCTCCATTGTATTCAATGGGTCTTACTCCAAGGATAGCAGGCCTCCGTCAGTCTTGGAAGACTATGGTATTGTGCTCGGTGCTGCATACGCTGCATGCGAAGCACAAAAGCCTGGGTTGGATTGTTATGGAGGATAGGCTGTTACCCAAGCAGCAAATCCCCCCTCTCCACGCCACTGAATTAGTCCAATGGAAAGGCAGAGCCCATACGATTGGATCCAGCTGGTGTCGCAGAGCTGGGCTAAGGACAGGAGCTCACCCTGTCTTGTGGGGCCAACCCGGGTCTCGAATCCTGGCCTGCTGGTTAACAGGCACAGCGTCTTAACCGCTCGCGCCACCCACAGCCCTCATAGTGGGCTCATAGGATAGTGTCTTTAAATTGCAGCCTAAGAAAATCCTGAATATGCAATGCTTCCCAATCCTTGTGTCCTGGAAAAAACTTCGGTGTCCTTCATATTCTTATAATTAACAAGCTATGGCTGCAATCCTAAAGACACTTTCCTGGGAGTAAAACCCATTTAACACAACATGAAGACATGGTTAGGATTGCGCTCCTTATGTAATAGTTTTAAATCTATATATATAAAACTGAAAAGTCACTGACTGACTCAGTAATTCATCAACACCCAGCCCAAACCGCCAGATCTGGAGGTGTGAAATTTGGGGATGGTGTTCCTTCCATGAGGGAGGCACCCGCTAAGAACCGGTTTTTGGAAATTCCAACCGGAAGGGGGTGAAAAGAGGTGCAGCATGTTTTCCTCCCTATACTTTACATTGAAGAATCCCTGACTGATCAAGGCCCTGCCGCAACCCCCAGACCTAGAAGCGTTAAATTTGGGGTGTTCCTTCTATGACATCAACACCCACCAAGAACCAATGTTGAGAAATTAAACCCTTAAATGAAGACAAACATCAATAAGATTAATCACAATAAAAAGATGCCACATGATTCACCCTATCTACTCAAATCTAAGGCTCACCTTTTTCTGCCAAATTAAGGGCACAATCCAGAGTAACTACTGGGAGTCCTTGCTCTGGTGTAAGAACAATTTGCTCTGGATTGCAATATGAATTTCCCATAGGTTTTTGCTATGTGGTGCAGTAACTACGGGTGCATGTAATGTCTCTTATATGCTCCTGTAGTTACCCTGGATTGTAGGGTTAAGTCTCAAAAATTGAGCTGTGCATTAGATTCTAGTAAATACAGGGATTTTGCTTATAAGTATCGATCAGTATTTAGTTTAACAGTTTACTGTAGTGAAAATGTAACACAAACCCACTAGTTTATGGTAGAGCAATTAGGTAAAAATCATAGCATAAGCCCATTGCTATTTTATTATTATCATAATACTCATTATTATATGCTGGAAAATTAAACTACAGGCAGGGGGTTGGACTAGATGACCTACTAGGTCCCTCCCAACTCTATGATTCTAAATTGTATATCTGCTTTGTATCTGCTCACTGCAATAACCAGTGCACATTTTTTTTTATCTCAAGCCTTTTAAAATAGGGGTGCGCGTTAGATTCCATGGTGCATTAGATTCAAGTAAGTGCGGTGCTTTTATTCTCCATACTCCATACAATTTGACTGAAGAGTCTGTTGGTGGCTTTGATGGCCAGCCCATTCCTGATGCAAAAAAGCAGGACAAGCTGTATGTATACACAGGATCATTGGACAAACTGAGCCACACACACTAATGTTTTCAGTACAACTTGATTTCTTTATTTTTCAGAGGAATTATTTGCAGCGCACAAGAACGAAACAATCTTGAAGCCAGCAAGATTGACAATGACAAAACCCCACAACAGACTCGGCGGAGCCCTCCCACCAGCAATGTTCAGTGCTCAGACATCATAGAATTAAAAGCCTTAAGAAGACACATGGAGCCCACTCTATGCGCGAGTCGTTGGCAGTAACCTCCACTGAGTTCAAGTGTCTTTACTCTCAAAGAAACATACAACACAACCTTATGTACAGAGCTCTCTGCTTCAGAATGGTGGAATGTGCTACATTATGCTACTTTATACATGGGGTGTGCTTTGGTAACGCATCACAGCAAAATTATAAAGGGAGTTTCAGCCGGCATAAGTTCTTTACGCCAGCCCAGGAGGGCTGCAAGGCACATTTGCATTGACTCATGAGTCGGAGAGTCCGGTGTGAGGATGCGTGCTGGCATCCTACCACCAGATCCTGGTCTGGGGATGATCAGGAGAAGTTTGTGCAATTTTGCCGCGCAGATCTGAGTACCCCCTTGAGGCTACTTTAGTAGCTACTGTGTGTCTCCTACCCAGTGGTAAGGCAGCAGCATTCTGTGCCTTACCGCTGGGTAGGGGACACTGAATAGCTATTAAAGTAGCCTCAAGGGGTCTACTCAGACCTACGCCACCTCTTCTGCCCACCCTCTCCCTGTCCCAGAATTTTCATGGCAGCAAGAAGCATTGAGCCAAAGTGGGAAAAGTCCACTGTTTTTCCATTAATCCTTCCAAAAACCATCCAAGAATTATTTTATCACTTGTTCCTTCTGATTGTATAAACTGGTTTTGATTTTTCAGTGTCCTATACTGCCCTTCTTCAAAGGGTGGTAGTGAACTAGTTTAATCAGTTTTTAATGGAGATGCTTTTTATTTATTGTTTTAAGATTTTGTTTTAAATGTACTGGATTTTATTGGTGTTTTATGTATGTTGTGAGCCGCCTTGAGTCTCCTGGCTGAAAGGCGGGGTAAAAATAAAGTTATTATTATTACATGGTTTTCCCATTCTTAAGTCCTCACAACAACCCTGTGAGGTAGGTGAGGCCTATGATCACCCAGGAAGCTTGGTGGCTAAATAGGAATTTAAACTGGATCTCCAAGACAATCATTCTAATTGAGAAGAAAACATATTCACCAATAAATGCAAGCATTAGGGCAAAATCCAGAGTAACTATGGGGAGTCCTTGCTCTGGTATAAGAACAACTTACACTGGATTCCAATATGAATTTCCCATAGGTTTTCACTAGGTGGTGCAGCAACTACGGGTGCATGTAAAGTTTCTTATGTGCTCCCGTAGTTACTCTGGATTTGTAAATACTTACATTTACAAGTATTTAAATACAAATATTCTATGATTCCATAATTCTATGAGATCTGCTGGTGCCTTATTTCAGATATTTTTTTCTGACTCCTATTTTTTTTTTACTCCTCGTAGTAACTATAGAACAGCTCACAATCCCTTTATAGAAAAGCAAGGCTACATTTCTCTGAGCTACAATTTTTTATTTATATGCAGATGCACTTTTGCATTTACTAAAATATCTATTAAGTTTTATTACATTCAAGCCAGGAATGTGTTTTTCGACTTGCATTGATAAGTTGCAAACTACAGTCATGCTCAAGTAATGAATGATTTTGCTGTCGTTTAAAGAGAAACCGAAGTCGGCGACAGCTACCTTTGAGAATTTAAATCACACATAACTACAAAGTTACTCATAATTTCCGTAAGTTGATCAACTCCATTGTCGGGAGCTCAATAAATATTATTTGCCTTATGACATCGAGAGTGCAAATCTGATGGCAAAACTTGCACTGGTGTAACGTCACTGGATTGAACCCAGAATTATTGCAATATAGCTAATGAACGAGCTATTTCCTAAAACAGCACACACATGCACGCACACACACACACACACGCACACATTGACTACAGTCATTACGAAAATGGAAGCCAATAACTTCCCTACCTCTCCAAGGTAGCACGTTCAATTATTTTGAAATAACAGCCCGATTTGCATAAAATTAAATATTTTTTTAAAGACATCCACACAAAAGGAATATTGCCAAAAGTAAAATTTAATCTCAAAAATAGACATCATTCTAAAATATTTATCAACCGCCCTGAAAATGCTTAATGGTCCAGAAAGTGGCCTTCTGTTGCTTTATTTTCACGGAGGGTTGTTGACTACCACTAATGGTTCCGCTAAGCTGGTTCGTGTTTGGAGGGCTGTTCTATTCCTCTCGCAAAGAGTTTCAATAATTGACAGTGAACCCTGCAAGACAAAGAGGAAATCTTGCTAAATCATGATTTAAATTTTTAAAAAACTTAAAAATAAATTTTTTAAAGAACACCAACACATTCAGGATGAACTACTCATTGTCACCAAAGTGCTTTAAAAGACCCAGTTAATGCAGGTATATTTAGGGCCATTCTGTGGTTACTTATCTTCTATATATACAAAACTGAAAAATCACTGACTGACTCACTGACTCATCAACACCCAGCCAAAACCACTGGACTGAGAAGCATGAAATTCCAGGAGCGTGATAGAAGCATCCTTATGTGCTCGGGAGCACCCACCAAGAACCAATTTCTAGAACTGTAACCCCTAAGAAGCTGAAAAAGGTTGCAATGCATTTTTGGCATATACTTGACAATGAAGACTGATCAACCCCCAGCCCCAAATTATGCAGTACGGATGCCCATGGTTGTGGGGGAATGTGGCATGGGAGGTGTTGGGCCTGGTGGGTTGTAGGGTTGGGTCGTAGTGCATTGGGTTGGGCATTGGGTTGGGTTGTAGTGCATGGCAGGTGTTGGGCCTGGGGGAGGAGGTGTTGCACCTGGGAGGAATGAGACACAGAGCAGATGACACATGAGGGTATTTTACTCCTGCAACATGGGTACATTTCTCAAGTATTTTTCTACAATCACAATATACAACATTTTAGGCATAATCTAGCCAAAGCTGGAGCCTTGCAATTGTCCACACACTGCGATGCCCACAACCACGCATTGCAATGCCCGCAGCCAGATGTGTAACATGGTGGCAGTGCGACACAATGTCATGTGAGTTATGATGATGCTTCTTAATTCTCCCCAAAGTAGAGGGAGCTCACTGAGATAGCTTTGTGGCCCCCATTCCTTCTTCTTTGGAGGATCACCTTGAAGAAGGAATGAGGGGAAGCTGCCAGTCTCTTCTCCAAAATTAGGGCAGAGCATGCTCCTCTCTGGCTTACTTCTGGGGATGGAACTCCTCAGACCATACCCTAATTATGCATTTGACTGGAATATGCTCCTAGAATACTAACAAGCAAACGAATTTGCAACCCAAGCATGCAACCCACAAAGAGCTCCATTCTGAAACCAAAGATACTCACTTGACTTCAATCATTGAGCTATCTAGAGTTTCTCCGTCGCAGTTCCAGGTGCTGCTGGAAGCCGCGCAGCAGCAAACGGGATGATCCCTGCAGAACTGGCCAAAATGCTTCTTGCGCAAGTCGTTGGCCTCGCCGTCGCTGTCTTCGAAATGCTTTGACGTGAATTGAAACTTCCTGATCCGGTACACCTCTACAAAGGTGAAGTCAAACTGCCGAGAAGAACAACCGGCCAAATGGCATCATTAAAAAATTTTTTTAAAAAATATTAATATCAAATTTTAATACATTTTATTAATAAATATTAATAATTTTTCAATCTACAACATACCTCGCCCAACATGCCCCAAACTAGGACAGAATTTGGTGCATTTAATGAATTCCTTTCAGATACGTTTAAGTGCACCTGCATTTGCACTGAACGTTGACCACTGCTTTTAATATAAAGCATTTTATTTTACCCTTTTCCTGCTTCACAGACATTAAATTTTAATTGTACAGACATTAAATTGTAAATTAATAGTAGATAAATCCCCACCAGAGGATCAGTTAGTAAGTCGAGTATTGATAAGAATTCTGGTGATATGAATTTGGATACATCCAGAAATGTTTGTTGTATTTGAAATTCTTTGGAAGCAACATTTAAATCTACCTACCCCATACCCTCCCTCCAAAAATTAATTAATTAATTAATTGCCTCATACATGTCTTGACTGAACTCTTGACGATATTACAGTGTAAGGAACGAATACGTACCTGATCATCCTGATTAGTGTGCCTTACGAGGTACCTTAGAAAATTTAATCGGGAGCATTTGCGGACTATAATGAGATCTGCGGAGCCATCTGCCAAGTGAGCACGTGGGGAAAGGCCACCGGGGCTACGTGGACAGGCGCAACTCATGTTCGATGCATTGATGGCTAGAAACTTTCCTCTAATCACCTTCCATTCTCCTCCATCATCATCCTCTTAAAACAGAAATAGGTATTCTCATGAAAGGAAATATATTTTACAAGGGATTATTATATTATATTAATTTACAAGGGATTATTATATATTTACAAGGGATTATTATATTATTATTATTATAAGGGATAAAATATATTATATTTTGCAAATATATTTTACAAGGAAATAAAATAAAATTTATTGTATTCTCATGAAGAAAAAGAAAACCCTTGCAAATATATTTTACAATTTGTTGTGGATTTTAAAATACATTACATGCTGCAACTGAAAAATACATACACCAAAAAAGGAGGTAAGGATGCGGTGTTTCCGTTAGGTCTCCTTTGTTCATTAATAGGAACTATTTATATAATACTTTCCCCTCGCCTTTCCTATGGTCACGCTATGGTTGTAATCTGGCTACAAAGAAATTTGGCTATAGAACTGTAAATGGAAACAAGAAAAAAACCATAATATTTTAAAATCCACAGCAAATTGTGTATTTTAAAATTCACAGCAAATTGTAAAATATATTTGCAAGTGTTTTCTTTTTCTTCATGAGAATGCAATATATTTTATTTTATTTCCTTGTATAATATATTTGCAAAATATAATATATTTTATCCCTTATAATAATAATATAATAATCCCTTGTAAATATATAATAATCCCTTGTAAAATAATATAATATAATAATCCCTTGTAAATAATCTAGTTTCATTTTAGGCAATATGTCGCTTCAGTCATTGATAATTATCAGAACATTAATACCAACAAGAAGAAAAAAAAACATTTTTTCTGCTCAGAAAAAAATGCCTTGCCCTACAATCCAAAGTAACTACGGGAAGTCGCAAGAGGCACTTACTCTGCATTGCTTTAGGCATTTCCCATAAGTTTCCCATAGGTGGCATCATAACTACCATAACTACGTTGAGGAGTTGATGTGTATGAGGGACTGCTGCACATGGGGAGATGTTGAGCATGGGGGGATGTTGCGCATGGGGGGATGATGCGCATGGGGGGATGATGCGCTTGGGAGAGGTTACACATGGGGGGTTTGATGTGCATAGGGGTTTGAAGCGCATGGGGAAATGATGTGCATGGGGGGATGCTGCACCCCCCGTGGCATATGTGGGAATTTGGAAACATGGAGGATGGCATATGTGGGAATTTTACTCCCGCAATGTGGGTACGCTTTCACTAGTGTGATATATATTCCGAAAATGTGCATCTAGTCTAAATGTTACCATTTATTTCACTGCCAAACTTCTGCTGCTGTTCTTCCAGCTGTTGTTTACTCTGCCTGCAAATGCAGCACCTGAAAGGCAAGAGATAGCAGGGTTCCTTCGGTGTCGTGGAAATGGAGCTGGCTCCATGCTACGTTTAGCATTCCTGTTACAGCGTAGTCTGTTGTGTGCAACCTTTTAACTTTATTTCCTCTGAATTGGCAACAAACCTCATGTTCCATCTGCTAGAAGAGTCTCAATGAACTCGGCGTGAGAGCATCATTTGCTTCTTGGAATTAAATTTTCCTTGTGTCGGGGATTCGGTGAACATATGAGCCCTTTTTAAACAGTAAAATCCTAACCATGTCTACTCAGAAGAAAGTCCCATTGTGTTCAATGGGTCTTACTCCCAGGATAGTGTCTTTAGAATTGCAGATGTTTTTAAAATCACTGTGGCTATTGCTTACTCTGTCCCATTGCTTTAAAAGAGGTTCTCCTTATTAATGCAAGGAGTACAAAACTCAGGATGAACCACTAGTGCAGTGGTTCTCAGTCTTCCTAATGCCGTGACCCCTTTATAAGTTCCTCATGTTGTGGGGACCCCCAACCATAAAATTGTTTTTGTTGCTACTTTATAACTGTAATTTTGCTCTGTTATGAATCGTAATGTAAATATCCGATATGCAGGATTATTTTCATTGTTACAAATGAAATGTCTGTTCTATGCACACATTGAACACAATGGGATTTATTTCAGTGTAGGCATGCATAGGATTGGGCCCTGAGGCTGCAATCCTATCCATATTTACATGGGAGTAAAGGCCACCCTGACTATAATGGGATTTATTTCAGAGAAGGCATGCATAGGATTGGGCCCTGAGGCTGCAATCCTATCCACATTTACATGGGAGTAGAGACCCCCCCCTGACTATAATGGGATTTTTTTCAGAATAGGCATACATAGGATTGGGCCCTGAGGCTGTCAGTCAGCTCCAATGCGCGCGCAGCTACAGCCGGAGGTCTGGCAAGCCTGACCTGGCCCCCTGCACCAGGGGTCTTTCAGCGACCCCTGGTGCTGAAAGCTCTAGGCGACCCCCAAAGGGGTCCTGACCCCACTTTGAGAAACGCTGCACTAGTGGCACATGGATGGAATATTCTAGCTCTTCCTAGTTCTAAGGCAGTGATTTTCTTCCAGTGTGCCATGGCACACTGGTGTGCCACAGACAGTCCTCAGGTGTGCCACGAGAATTTGGAGATTGACATTCATTAATAGGAAAATTGGGGGATTTGATCAGTCTGGTGTGCCTTGTCAATGACAAAAACAATTGAGGGTGTACCTGGACAATTTCAGTGCCTTGTTAAGTGTGCCATAAGATGACAAAGGTTGAAAATCACTATTCTAAGATATATCTGACAGTGCAATCCTATTAGTAAATTCCACTGATTTCAATGGGGCTTACTCCTCGAGCTATTAGGATTGCAGCTTGAATGTTGAACACATAGGGCACAATCCAGAGTAGCTACAGGAGCACGTAAGAGACATTATGTGTACCTGTAGTTACTGCACCACCTGGTGAAAACCTATGGGAAATTCATATTGCAATCCAAAGTAACTTGTTCTTACTCTGGAGCAAGGACTCCCCATAGTTACTCTGGATTTCACCCTTAGAAAAAATGAATTAAATCCTTGACTTAACTTAAGCAGTCATAGGGCAAAATCCAGAGTAACTACGGGGAGTCCTTGCTCCAGTGTAATAACAACTTACTCTGGATTGCAATATGGCTTTCCCATAGGTTTTCACTAGGTGGTGCAGTAACTATGGGTGCACATGAAGTCTCTTATGTGCTCCCATAGTTACTCTGGATTGGGGGGATATATATTTTAGGCTAAACACCTGAGCGCACAATGAGATTTAAGGCAAACTGCATTTTGTAGCTTACCCAGTTCTGCAGACATTTTTATCCCTTGGGGATCCCACAGTGTGTGTTGCTGGCAGAAGGGATATTGTTCCTTCATAGCAATGATGGGAGAGAAAGTTCTTAAATCCTTTGAGGAGGATAAAAAAAGAAGAACGAAGCTAGGATTAGTTTTGGTCAATCAGCTTTTAAGGCTGCAACCCTAAGCGTGAAATTTAACCCCTAAGGGTTGCAACATGTTTTTGTCCCTTAACACTGAAGACTGACTGATCAACACCTAACCCTAGAAGTATGAAATTTGGGGAGAACATTTCTTCCATGACGTGAGCACCTACTAAGTATTGATTTGTTGCCCAGCCTGCTACCTGGTGATGCTTTATTGGTCCCTGGTGCCCACTGGTGCCCAGTCCCAAGCAGAAATTCCCAGTGCTCAGCAATCTGGTGGTGCCTGCTGCCCAATGCCTTTAATTGTTGCCTGGTGCAGTGGCTGGCGGTGCCCAGCACCCTGTGTCTGGTGACCCTTGCCTGGTGGTGTCTGGGGCCCACTGCATGGTGCTGTCTTCTCCCCAGTAGGGGTTCCCAGTACAGATGACTGGTGCCCAGTGGTGCCCATTACCCACTGTGTATTGGTGCCCAGTGTCTGGTAGAGATGCCTGCTGGTGACTGCTGCTTGCTGCCAGTGTCTGCCAGTGCCCGCCACACAGTGCTAGTGCCTAGTACCCACCAGTGCCTGGGGTCCACAAATAGTCTTGAAATTTTACCTCTACAATTTTGGGTTAATTTTGCTAATAAAATCATAATTTTGGGAACATTACAATGTATCAATCACTTGATTTTGTTTAGGTTTATAAAAATTATGGATGGAGCAATCATACAAAATTGTACCTGATAAATCGTATCTGACAGCACCCATCCAGCGCTTCTCTTCGCTGTCTTTTAGCACGTCTCCATAAAAACCATACCCTAATAATGATACACAATATCTCAGAAAGGTACCGTTGCGATGAACAGAAGAGACGTCCAGAGGCTGAGTGTCTCCTGCCAATGACATATTACAGATTATAAGACGGCTGAACCGTTTAAAGGAGTAAATCCTGAGTTAGGCACAGTCGATGCCTGTCAGTCTAAGAGGAACGAGTCTGTATTGACCAATATAGTAATTAAAGGATGTTCAGTGCAGGTTTTAGAAGAAATTAATTTGCCAAGGAGAATTAACATTAGGCTTTATAAACAAGATAACAAGGCTGTCAAGTATTTTGAGTGTATGTTTGTGGCTATGGGCCTGGCAGCAATAAACATCAAGAATAATTACTAGATATAAGCTGATATACTACTGATTAAATATGCCAAATATTAATGGGCTGGGCCATTAACAAGCATTATTTCTTAAAGCATTATTTCTTAAAGAGTTGGAAACTTACCCAAAATGATATGTAAAGCTGATGTTGTTGGATCATTGATGCCAACTGTTGCATAGCATATGCAGTCTGTCGAACCTGGAATATGAATTGGCTTTTATTCTCTATATACGAGTAATTCAAAGCAGTGGAAAGATAGGCAAGGAGGACAGTTATTACTGAGACGGCTGTATAACTTTCTCTATAACTTTCTGAGAGAGAGAGAGAGAGATTAGATAAATGGATAGATAGATAGATATGGAAAGAAGGGATAGATAGATAGATAGATTTGGAAGGAAGGGTCAAACAGACAGACAGAAAGAAGGGATAGATAGATAGATAGATAGATAGATAGATAGATAGATAGATATGGAAGGAAGGGATAGAAAGATAGATATGGAAGGAAGGGATAGAAAGATAGGTAGATATGGAAGGAAGGAAGGGACAGACAGACAGATAGATAGATATGGAAGGAAGGAACAGACAGACAGACAGAGAGACAGATTGATAGATAGATGCTGCAATCCTAAAGACACTTTCCTAAGAGTAAGTTCCACTGAACAGAATGGGGCTTACTTTTGAGTAGACTTACCCTCAAATCCAGAGTAACTACAGGAGACTTTACGTGCACCTGTAGTTACTGCACCACCTAATGAAAACCTATGGGAAATTCATATTGGAATCCAGAGTAAGTTGTTCTTACACCAGAGCAAGGACTCCCTGTAGTTACTCTGGATTTTGCCCATGGTTAGGATTGACAGATATTTTATTTTTATTTATTTCACTGATTTATACCCTGCCTTTCTTTCCAAAAGGGAACTCAAGGTGGCTTACAACATTTAAAAAATACAATAATACATATACAATTAAAAAAATAGTTAATATAGATAAGATATCATTTCAATCAATTTTCCACAGCAATTATTCCCTGCAGATGTTAAACTTTCACTGCAACACCATATATAATTCAGCCTGTGGCCAAACCTAATAGAAAACTTTCTCCGCTTCTATCCAAGCGAAGGTATCCTTTCTAAACATTTTATTTAGTGCAAGAGAGAAAAAAACCCTAACTAACACCCAGCAGTGTTTGCTTTCTTCTTATCTACTTGATAAGACGGGCAGGAAGGGTCACGGCCCCGTTTCTGGAGAGGTGCAGAGGAAGATTGATCCACTGTTACAGAACGGTGCTGGAAATCCTTCTGTCAAGCTGGCGTTGTTTGCCAAGAGCGGAACAAAAGAATTAGGCTTTGTGTGTGTTTAAGCAAAATGTGGATTTGACAGGCAGGCCGGCAGGTTGAGAGAAATGGACGGAGCAATTTGGGTTACTCTCTGCAGGGCGGGCTTTGCTGAATGCCAATGACTCCTTAGCCAACTTAATTAAAATCAAGGTAAAGCCAAGGGAAGGCTTTTGGTCCAGGCAAGACACACCAAGGACACTGCCTGAAAGCACCAAAAAGATCCAGTTGCATTTGATTGATGGATTCTGATTTCTTTTTAATAAATACTTTCTAATAATAGTGGATGGATGGATGGATGGATGGATGGATGGGTGAGTGGATGGGTGAGTGGGTGGGAGAGAGGGAGGGAGGGAGGGAGGAAGGAAGGAAGGAAGGAATCACTTTCTAGATCAGTGGACTCTTGATATCTATAGAGAATCCATTCAAGGACCTGCCCATGGATACCGAATCCACAGATAGTGAGATCTGCTGGAGGGGGTCAAACTAGAAGGCCATGTTTAGTTTAACTAGCCAAACTAGTTTAGGCCACCTCAGATAACCTAAACCCTCCAACTCTGGACAAGTGAGACAGAAGTGGTTTCTTGTCCTGCCCAGGAGGCCCCCCGTGTGTTAGGATTGACACTCTAATCTATGGGTGCCAAGCTGGTGGATAATGATGGCCCGCTGCATATTTGAGGAGTAGGGTTTGCTTAAGAAGAAGCCATCCTGATGAAAGACCATACTGGAGAATGTACAGACATCAGGGGCTATGTGTTGATTCATCACAAAGGACAAAACAGACAACTTTATGGCAAAAAAAGAGAAACACACACTGTACAATAGACCCATTAAGCAACAGTGCATGTACGGTGCTTCATATGTATGGTAACGTACGACAGGATTCCAATTCTGCTGTATCAGGCATTGACTTCATGGGAACAACAAAGCAAGACTGTAGGTTTTGGCCTCAGGACCATGCTGAACATGGCCCTTTTCTTACCCTATATATGCCTATATTTTCTTAACCCTATATTTTAATATATATACTGTATTTACTCAAACATAACACTCACTTTTTTCAATCAAATTCAGTCTCCAGAATCCGGGTGCACCTTAGATTTGATGTTAATTAGAATTGAGTAAATACAGTATTTTGAATATAACTATAGGGTGTGCATTATATTCGATGGTGCATTATATTCAAGTAAATATGGTATACCCTTTATTTACCCTATATTATATTATATTACATAATATATATATATATTATACCTATATTATACCCTATATTTTCTTACCCAGAAGAAGGGAAAGATAACAAGGGCTCTATTATTTATACATGTTCTATACATGGCTCTATTATTTATACATGTTCTATACATGGCTCTATTATTTATACATATATATATACATGTCAGCCTTTACCATTTGGGGGGGGGGGGGTTGTGATCTGCATATTTCACTTTTTTCACATATTTTCACATATTTATTAAGTGTACATAGAAACACAAATGAAAAAGAAAAGGGAAAAAATAAATAAAAATTATATATGTACATAAAGAAAACCCAGATCAAACTTATCCACACAACATGCAGCTTCTCCTATTGTATCTAAGAAAGGCCTCCAAATATTCTCAGATTTAACTTCTCAGGTTCACCCACCCACATTGGAGAGTCTCAGACACTTCTGGTTATGGGTTGAGGTCCTGTAAGGCCCAACAATAGATTTCATTATCTGGGGTTTTCAATGTCTACAGTGAAGGGTGAGTCTGAGAATGGATATCTTGCAAATGTGGACCAACTGTACTTCCTTGTAAGACGGGGTTTCCAAACTCCGGCCTGGGGGACAGATATGGCCCGCGGCAAGCCTCAATGCAGCAAGACCCCTCCATCTAGCCCATGGGTAAGGCTTGGAATCCTCTGGATCTGTCTCTGATACGCTATTATATGTACATTTATTAAAAAATGTAAATCATTCTTCCAGCCCCTGACAGATTGTCAGAGAATGTGTCCAAAAGTTTGGACACCCTATTGTAAGCTCTTTGAGACTCAACATCCATGACAAATTAATGAAATATCACATCTACTCCCCCAACCTGCTACCTCCAGTAATGCTGCACTCCTAACCTCGTTAGGCTGGTCTAAGCCCCAGCAAAAGTCCTGTGTTGACCTGGGGGTGTCACCAAAGTGCCATGTGTCTCTCCTATGGGATGGTTATGCCAGTGCACAGACATGCGCTTGCATCCCTACATCACCACAGGAATGGGACTACTGATGTGTTGTGCCAGTCTAGGCTCGGATTATATCCTAAAACTTTCACGCTGCTCACTAGGTGAATAGTGCCAGGGACTGAGGATATTAAAGACCCTGCTATTCTGCCATACAGAAGAGTGCGTCAACAGGACTGCACAACATGTGCCAATTCACTTTAATATGGGGATCCTTTGATATCAAATCTAACATCTGCTGAGGTTCCAGTGTTAACATGCTTGCGCTCTGTGCCACATCAACAGTATTATTACTTTCTCAAAATATGCATTTTTCAGATTACTGGAGCCTCAAGAAATTAATAGGGATGCTAAAAATGAACTGTGGTTGCAAATCTTACCAGCAGGGATAATGCCAATCCTTAAATTGCACTGGACTAATGGAGCCTGGGGATTATTTTGATCTATGCCGGACTCCTTCTGGGTTCTTCCAAGCAGGCCGTGCATTAGTTCACTGAACATTCCGTCCCCACCAACACAAACAACACTGCCAGGAAACACACAAATAAATACACGTGACAACAGGTAATACATTAAATGTGCCCTAATGTCCCCAAATACTATATACTGTATTTACTCAAATCTATGCGTATGCTCCCGAGGAGACCCCCCACAGATCACACTGAACAAGGAACAGCTGTGGTGCCTGCCTTAGAAGGAGTCCCCGATGAGATGACAGTACAGCCTACAGTGAATACAAGGGGCTTCTTGGAGTGGCCTGCTGTATCGCCAGGTTAGTGGCTGGCATAATTGTGCCATATCCTGAAGTTGAGAGGCAGGGGTTGCAGCTAGGCTTGCCAAAAACTCAGATTTGTGGTCAACACTACCATTCTTACTCGGGCCTTATCATGGACCCCTATGGGTCTACTATACCTGCTCCTGAAGTGGTATAACTGGTGGAGCTGGAAGAGGGCATTTCTGACCTGGAATCAGGCTCTGGATACAAACTGCTCTGCCCTAGGCAATGCTAAGCGTGCCCTCAACATGCCTCTCCTGAACTGTCTAGGCTGGCCCAGTTAGGGCAGCCCAGGTTCACCTGTCTTGGGGCAGCCTATATTGCCTTAAGCTGCCCCATGCCTTTTCCAGAGTAACTAAGGTGGAGCATCTCGCAGTTGGGTCAGCCCAATGAGAGTGAGGGGAACCCAAGCGCACTTACAGATTGTGCCCTAAGTATATGTGTGAGTGCACATGCACATGTGTGTTTCTAAAACCATATTTTCTTCTCTGTATGAGTAGCATCACAAATGTCGTCTGAACGAAAACCATATAAATGGAAGGTGGACACTAGGATGGGAGCACACACCAAGAAAGATGGTGTCAACCTGTGGGAAAGACCCACACAATTTAGATGACACTTAACATAATGGGGGTTGGTCCAGATGGTGAGCGGCACACACATATTACACAGCAGTGTTGTTGAGCTGAAATCAGAGATTCTCAGCAGGCTCTCACAGTTGTTTGAATACATTTACATTTCACACCAGTCAGCAAACAGTTTCCGTCCAAAATCCAGGAGCCCCTCCTTGCCATGGGTCAGCATTGGCAGATTTGAGCATCAGAAGATGCCAAGTCTGTACTTTAGAAAGCATCCTGGATGTAACTCACAGTGTGAGTGTTAAAGGACCCATTTGGGTGAGGAGATGGAAGGAACAGACTGGAGAGTAGACAAAAGTGCAATCCTAAGCATGCCTACTCAGAAGTAAGTCCCATTGTGTTCCATGGGACTTACTCTCAGGAAAGTGTGTATAGGATTGCAGCCATAACAATGCCATTGACCGGGTCACAAGCCTCCTGTCTATTGGAAGGACTGTCTATTGACACTTCCCGAAGTTGAAGTTGCAATCCACTGGTGGGTCATGAGCAGTGATGGGCTTCAAAGAAATTAACAACCGGTTCTCTGCCCATCTGGCAGCCACTTTTAAATGGCTATTTTTAAACTTTGTATGTCCTATCTCTCATTAACAACTGGTTCTATATAGTAGGTGCGAACCTGCTGGAGCCCACCACTGATCCTTATGTGAGATCATGTTGTGCCCCCTCACTAAAACTCTCTACCAGCTCTGTGACTGTAGAACTGAGGCAACTCTGCCCATAGGATTTGTGGATCGTTTCTTTGGGATTTTATTAATGACTAGAGTTCATGTCACCCCCATGCAGAGGGCAGGGCTTCAACCTGGGTGGTGGGTGTGGTTATGTGTCATTGCTCCGCCTCCATTTGTTTTTAGCCACACATTTTAATAGAATAAATATATTTCAAAGTGGTTTCTTCCATTACATTCTCCTGTAAATTACACATCCAATGGTACGTAACATGATGGGATTATTCCTAAAAACTATGACTTTTAGCCATTTTGTTCACTAGTGGTGTCACCCACGCAAGGGTGCCACCTTTCTAGCAACTTATTGCAGGGTCTCATACCATCTAGTGTGAGACCCACGTCATAGAGGGACAACCTGTCCAGAATCCACTAAAAGTGATGTCATGGCTGGAAGTGACATCATCAAGCAAATTAAAACAAATAAATGTAAATACATTAAAGTAAATCAAGTGAATAACTTCAACCCCCACTCCCCCCCCCAAAAAAAATTTAGTAAGATTTTAACCATATGTCATAATTGGACAGAGGAGAACACCCCCTACCCCCACGATGTAGGACACCCATGAAAAGTGTAGTGAATCTATATATTTAAAAGAGAAAAGTCACTGACTGACTCACTCACTGAGCTGCTTCCCTCTTCTCCACTGCTGTTCTCTCCCTCCACCCAGGGGACGCTTAGCCACAGGAGGAACAGCACAGAAGTGTTGCTTTCGCTATGGGCAGGTGCACTAGGTAGCCCTGACGCTTTTTAAAAGGGCTGCCGGCCAGCGCGTCTGCCCCAAATGCCAAAGAATTTGCTTGTTACATGAAGCACAGTTTGTTATGTGAAGCAGAATCCTAGAGAAATTTTTGTTTGTTACATGAAACATACTTTACGTGAGGAGTTTGTTATGTGAGGCATCACTATACACTTTTCTTTTTCCAGGACACAAGACTAAAAAAGAATAAATGTTCTGGAAAAAGAGGATATTGATTAAAAAATAAATAAAAACAGCCTTATAACCCTCAGAGGGAGGAGGACAAGAAAAGAGGGCTGGGTGGGAAGCAAAGTTAGGACTTACTATCGCTCAGCTTTACAAATAATTATTTTTAAATTCCCACTACCTGCTGAGCTAGTGTTGGGTCTCCCTTCTGGAGCACTTTTCAGGGAATTTTGTGGGACTGTAGTTCCTGGATCAGGACCCTTCCTAGCATTGGCTTCCTCTCAGCATGGCCACTCCAGCAGAAGAAGGCGAGGTATGCACATTTGCATATGCAAATTTTGTGTTTTGGGGGGCTTTTTTAGTTTTTTGGCAATACCTTTGGCGAGGAAGGTGCTAGCTTGATACGAATTGTTGCAGTGGACTCTGCTCTTCAATACAAATCGAATGATATATGGCATGAGGGGTAGCATGAACCTTTGTGAACTGGTTTTTTGGGGTCCCACTGCGCGTCACCCCATGGCATGTCTCCCGGTGTGGGCTGCACCCCCTGCACCCATGTGGTGATGCCACTGCTCCCAGGTAGGGGCTCCCCTGCCTACAGATGTCCCCTAAGTGCCCTCCTGCCACTGGCCCCGTGTGAGTGTCTGTCTATGTGAGTGTGAGTCTTCCTAACTTTGGCTAGGAATGTGCTAGCTCAAAATAGATTCCTGCATTTGATTCTGTTCTTCGGTACAAATCAAATGACATGGCACGAGGGGTAGCGCACACCTTTGTCAACTTGGTTTTTTGGGATCCCACAGTCCCCCCACTGCACATCACCCTCTGGGCGTGTCATCTGGTGTGAGCTGCACCCCCCGGATCCCTGTTGTGACGCCACTGCTCCCAAATAGGGCCCCTCTGCCTGCAGGTGCCCCCTGAGTGCCCTCCTGCCATTGGCCCCCTGTGTGAGTGTCTGTGGGCTGGGCTGGGCTTTGTGAGGCCTGGGCTGAGGCTGCCCAGCAACAATTTGCATATTCATGCCAGGCAGCCAATGAGCATGGAGGGGCGGGGCTAAAGGGGGCACCTGAGGAGTCTCTGCCGGCCGGGCCTGCCTTAGCGCAGTGGGTCGTCCTCCTGGACTGTCTGGAGGGAAGTTGGGTTCGAGTCTTGGTCTGGGTTGCGGGACCCTTGAGGACCTTCTCGGAGGTAGAGGCCCCCCCTCGTGACCCAGCTCGAGGCCTCCCCTCGGCCCCAATGGAAGCCCAGGCAAGTTCTGTGGAGAGGCTCCTCCCCTCCGGCCACCATTTTGCCCACTGAACTGAAGGGTCAACCCTTGCATGGCCACTTCAGTGGCAAAAATGGTGGCCGGGAGGGCTCCCCTTCCCTATTGAGCATTCCCCACAGAACTGCCTGGGTCACCAACAAGTGGGTCACCAGGGCAGAAGAGGCCCCAGAACCAAGGTGACCAGATGCCAAACCCAAAATTCCTGAACCCCAAGGCCAAAATTCCTAATCCCAGGCCAAAATTCCTACCCGCTGAAAAAAAATTGCCAAAAAAATGTATTTTTTTGTTTTTGTTTTTCGGTTTTTTGACCATAACTTTTGATAGGAAGGAGATATCTCAAAACTGATTTTTGCATTGGATTTTGCTCTTCAATACGAATCCAACGACATATGGCATGATGGGGTACTGTGCACTAAAGTTTCAAAATGAAGCCAAAATGGAGGACAACGATGCCAAAATGTAGGACACCCGGATAGGAGGCTAAAAATCCGGACAAATCCGGGTTTCTCCGGTCATCTGGTCACCCTGCCCAGAACCATCAAGAGCTTGTGACCCATAACAGAGGATGAGGTGGGTTATGGCATGGCAAAGTTTGGGAACTCTGAGACGATCCAAGTTTTTTATGATTGCCTGAGCCAGGCCTGCATCTTTCTCCAAAAAGAGATTGTCACTTACCCGTCATATTTCTCCAGATTAACTTCAAATATGTTGTCCCTTGCATGATTTGCACGTTCAGTGACTATTGGGAGGGAGGAAGAAAAAAGCAAAAAGTTAAGAAAACATCGCCAAAAATAGATTTAGGATCATTCCATAAATCTAAATGGTTTTGTAGATTGGTCACTGTACTTGGCATCCATCAGACTTGAAAGACTATAGTATCGTGCTTGACGCTGCATGCGAAGCATGAAGGCCTGGGTAGATTGATATGGAGGATAGGCTGTTACCCAAGCAGCAAATCCCCCCTCTCCACGCCACTGAAATAGTCCAATGGAAAGGCAGAGCTGATACGATTGGTTCCAGCTGCGTTGTAGAGCTGGGCTAAGGACAGGAGCTCACCCTGTATTGTGGGGCCGATCCGGGTCTTGAACCCTGGCCTGCTGGTAACAGGCACAGTGTCTTAACCACTTGTGGCACCCACACCCATTGGTCACTGTGGGTGCTGCTCATTTGATTCTTGTGTTTTAGGAGCTGAAAAATATGGATCTTCAAGTCACCCGGGAATGAGTAAGCAGCAGCCAGATCTTCATGGACAAACACAGGAAGAACCTGGTACAGTCTTGCAATAAAATGCTTGGAGTTTGCACTGTAACTTTCTTTGAAAAATAATAATAATAATAATAATAATAATAATAATAGAACCTTTTTAAAAGCTATTACTAGCAAGTATTATTCCAGTGTTATCTTCCAGTATTATTTATTTACTGGAAGTCCTTCAGCCAGTTACAGAGGCCTGTCTGATGTCCGGATTATTTGTCAGCACAGTGATGGCAGACAGATGTGTGTGAAGGAGAGGAGAGAAAGAGTTTTACTGTTGACAAGTGATAAGAGTTTCGGCAAATATTTTCAGTGCCAGCTGGTGTTGCAATGATCCTTTTCCTGTATGGTGTATTTTACTATATGGTGTATTTCCTATATGGCGTATTATATGGTGTGTTTCTGTTACAGAAGCAGGTTGCAGAGATTTAGGAAAATGTGGGGTCCTTTTAAATGTGTGCTTTTGTTTTGCTTTATGTCAATATTTGCAGAAATCTTAGAAATTTGAGCCTGTTTATTCATTAAGGCTGCAATCCTAAAGACCCTTTCCTGGGAGTAAGGCCCATTGAACACAATGGGGCTTACTTTAGAGTAGACAGGATTAGGATTGTGCTCTAAGTTCCATCTCTAATAATATTTGATTTGACCTAAGAAGCCAGTTCAAAATGTATGTATGCACAGAAAAGGAAAATAGTTGTCTGTTCCGGTGATTTTCAGCCTGTTTCATCTCATGGCATACTGACAACTTGATAAAATTGTCAAGGCACATGATTGGTTTTTAGATCACTGACATACTGCTGATGGGGGGGGGGGTTTCACACCCCTATGGGCCCCACTAATAGGGCCTCACTAATAGCCCCATTTCCCCAACTTCCACAGCACAGCACAGCTGCAGACCATTCATGGCACACCAGTGTGCCGTGGCACACTGTTTGAAAATCTCTGCTCTATTCTGTTCGATAATTAAATGTTAAATAGAATAAACATTTAAAAAATCTAATAAGCGTTTGGCCTTTTCCACCTAAAATAATGGTAAACATTGCTTTTTGGCACTGCTCGTCTTTCAGTACACAGTATAGATAACTTTTGCAAACACTCACCTATAACATCAGTAGAGATAGAAGCCAAGCTAAACAGCGGAGCAACTTTTTGTTCGTATATCCTTTTCCCTTGCCGTTTTCCACCAAATGGATTAATATATACAAGCAAGTGCTTTGGTCGAGAGGCTGCCAAGAAAGACAACAACAAAAAAATCTTCCACGTATAGGAAGTATACCATTTTCTTTATAAATACTGCTAGCCAACCAATGCCGGATTTCTGTATAAGCTAAACAAGTTATATCTTACGGCCCCACTTTCTAGGACCCCCCCCCCAAAAAAAAATTTAAAGGAAATAAAAACTGGAGGTACATTTCCAAAATATAAGATAAAAACAAATAAAATAAAACCTACATACAGGTTTATATGTTTATGTATACATACATATACCTATATATGTATAAAAATACATATTTTGTTATGTGCAAATGGCTTTAGAAACCTATTGGGTCCATAAATTACCATATAGCATATAAAAAAGCAGGCCTCCATCACTCTTGAGAGACTATGGTATCGTGCTTGGTGCTGCATACGCTGCATGCGAAGCATGAAAGCCTGGGTTGGATTGCTATGGAGGATAGGCTGTTACCCAAGCAGCAAATCCCCCTCTCCACGCCACTGAATTAGTCCAATGGAAAGGCAGAGCCAATACGATTGGATCCAACTGCGTCGCAGAGCTGGGCTAAGGACCGGAGCTCACCCTGTCTTGTGGGGTCGACTCGGGTCTCAAACCCTGGCCTGCTGGTTAACAGGCACAGCGTCTTAACCGCCTGCGCCACCCACAGCCCTATATAGCATATATGTAGCATACATTCAACACAGAAACAGTGACAATTTGTTGTAGACAAAGGACAGCTGGACATTTAAAGGGCCCCATTACCTTCAATAGTTTAGGGTCTCATCAAACCTAAATGTGGCCCTATAGCCAACAGATGAGATTTCTAAAAATTCATGTAGAATGACACATAGGAGGTGACATCTTTACTCACCAAAATTTTTTAAAACTTGGTATTTTCAAATAATAACATGTTATATACCAAAGTGTAATTTCATGCAGAATGCAATGAAATAACATTGTAATATCTCTATTCTATGAAAGGTTATAGCTAAAAAACTAATGGGGTAAGGCAATGGTACATCACTACACTAACCATGTGGGTTGTTGCCCTACTCACAGCATAGGAGGAGGTCCAACATAGGGATGATGTGCTGGCCGACTGTACTGGATGACTCACACCCTAGTGATGACACTGTTTATGGCACTAATGTCCTCTTACCTTGAGGAGACCTTAAGCCCACTAGATCTGTACATAGGGTGCAACATGGCCGGGTACAGGAAAGAATTGGACTGTCCATGTCCAAGACTCAAACCACTATGCCATTTGTCTCTCACATCTATAGTAAACTCACAGGAATACAGCAAAGAACCTGACTTAGGGCACAGTCCAGAGTAACTATGGGGAGTCCTTGCTCCTGTGTAAGAACAATTTACTCTGGACTGCAATATGAATTTCCCATAGGTTTTCACTAGGTGGTGCTGTAACTACTTCCATGTCAATGTCTCTTACATGCTCCCGTAATTACTCTGGATTGTAGGGAATGATGAATCAGACCACTGTTCATCTAACTTGGTATTGTCTATGGCATGGTCAGTGGTTTCCAAGACCAGGGGGTCTTTTTCAACCAGCATGTATCTGGAGATGCCAAAGGCTGAACCTGTGCTCTGCATGCAAAGCATGTGCCCCACCAGTAAGTTGTGGGTTGTCTCCTTTTCTTGAGGCTGATCCACCAGCTATGCACAACAAGCAATTTATTGGGTCAGACACTCTTGGAGCACAATACTACTCAAAAGTAAACCCCATTGTATTCAATGGTTCTTACTCCCAGGGAAGTGTCTTTAGGATGTCACCTTAGGCTACAATCCAGAGTAACTACAGGACCTTTTACACCGACATAGTTAAGGTGCCAGCTATGGGAAACCTATGGGAAATGTATAGAGCAATTCAGAGTAAGTGCCTCTTATGTCTTCCTGTAGTTACTCTGGTTTGTAGGGACAGTCTCCCTACTACTCAAGCAACTTTATTCTGCACTGATGGTCTAGGAAATACCATCCTTGTGCAGATACCATCCCATAGTTACTCTGGTTTGTAGGGACAGTCTCCCTACTACTCAAGCAACTTTATTCCGCACTGATGGTCTAGGAAATACCATCCTTGTCCAGAACTTACTCTGTAAATCAAGTAATTCTTTAAGTGCGTGGATCCACTGACTACACAGTTGCTCGTCGATGCACCAAAACGTCACCCCCTTACACCGCCAGCGGTGATGTCGTGCCCTCTTCACGTAATGGACTGCAACAACATGAAAATGTAACACACCCATGAGAGAAGCAGAATTATAGAAAAAGAGTGTTCAAGCACACAGGGTAAAGCAGCGGACAGATTCCACAACAGCCACAATTTAGATGTGGCACAATGGTATAGGTTGGGCATGGTGATCTGGAATGCCAAAATATTCTGAAACATGGAATTTTTTGGGACACAATCTCCAGCATCGCAACAGAAAGAGGAGTGCTTTCATGGGGTATGGTGAGACCCATGCAGAGCTGTCCACGCAGTGCTCCCTGTGCAGCACTTCACAAGCTTTGGAACATCTGCAACTGGATTGCAACCCAAAGTTCTGTTTCCTTTTAGATCACCCCATGCTGTCCACACAGAGCAATTCGTACTGGCTTAGAAGAAGCCATTCCTACTGGTTAGAAATACTCAGAGATGGACTGTGGTGTTGTATTACCTGTGAAAGCGTATGGCTTTGCCATTTTTTGCCATTTTCCTTTATTGGATTGCTTTTCATCAATTTCTGATTCCTCAACGGCGATAATTTCAGAGGTGGGCACAGAAGAACCCTCTGCCAAAAAAAAAAAATTGTTCATGTGAAAAAGAGACAACAATATAAACGGTATAAAATATGAAATACTTGACTTTGCCGAGATGGACAAACTTACAATTTACCTTAAGGAAAAGTCAGTACAAAACCTTTATGGACAATTGGAAACCATTCATGGCCTTTCTGCGTAAAAAAAAAAGGATTATCAGAACAATCCAGAGTAACTAGGGGAGCTCTTACGTTGTTGTAGTTACAGCGCCACCTAGTAGAAACCTATGGGAAACTCATAGAGCAATCCAGAGTAAATTTTTCTTATGTAGACATAAAATCTCCCATAGTTACTCTGGGTTGTGCTGTTTGAGTCAAATGAATTATGGAGTTGATTAGTAGATAATTATAAGGGCTGTGGTGGCACAAGTGGTTAAGATACTATGCCTGCTAACCAGAGGCCAGGGTTCGAGACCCGGGTCCCCACAAGACAGGGTGAGCTCCTGTCCTTAGCCCAGCTCTACGAACGCAGCTGGAACCAATCGTATCAGCTCTGCTGTTCCATTGGATTATTTCAGTGTCATGGAGAGGGGGGATTTGCTGCTTGGGTAACAGCATATCCTCCATATTAATCTACCCAGGTCTTTGTGCTTCGCAGCATCGAGCAAGATACCATAGTCTTTTGAGACTGATGGATGCCAACTCAATTATTACATAATTTGTATTTCTTTTTCCCCCTCCTTTTTGTTGAAATTTTAAAATTAGATTGTTTTGGAGAGATTTTTAGGTTCTGAGAATTAGTCTGAGATTGAAGAAAGGTGATTTTAGAGTTTTGCACTTACCCTATAATTTTTCAATTTTCAGTTTATTATGTATGTTTTATTTCATTTCTTGGCCATTTTGCTTTTTCTTGCTTTGGTTTTTTAAAAAATAAAATTCATAAAAATTATCTACTGAAAAATATAAACAGCCTTTAGCTTGGTGCAATAAAATGCAAATAACAACAGTGGTTATTGGAGGAGGCGGTCTGAAGCCTCCTTGGTGCTGTAAGAGGAAAGCAGGATATAAATATTGTACTTAAATAAAATAGAGTGCCCAATTGCATTCATACATCCCCCATATCCATGGTGGATACGTCCCCCCACAGGTGCTGCAAACTGCAGATAAGGGGAACCCTAACTTCACCGTTTCCAATACCCTTTACTTTCATTACATTAGCATAAAGCGCCAACGTTTTAACTGGACACTATAATCAAAAGGTTTATAGCAAGACAGGTAGGCAAGCAGCCTGCAGGCTAGAATGAAGATTAAGGGCACAATACTAGCCGTGTCTACTCAGAAGTAAGCACCATTGTGTTCAATGGGTCTTACTCCCAAGAAAGTGTCTTTAGGATTGCAGCTTCTGGCCATATGCTGCAATCCTAAAGACACTTTCCTGGGTGTAAGATCCATTGAACACAATGGTGCTTACTTTTGAGTAGGCATGGTTAGGACTGTGCTACAAGGTCAGGAGGGATCATTGGCATGAAGTGGGAATTTAACATTTGTTACAGCACATTCCTAACCTGCACCGGAATGGGCAAAGCCACCCAATTTGTCCCATACCCAGCACAGGATTGGGGCTGGTTGCGACCCAGACTGGGGCAAGGGGAATCAATTCCCTTTACCCTGAGTAATGCTGTAGTAGCACTAATGGGGCTGTTCAGATCTGCACCACTCTTTTGGTGGTGCAAATCCGAGCAACCCAGTTCTACACCTGGTTGCCTGCGATTAGGGTTAGGATCTGGCATGCTGTGCACCCTATTATAGTAGGATATAAACAGTTGGGGTTTGTTGAACAAGATCAGCTGAAAGTTTTGGTAAGTAGATCCTAGAATATGAATTTGCTTTCCACGATGAGAAATCTTACTTTCAGGCAAGTATACACAGCATGGCAATCAAAAGGTAGGACATTATAAGAATAAAACTAATGCACTTTACTCCACTCTGTTTATTTGAAACCCGACAACGAAGTGCAAGTGAACAGTTGTGCGGCTCCACAAAACCATTAGTGCGGAGTGATCTCATTAGCATGGAGAGCAGCCAGTATATCACATCTGACATAAAGCTCTGTTTCAGATCCCTGAATGATCAATTTAAAGACTCTGAGATGTATTAGGGGAGCAAAGCCCTTTTGTTTCAATGCATCGTATGGTTACGCACGTATGCAGGACGCATGACGTATACAGTGCTTGGTAAAAGGAGCAACTGTTTGGCTGGAGCACCACTTATGAGTCACTATCCCTACAATCCAGAATAACTACGGGTACACGTAAGAGACTTTACGTGCACCCATAGTTACTGCACCACCTAGTGAAAACCTATCGGAAATTCATATTGCAATCCAGAGCAAATTGTTCTTACATTGGAGCAAGGACTCCCCATAGTTACTCTGGATTGCGCCCTATGTCGTGGCCACAACGAAGAGGCAAACAAGGAGTTGAACAAAATCCAAAAACGAGTTCAGAAAACAAACTGGTGTCAGAACCTGGAAAGAAACCAGTTTTTAATCGCTTACCCATTAGTAGCGGTTTTATAGAGTAGGAGTGTGGTCTACACACAACAGATATATCAGGATAGTTAAAAAGAAATTACTGGATTACTAAACATCCTATTGTGAAATTGTTCTGGGATACCACGGAGCATTAAAGTCATTCCCATGACATGACTCAGATATCAATGGAATCCCAACTGGGCAGTACACATTAACAAAACCAGCACATTTGGTATCTGGTACTATACCAGTATTTAAAAATATATCATCTGCAACAGGCTTTGCAGAATCTTGAGTAAAAAGGTTTCCTATCCCTACAATCCAGAGTAACTACGGGAGCACGTAAGAGCCATTACGTGTACCCGTAGTTAATGCACCACCTAGTGAAAACCTATGGGAAATTCATATTGGAATCCAGAGCAAATTGTTCTTACACCGGAGCAAGGACTCCCCGCAGTTACTCTGGATTGCGCCCTTAGATGACCATCTAAAAATAGCTTAATTTGCATAAATTATAATAGCCAGAAAAACCCAGTTGGTCATCTAAGGGTTAAACTGGTTGCAAAAGTGCTTTGAGATTATGGGCGCAATCCAGAGTAACGAGGGCTGCAATCCTAAAGTCACTTTCCTGGAAGAAAGACCCACTGAACACAATGGGGTTTACTTTTGAGTAGACATGGTTAGAATTGTGCTCTAAGGCAGTGTTTCTCAAAGTGGGGGTCGGGACCCCTTTCGGGGTCGCCTAGAGCTTTCCTGGGGGTCGCCTAAACACCTCTGGTGCAGGGGGCCAGGTCAGGCTTGCCAGACCTCTGGCTGTAGCTGCGTGCGCACTGGGGCTGACTGACAGCCTCAGGGCCCAATCCTATGCATGCCTACTCTGAAAGAAATCCCATTATAGTCAGGAGGCCTTTACTCCCATGTAAATGTGGATAGGATTGCAGCCTCAGGGTCCAATCCTATGCATGCCTACTCTGAAATAAATCCCATTATATTCAGGGGGGGCTTTACTCCCATGTAAATGTGGATAGGATTGCAGCCTCAGGGCCCAATCCTATGCATGCCTACTCGGAAATAAATCCCATTGTGTTCAGTGTGTGCATAGAAAACACATTTCATTTGTAACCATGAAAATACAACCTGCATATCGGATATTTACATTACGATTAATAACAGTAGCAAAATTACAGTTATAAAGTAGCAACAAAAATAATTTTATGGTTGGGGGTCCCCACAACATGAGGAACTTATAAAGGGGTCAGGGCGTTAGGAAGACTGAGAACCACTGCTCTAAGGGAAGTCCTTGCTCCAGTGTAAGAACAATTTATTCTGGATTGCAATATGAATTTCCCATAGGTTTTCACTGGGTGTTGCAGTAACTATGGGTGCACGTAGCGTCTCTTACGTCCTCCTGTAGTTACTCTGGATTGTAAGAATTGTTACAACGGAACATCTCTTACGTTACTAAGGGCGGAATCCAGAGTAACTACAGGAGTCCTTGCTCCGGTGTAAGAATTTACTCTGGATTGTAATATGAATTCCCCATAGGTTCTCACAAGGTGGTGCAATAACTACGGCTGCATGTAATGTCTCTTACATGCTCACGTAGTTACTCTGGATTTGGCTGTGAGAGTCTGGTCTCTGGGTGTTTTTGTGAATTTTGCTGTAGGTGTACACTGTGTATATAGGTACAATGATCATAAAGAATTTAATTTAATTATTTACTACATAGCTGAATTTCACTGGATTCAGATAACCACGGATCTGGGGAACCCCTGAACGCCCACCCCATTAAAATTGTTTAAACACTTCTTGGGGTGAACTATCTTTAGGTCCATCTCCTCTGAAATGCTATCAGCAAATTTGGACTGCTAGTTTGATGTGAGGATATTTAACCCTTTCTTTCTATTATTTCTCTAAACATTGTTTTCCTTCTGCTACTTTTTTTCACCAGGAGGAAAAAAAGTATCCGATATGTACAACAGGGGGGAAAATGATCCCGTTTAAGAAGTTTCCCCTTAATACATGTTGTCACAGCATTGGCACGGCTTTTAAATTTTAATCCAGAAAGTGAAAAAGCAGGTCTCTGGTTTTCTGAAGTTCAAAACTAATTAAGAAACAAGAAGTAAAACAGGAAGAGCAAATGGAAAGTGCGTGAATAAAGTTAAAAATACACCAGGCTTGGCTAATGAATGGCTAGTTGGTGACTAAGGTGTCTAACCCTACAATCCAGAGTAACTACATGAGCACATAAGAGACATTACGTGCACCCGTAGTTACTGCACCACCTAGTGAAAACCTATGGGAAATTCATATTGCAATCCAGAGTAAATCGTTCTTACACCGGAGCCAGGACTGCCCGTAGTTACTCTGGATTTCACCCTATGACAACCAAAGTTGGAAGGCGATGTTAAAAATATGACAAGGCAGTCAAAGCTTAGAACAAAAAGAGGAAATTGTTACATGCAAGTAAAAATAAAAGGGTCAAGCATAATAGTACATTTTTTGATTTAATTTTTTGTTGGGGAAATAGTTTCTAGAACCCACAGGATGAAGAAGACTCTCAAAGAAACCAGAATGCTTGTTCCATCAGGAACTTGCAGTAGAAAAGTAATTGGAAAAATGCAAGCGTCCCCCGGTATCTGTGGATTTGGAATCCACATATCCAGTAATCTGCTGTTTCCTGCACCCCCATACGTTCTACCTTGTTACATTCATGTGAAGCAATCAGGTATCTTGTTTTATGGATACTATAAGTAGAACATTTATGGACCAATGAATTTTCAACCACTGTGCCATGACATGCTGGTGTGATGCAAGTGGTCCATCAGGGTGCTGTTGGAGTTTGGCACACTTATTTATTAACTAACAGTGCAATCCTATCCATTTCTCCTCGAAAGTAAGTTCCATTGATTTTATTGGGGCTTACTCCCAGGTAAGTGCTTTTGGGATTACAGCCTAAATGTAATTGATTAATAGGAACTTTGAACCCCCCGCAGCATGGTGCGCCATGTCTAAATATTGATGGTTTGCCTTGACAAGTTTAGCACCCAGTCAGTGCGCCATGAGATGAAAAAGGTTGAAAATCATAATTATAGATTTATAAGGTGCCTGAATACTAGAACAGGAAACAGAAAGGAGAGATGCCTATACTATGAATAAGAAGAAATACGGTGAATTAAATATGCAGGATCTAAACCTGTTTTACGTTCAGGGATTCTCTCCATCTGAAACTTCATGTTTTGTTAAGACTTTTTATAGATCTCCTTAAATTGTCTTCTGATTATGGAATACTCTTCCTGTTTACCACTCAGTAGAAGAAAAAAAGAAGTATTAGTTCTAAGATCTAGATCTTAGACCTAAAGCAGTGTTATTGAAAATACTTATTTAATTTTTTGGTTAAATAAATTAAATAAATAAATAAACACTAGTTCAAGTTCTCAACTTCATTAAATAAGTACAGTACAATTGTTGTATAGCTAACTACTTATTCTCCAAGAGTACAGTTTACTTACCCTACAATCCAGAGAAACTACATGAGCACATAAGAGACATTACTTGTACCCATAGTTACTGTACTGTACTACTGTACTGTACCACCTAGTGAAAACCTATGGGAAATTCATATTGCAATCCAGAGTAAGTTGTTCTTACACCGGAGCAAGGACTTCCCAGAGTTACTCTGGATTTTGCCCTAATTTTCCTATCAAGCCCAAGCCAGTTTTGGAACTAGTCACCCAACAAGACATTCTAGGAAACAGGCCTGAATTGAGATTAGTACAGAAGGAAACTGAAATTAAATATAGGGGAGGGAAGTCTTGGAAGAAACTGTTTTCCCCTTTAAAGACGGTATTATTAAAAGGAGCAGATCCTTTCAAGGGGTGGTTATGGAGCAACCTCTGTTGCAACAAAGCTTTAGACGTAAAACGGCTTTTTAAGTAATACAATATCCAGCTTAAAAACCTTTTTATTTGATTCAGACTGAAACTGAACATGAACTTTTTGAAAGAGCATAACAGTATTATGGCGAAGAGGACAGATAAGAAGAAACAGAACAAAACCCTTTGCTCACATAAGCTCTCTTGTCTCTAAAGCTGCAGCAGAATTAATTTTAAAAGGTATGCCAAAATGTACACTTGGTTTACAGACACATGGAAAACTAGGGCTTTGTATTTTGCATTCTAGGGCGTTGATGAATTAAGTCCGTCAGCCAGTATATTAGTCAGTGACTTTTCACTTTTAGGTATACAGAAGAATAGTAAACTAAATACTGAGACATAGGGCGCAATCCAGAGTAACTATTGGCAGTCCTTGCTCTGGTGTAAGAACAATTTACTCTGGATTGCAAATTGAATTTCCTGTAGGTTTTCACTAGGTGGTGCAATAACTACGGGTTCACGTAATGTCTCTTACGCGCTCCTGTAGATACTCTGGATTATAGGGATACTTAGAATCAAAATACCTTATTTACCCAAATCTCATGCGCCTTCGAATCTAATGCGCACCCCAATTTTGGAGAATTAAAAGCACAATCCTAACCCTGTCTACTTGAAAGTAAGCGCCATTGTGTTCAATGAGTCTTATTCCCAGGTGTCTTTAGGATTCAAGTCTAAAGTTGGCAAAGAAAGGTGAACGTTAGATTTGAGGAAGGTGGGGGGGGGAAGAACCTGCTCCAGCGCTGAACAAGTTGCTGAACCATAAGCTAGAAATTAAAGTATAGACTGCAGTCCTTCTCTACACTCTTTACCAAGGATGTTAGCACCATCCAATCCAGTAGGGCTTACTTCAGAAAGAATAGATTTAGGGTGAAAGTCTTAGAACACAAACCTAACCATGTCTACTCAGAAGTGAGTTCCATTGTATTCAAAGGGTTTTACTCCCAAGAAAATGTCTTTAGGATTGCAGTCTTTATGTAAAACAAAATTGTTCCTCTTTATAAATTCGACATCCCAGACCAACAGTGCAATCCTGAGCATTTCTACTCAGAAGACCCATTGTGTTCAATGGTATTTACTCCCAGGAAAGTGCAGTTAGGATTGCAGCCATGATCTCCCCCCCCCCATTTTTTCATTGTGTTGCCACCACCTTTAAATTGAAGGTTGTTCTGTAGTTTTAATCCTTACACAGCAATCCTAAACACACTTTTCTGGGAGCAAGACCCATTGAACACAACGGGGCTTACTTCCGAGGAGACATGGTTAGGATTGTGCTAAAAGTCACAAGAATTCCTTTACATCAATTGATGTGATTTTAAAAACTCCTTGTACATTATAGGTTTGGCACTACTGGTCACATGTAAAGCTGATTTAGAAAGCCAGATGTTTTTAAATACAGATATTTAAATACATATGAATACATATGAAGAGCATTAAATACATATGAAGAACATGTGAACTTTTTTTGTTGAAAAGCGGTATATAAATACTGTCAATTGATTACTAACAAAGTGGTATTGATTGAAAACAGGTCTTATCTATAGGCTTGACGTCCACGGATTTGAATAGCCGCAGATGCCGAGTCGGTGGTTGGAGTGTCTCCAAAAACTTCTTCAATGTGATTGAAAGCGCCTTTGAGTTGCATCTGGGAGATCCTATGCGGAGGTTACACACACCCAGGGTGACCTTATTTCCGGATTTTTCTGGATTTGTCCTCTTTTTAAATCTTCTGTCCAGGTGTCCTCCAAAAGGGCTTCATTGTCCTCCATTCTGGCTTCATTTTGGAACTTTGCAATGGTGTGCAGTGCCATATCATGTCATACGTCGTCGGATTTGTATTGAAGAGCAGAATCCAATGCAATAATCAGTTTTGAAATATCTCCTTCCTATCAAACGTTATGGCCAAAAAACTAAAAATACAAGATATGCATTGAGCTCTATGGGAAAGTGAAAGTGCACAATATTGCGGCTTTACTCATGAGTAGGCAAACATGCCGTTGCCCACCAGAAAGGCCAGGCTGAGAGGAATCCAAAACCTTGTTCTCTTTATGAGGTTCGGACATCTGGGCACCCTGCACACACCCCTCCCAATGGATTTCAATACATTGGTGACCAGTCAAGTTCTATACTTGTGGGGCTGAAGCCCCTAAGAACCTGACTCACATGCTCTTACATTGCACCTGGTACACTGATCCAAGACTGGTACTCATGAACATCGTACATCTCCGATGGCAGACAATGCTATTATTGGTATCCTGTTGGAAGCAGATACCAAATCTTTTGTGCAATCTGTGGCAAGGTGCTGCTGGCTCGTCATGCAAAGGTGGATGGTGATGCTTGTATCTTCACAGTCGACAGAGCCATTGCCATCCAGTATAACAGCGGGGAGGTTGAGGTGAGGATCTACGGTGGGTTCCCCCCAGCGGGAGGCATGTCCACTGCCATGCCCGTTTTCCATTCTTGCTGCACTGAGTGGTGATTGATGTGGTTTATGTATTATGATGTTGTGGTTGTTTATGCCAATAAAGGTATCTTGACTTGATGGGAATTCAATATCTATGGAAAGTCCTGAAAAGGATCCGTCGTGGACAGCGAGGACCTATAAGGAATGTTTTTGGAGGTGTATATTGGGATTTCCACCACTGAGCTGCTGCAAACAAGTTACAGTACGGGCATATTTATTAACATGTAGCCAAAATATTTAACAAATTACAGTAAAATAAACAAAGGCATGTGCAGATGATGAATATCTTATGTATTTGAATGGAGATTATTTACTGAAGAAAGTCAAAAGGAAATGCCAAAAACAATTTGCCAAAAACACCATGTCACGTGCAAAGCAATATTGGAGAAGAAAATTTCTGAATACAATCCAAACATGTCTACTCAAAAGTAAGCCCCAATGGGATCAATGGGTCTTACTCCCAGGAAAGTGTCTTTAGGATTGCAGCATTAGAGCACAAACCTAACCATATTAGCCCCATTGTGTCTTATTCCCAGGAAAGTGTCTTTAGGATTGCAGTATTAGAGCACAAACCTAACCATATTAGCCTCATTGTGTTCAATGAGTCATATTCCCAGGAAAGTGTCTTTAGGATTGCAGCATTAAAGCACAAACCTAATCATATTAGCCCCATTGTGGTCAGTGGATCTTACTCCCAGGAAAGTGTCTTTAGGATTGCAAACCTTAGTCTTTAGATCAGCAGGGAAAATTTGAAAGAGTGAAGCATATGTTGAATGAATGAGTCCTGAGTATTATTAAAAGTTGAAAGAGCGGAACCATCAGAAAATGGGGATGCTTGTATTTGGACAACAGCTAGTAAGTGTCAACTGAATGCCGATATAATCGGCATAAGAGGATCACTCATATGTGACACGTAAGAGGAGATCAACGAATAAAAACACTTGCAAAGCAATTCTAAGCAGGTTTACTCAGAAGTAAGTTCCATTGTGTTCAATAGTAGTTAGGATTTTGGTGAGGATTGCGGCTCTACCTACTGCTCTTTCTCTTTGCAGGCTCTCAAGAGCTTGTTCACACAACGTAGTTATTGATTATTTGGCTCCATTGATCAGATGTGAGCATATGCTCCGAGATGGGCAAACATGACATTGTGATGACAGGGCCAAGATCCAAAAAAGATGGTTTGCAGATGAGCAACTGCCCTGCTTTGAACTTTATGGTCCATTCAACTTCACATGCATCTACACATGCATCTACATGATCCTGCCATGGACTGTAAGTGAGTTGCCACAGTGTTGCCACATCTAAAAGGTTGCCAACATGTTACTAAATCCAAGCTTTTTCCATCTTGCATGAGAACTTTTTTGCAACGAGTACTACTGATGTTGACAAAAAGTACCCTATTTATTCAAATCTAATGCTCATCTTTTTGGGTCATAATGCTCATCGTTATAGTCTCCATAATTGAGGTACATAGATTAGCGGCGCATTAGTTTCGAGTAAATGCAGGTATTTTGATTATAAGCATAGGTCAGTATTTTGTTTATTTTATTGCAATTAAAATGTAACATAAACCCATAGTATAAAGTAGTGCAATTAGATAAAAATGATAACTATGGGCACAATCCAGAGTAATGACAGGGAGTCCTTGCTCTGGTGTAAGAACAAGTTACTCTGGATTGTAATATGAATTTCCCATAGCTTTTCACTAGATGGTGCAGTAACTAAGGGGGCACATAATGTCTCTTAACGTGCTCCCGTAGTTACTCTGGATTGTAGGGATAAACCCATTGCCATTTTATTATTATCATATAACTTATTATATGCAGCAAAATTAAATGTACCCTCTTTGCAGCTAAGCGTTACAATTGCCAGTAAACATTCTTTTAAAATCTCAAGGCATTTAAAATATGGGTGCGCGTTAGATTTGGTGGAGTAAATACAAGTATATTGTGTAGGAGACCAACTCGGAGAAGAAAAGCCAACCACTGGAATGTCTAAAGTTATATTAATTCAGTAACACATGAAGAGTTGTGGTAACAATTGCCATTATGCGCTAGATTTGTTCTCATGGCTCCTACTGGACCAAGCATTCCTACGCCCACTGCTATACTTCTGGTATTTACAATGCAGTGCTATACTAGGACAACGGCATATCAGTCATTCAATTAATTAATTAATTTGTAATTAATTAATTTGTAACCACAGAAACTTCCCATGAATTTTTCAAAGAACTGAAGCTCCCCAGAATGAATCTGTATTACCGTAGGAGCCTCAGTCGCTGATATACTGAGTTCGGGGATGGGGGGGCTTCCCCGATGAGTAAAGGCTGTTGTGTTTTAGGTCTAGTGGCATGAAATTTTTTTTTGGGGGGAGGAATATTCATTCTGTGACATCAACACCCACCAAGAACTGATTTCTAGAAATTTAACACCTAAGAGGCTGAAAAGGGGTGCCACGCATTGTTGCCTATACTTAAGACTGAAGACTGATAAATACCCAGCTCTAAACCCTGCACCGCCCAGGAGTGCCCACAGTTGTGGGGGAATGTGGCATGGCGGGTGTTGCGGGGGCGGTGGTTGTGCGTGGTGGTGTGTGGCACACAGGGGGTGTTGTGAATGGGGGTGTGTGGCACATGGGAGTGTGGTGCATGGGTGTCTGTGTGTGTGGTGCACAGGAATGTGTGGTGAATGGGAATGTGTGGCGCATGGGGGTGTGTGGCACACAGGGATGATGGCACATGGGGGGTATTTCACTCATGCAATGCGGGTACATTTCACTAGCATTGTAATAAAAATGTAAACATATACCCGTTGTTGTATACAGTGGTTCAGTTAGATAACATCATAACATAAACCCATTGTCATATCATCATCATCATCATCATCATCATCATCATCATCATCACATAACTTATTCTTGTACACAATAAAATTAAATTTTGCACCTGCTTTGCAGTTGCACATTACAATGATCCTCTAGCCATGCTCAGAGTTACTCATGAATTATAATTCTACATATCCCTGGCGGCTGAGTGCCTGATTTTAGAGGAAAAGGGAAGGAGAGGAACTCTGTTCATGCTCAGAGGCATAATTCATAATTATTCAGCATGAATTATGAATTGCACCCATCCCTGATCTCACACTGGCGAAGGGAGCCTATGGAATGGAAGGACAGGTACTCTGTCCATGCTCAGAGTTGCTCATGAATTATGACTTCACCCACCTCTTGTGTCCTGAGTTTCTGACACTTGGGAAAAAAGAATTTATGAAAAGGGAGAAGAAAAGGCACTCTGTCCATGTTCAGAGATGTGTATTCATTACGATTCCACACATTCCCGGTGTCCCAAATTCCTGACATTGGGGGAAAAGGTAACCTATGGAAAGCAAGAAGGAGAGGCACTCTGTCTATACTCAGAGGCACTCCCGAATTATGATTCTACCCCTGATGTCCTGAGCTCTTGGCACTGGGGGGGGAGGGAGGGAATTGAAAGAAAGCAAGATGGACAGGCATTCTGTCCATGCTCAGAGACACTCATGAATTCCAGTTTGAGATGTTACTGGTGGCTTAAACTCCAGACTCTAGGAAAATAAAAGGGATGCTATACAAATAAATAAGGACTGGAACTCTGTTCATGCTCAGAGTCCCTCTGTAAATTCCACCCATCCCTGGAGTCCTGAGCTTCTGACACTGGGAGAAAAGGAAGGTTATGAAAGAGTAGAAGGAGAAGCACTCTGTTCATGCTCAGAGATGCTCATGAGTTACAATTCCACACATCCCAGAGGGGATGAATTTCTGACTCTGGGGGAAAAGGAAACATCTGGAAGCAAGAAGGAGGAGAACTCTGTCCATGCTCAGAGACACTCATGAATTCCAATTTCAGACATCCCTGGTGGCTTAAACTCCTGACCCTAGGAAAATAAAAGAGATGCTATGCAAGGAAATAAGAAGAGGCGCTCTGTGCATGCTCAGAGTCTCTTTAGATTCCACCCACCCCTGATACCTGGGGCTTCTGAAAAAGAAAAAGAAAGGGCAGAAGGAGAGGCCTCTGTGCATGCTCAGAGATGCTCTTGAGTCCCACTCTGAGGCTGCAGCACCTGCCCTGGGAGCCCAGTGGAGGCCGAGGAGAGGCCCTCTGTGCATGCTCAGAGTCCCTGCCGTCACTCACCGGGCCGGGCCGGGTCCCCCCAGCGGAGGCTCCCCCGCAGCAGGACCACCTCCCGGGCGCGCTGCCCGACCTGCAGCCTGGAGCGGAGGAGAGGCTCGCCCATGGCCGGAGAGGAAGGCTCGGATCACATCCTCCTCCTCCTCCCTCCAGCCAGCCCTGGATGTGATGCCTCTCTCTGGGCTGCACCGCTACAGGCACAGAGCATGCGCTGAAAGCCCTGCGCACGCTCCATGCCCAGCAGAGCCCTCCCGTGCCCTCCCTGGCACTGCCCTGGCACACTCCACTCCCCTCCACCAGGGAGGCAGGGACAGCACCAGCAGCAGCAGGGAAGGAGGCGCACTGCCAGCAGCAGGAACCACCCACTCCATCACCATCTCCATCATCACCACCACCATCATCACCAGCACCATCTTCATCACTACCACCAACACCATCATCATCATCATGGGCAAGGAGGCTCACTGCCAACAGCAGGAATCACCCACTCCATCTTCATCATCAGCATTATCTTCTTCATCACTATCACCACCACCATCATCATCAACACCAGCATCAACTTCTTCATCACTACCACCACCACCATCGTCTTCTTCATCACTACCACCAACACCATCATCATCAGGGGCAAGGAGCCTCATTGCCAAAAGAAGGAATCACCCACTCCATCTTCACCATCATCTTCTTCATCACTATCACCAACAGCATCAACACCAGTATCATCTTCTTCATCACTACCACCAACACCATCATTCATTCATCACACATTCATACATACATGACAGGCCCCTGCAACAGGCCCGCCAGGTTTTCCCATGTCACATCCATCATGCATTGGAGGAAACTCCAATCTCCAACAAGCAGACACTGTCTCACATGGTACAAATGACGAAGTAGTTGCCTATATGTGTGTGTAGATAGATAAAACCAGGCCTCCATCAGTCTTGAGAGACTATGGTATCGTGCTCAGCGCTGCACACGCTGCATGCAAAGCACGAAAGCCTGGGTTGGATTGTTATGGAGGATAGGCTGTAACCCAAGCAGCAAATCCCCCTCTCCACGCCATTGAATTAGTCCAGTGGAAAGGCAGAGCTGATACAATTGGATCCAGCTGCATCACAGAGCTGGGCTAAGGACAGGAGCTCACCCTGTCTTGTGGGGCTGACCCGGGAATCGAACCCTGGCCTGCTGGTTAACAGGCACAGTGACATAACCACTTGCGCCACCCACAGTGCTAGTATTAATGTGGTTAATTTAAACACTGTATTATGATTAAATTTATGATTAACTATTACATATAATTTATTAATTACAAGAAGGCTACATGCTGCCTGCTCTCAGGGGAATGGAGGACAATAAAGATTTTTTTTCCAGGGCACAAGGCTAAAAAAAGAGGGCACATCCTTGGAAGAAGAGGAAATATGGTCACCCTGCCACCACCACCATTATCATCATCGCCTTGCAATCTCATGCAACCTCTTTTCAAAGAAGGAAACACATCCCCTTTTTTCCCTCTCCCTCTGCTTTGGCAACATTGCCCCCTCTCAGAGCATCAGAAGAGCCCTGCTGGGCCAGGACAAAGACATATGAATAAAACAAACTCAGTTGTTGGGAGTTGGTGGACATTGGCTTATCTCCCAAAACCTGTCACCTTTGCTGTGCATGCATGTCATAGGTTCACCATCATCACTGGGTCTAGCGTAATATATTCAAAGGACTGTGTGTACTTGTATTGGTGTGCACAGCTGCACGCATAGAAATTTAAGGCCAAAAAAAGCCTTGTTAACATTATATACCACTCACCCAGTTGCAAGGAAAGTGGGCTAGATGGACCCTGGGCCTAATCCAACTGGGCTCCTCCGATGTTCTTATGAACATCTTATGACTTATGAACATCTTATGAAGAGTCATCAGTAGGTCATCAGCCAAGATAGCTTTACAAAAGTTGCTCTATTTTTTATTTTTCTGTATTCAACGTAAGCACAACAACATAATGGACAGATTAGCTGATAAATATTTCATTGGGGTTCTGACTTTCCGGGACTTATTTTCCAACCCATAGTAGCCATAAAATGACATCACCTTGGATATAGATGGCCTTCTGCTGAAGAAAGGGCTCACAAGTGGGGTTGCCATATGTCCCCAAAACAGGGACAATCCCAATTGGGGGGGGGATTGTGTTCACATACTTGCAAACGGGACAGAGGGTCTTGTCCTGATTTTGTGGAAGAGAATTATGGCAACCCTAAACAGAGGTGGTTTCAGATCCTCATTGAAAACACCTGTTAGAAACTATAAAGAGTGGCTCCTCCATAGATTCTTTATAGCATCTCACCTTGTGGGGCCTTGAAAGGAAAAGGTTGCCTCAGGCTGCAATCCTATAGACACTTTCCTGGGAGTAAGACCTATTGAACACAATGGGGCTTACTTTTGAGTTGACATGTGCTTCTGAGTTGACATGGTTAGGATTGCTGACATGGTTAGGATTGTGCTATATGTCTCTGTGGATCATACTGGAGTGTGGCATATGCATCCGTCGGAAAACAAATTCTCATCTGGATCCATTCCCAGACCTTCTCCTCTGTCAATAACTTTCCCTCAGTTGCTCTTCACTTAAATGAGAATGGCATGAATGAAGAGGCTGGAAGCAGAGAGAGGCCTTCAGTGTTTGCTGGGCACTTTTCCCCCTCTCCAGACTTGGCCGTCACTAGTCATCATTGTGTTCCACGAAAAAGTACATCAAAATGATTCAGAAGAGGGTTCGGGGTAAGTGGTGCTATTCATTGTTCGAAGCACATCTCATGCAGACTTATTACAATTCAGTCTAACAGTGCAACTCTATTCATGTCTACTCAGAAGTAAGTTCCATTGAGTTCAATGGGGCTTACTCCCAGGAAAGTACTCTTAGGATTGCAGCCTTAGAGCAAAATCCTAACCATGTCTACTCAAAAGTCAGCTTCATTGTGTTCAATGGGTTTTACTCCCAGGAAAGTGTCTTTAGGATTGCAGCCACAGACCACCAATTGGTGGAAAACAGGATAGGTTTCATCCAAGTGGTTTGGAAAGTCTCAAGGTAGACACTCTAGGCCACCACTCTAATTTTCTCTACACAGTTCCTTCCTCTTCCAGGCTCTAACAGGAAAAAGAAGAATTCACAGATTATTTTTATAAATTAAAATGGGATATGTATGGGTTAAAGCAAGTATGTACAAGCATCCCCCGCTTATTGGACGGATTAGGTACAGGAGCACTGTTTAAAAATGAATACGGTTGAAAAGCGGAACCCTGTCTTTTTCAGCTTGCAAATGTAGAACGGACACCAAAAAAGACATAAATATCATTTGCATAAACCTAATAACACATAGCAAAATATATAACAAATTACAGTAAAATGAACAAAGGGATGTGTGAGCAATGAATATCTTATGTATTTGAATTGTGGTTATTGACTGAGAAAAGTCATAAGGAAATGCCAAAAACAGTTTGATCACCAAGTCACATGTAAAGCAACATCAGGGAATGTCAATTTTAGCATTTAGACCAGCAATTTTAGCATTTAGACCAGCAAAAATTAGATGTTGAAAGAGTGGGGTATGGAATGAATGAATTCTGGGTATAATTATATAGTGGGCGTTGAAAGAGTGGAACTGTCAGAGGATGAACCATCAAAAATTTTAGCCTTTAGACCAGCAGAGAGATGTTGAAAGAGTGGAGCATGTGTTAAATGAGTTCTGGCCTGGGTATAATTGGAAAGTGTTGAAAGAGCAGAACTGTCAGAAAATGGACTGTCAGAAAGTCCACAAGTATTTGTCTGCAATCCTAAAGACACTTTCCTGGGAGTAAGACTCACTGAATACAGTGGGCTTACTTTGGAGTAGACATGATTAGGATAGTATTCTTTGTCTCTACATATTTCCTGAACCAGCTTGTCTCTTTAGTTTTTTTTTGCCCCTGATTCACAAGCAAATAGCTTGAAAGAAGAGAATGATCCGTCATCTAAACTAGTCATTCTCAAAAGTTACATTGAGGTTACCAAGAAATTCACCTCCTCTTCCTTTTGCTACGTAAACTGCTTTCAAAACTTGTTTTTATTGCAAAGTAATACTCAACATCAAAGAAATAAATTGCTAACACGTATGAGTTCAGCCAAAGCACTCATTGCAAATAGGACGCTACCTACATTTCTCATGGCATGATTCATTAGACCTGTTTTTCTCGGCATCCATCGGAGTGAGTTATTCTGTTGCATCTTGGCCTCATGCACGCTCGAATGATTCACAGCTCAATCCTATGAATGTCTACTCGTTATAGTCAACGGGGCTTACTCCCAGGTAAGTGTGGATCGGACTGCAGCTTCAAATAACTATCACCCTCACTAGACTGATTGCTGTTTGTGTCAAGAGATGCTCTCTGATTCCATGTATCACAGTAATAGGCTTGGTTAGGGCTGACCCGCTGATGCAGGGTGACCAGATGCCCAAACCTCAAAAGGAGGACAAGATCTTGGATTCCTCTCAGCCTGGCCTTTCCAGCAGACAATGGCACGTTGCCTACTCACGAGTAAAGCCGCGATATTGGCCACTTTCACTTTCCCATAGTGCTCAATGCATATTTTTTGTTTTTTGGCCATAACTTTTGATAGGAAGGTGATATACCAAAACCGATTCTTCTCTTCAATATGAATCCAACGACATATGACATGACGGGGTCCTGCACACCATTGCAAAGTTCCAAAATGGAAGACAATGAAGCCCTTTCGGAGGACACCTGGACAGGAGACTAAAAAAGAGGACAAATCCAGAAATTTCTGGTCGTATGGTCACCCTGCACCGATGATTATTTTGGGAAATTTGACTAATTGACTAATTAGGGTGGGAAATTTGCCTAGGTTACTCTGCGAACCCTACACCTACCCTGTTACCTCCATCTGCATCAGTCACACTGACCCCCATCTGAGAAAACTAAAACTTTAGAAGCAAGGGAAAAGGAATGTCTGGAAGAAAGAGAAGTGGTTTGGAAAGTCTCAGGGCTTTCCGCTGAGCCCTGGAGACACTCTAGAGTACCAGGCATGTCCAACAAGAGGCTCGAGGGCCACATTTGGCTTAAAAAGCCCATAGATGCGGCCTTCGGGGCCCCTTGTTGGACATGCCTGCTAGACCAGCGTTTCTCAAAGTGGGGGTTGGGAACCCTTTGGGGGTCACCTAGAGCTTTCCTGGGGGTCGCCTAAAGACCCCTGGTGCAGGGGACCAGATCAGGCTTGCCAGACCTCCAGCTGTAGCTGCGCACGCACTGAGGCTGACTGACAGCTTCAGGGCCCAATCCTGTGCATGCCTACTCTGAAATAAATCCCATTGTGTTCAATGTGTGCAAAGAACACACATTTCATTTGTAACAATGAAAATACATCCTGCATATCAGATATTTACATCACGATTCATGACAGTAGCAAAATTACAGTTATAAAGTAGCAACGAAAATAATTTTACGGTTGGGGGTCCCCACAACATGAGGAACTTATAAAGGGGTCAGGGCGTTAGGAAGATTGAGAACCACTGCTCTAGATCACCACTCTACTATTCTCCATGAACCTGGAATGATAATGGAAGATGTTAGTAAGAAAAAGTTCCCTCTAGTTATTCTCAGACATTATAAGAAAATCCATTTGGGTTCCAACAGTCAGTATCTGGAGAGTCAAAAAGGTGTCTTCCTCTGCAGGGTGACCTCTTTCCAGGCCATGTCCTGGATTTCAGCCTTGTGCCCTGGGAAAAAACCTTCAAAGTCCTCTTTTTCCTTTTCAGTGTGTAGCCTTTTTGTAATTAATTAACAGTGCAATCTAAGCATGTCTACTCAGAAGTAAGTCCCATTGTGTTTAATAGTACTTATTCCCAGGAAAGTGTGGTTAGGATTGCAGCCTAAATATATTTAATAATTTATGGCTGCAATTCTAAAGACTCTTCCCTGGGAGTAAAACCGATTGAACACATTTCAGTAGACATGGAGTACAATCCTAACCATGTCTACTCAAAAGTAAGCCCCACTGTGTTCAGTGGGTCTTACTCCCAGGAAAGTGTCTTTAGGCTTGCAGCCATGGTTAGATTGTGCTTACATTTCAGTAGATATGGTTAGACTGTGCTCTGGGCGAAATCCAGAGTAACAATGGGGAGTCCTTGCTCCGGTGTAAGAACAATTTACTCTGGATTTCAATATGAATTTCCCATAGGCTTTCACTAGGAAGTGCAGTGCACATAATATCTCTTACGTGCTCCTGTAGTTACTCTGGATTTGGGGGTAAATGTAATAGTTTTAAAATTCATAAATAATATACAGTACAGTGCAATCCTGAGCATATCTCCACAGAATTAAGCCCCATTGTGTTCAATAGTATTTACTCCCAGGAAAGCATGGTTAGGATAGCAGCCAAAGTGTTTAAATTAAGGACATGAGAACAATATAATTTGTGTGTTATTAGCTTTTATTTTGTCACGACCTACATTTTTCTTGGGTGTCCTACACTCAGTAGGGCATGAACCTGGTCACTCCTACCAGAATGGAATGAAAATCCCGTAATTCAAAGGGGTGTTGCTTGTCTTGGCAATGAAGTTCAGTTGATTAACCAAAGCCCTTCACAGCATTCAAGGGCTAATCAGTTGATGCGCGCAAGGTTTAGATTTCCTGTGCGTAACACCAGAAGCAGCTAATAAATGTAGAGAGGATGCTAATGCCATTATCGTTCCCTATAACATGCAATATAATCCATTTATCCTGCCTCTGCTTAATCTGGGAACCAACTTAGGGCATCGGAAACCTGGAAACTGTTTTCTTCTCATTGCTTTTGTTAGTGTTAATCTCCTGATTAGGCTTTAACGAGATGTTGTGTGAGCCTGGAAGCAATGGGGCACCGGCAACACATCTAATTAACCCCAAGCGATAAACTAATTGGTTCAGTTTCTTTGTGGATGAGTCTACAATTGGGCAAAGCACCATCTTGGTTCGCCCTTATTGCATCTTGTAACTGCTGCTTGTTAGGAACAGAGTAAACAATGTCTGAAAAGGCCTTGTTAAGCAAATCCAATTACTGTATTGACTCAAATCTAACGCTCACCTTTTTCAGCCAAATGTAGTCTCCAAAATCAGGATGTGCATTAAATTCTATGGTTATCGAGATTTGAGTAAATGTGGTATTTTTTATTGTAAGTATTGGGTATGCATTCGATGGTGCATTAGATTTGAGTAAATATGGTGAGTTCTCCTTATCCGCTAAAGATCCTCGAAGCCATGTTGTTTTCAAAGGGGGGGGTCAGGACCAGTGGGGGCTTCAGGGAGTTCTCACAGGTTCTAAAGAACCCTTTGCTAATGAGCACCTGGTTCTGAGAACCAGTTACTAATGGGTCCTAGAACCTGTTGTTAATTTGGGTTGTTAGGACATAGAACCTGTTAATTTATTTGAATCCCACCACTGGTCAGGACCTCCTTGGAGGATCACCATTTCAAGGGGGTTGAGTAGAGCTGGGTGTTGCCATCTTGGAATCTGGCCATCTTGGAATGGGACACTCAGGCTGCAACCATAGTATCCTGGGAATAAGGCTGCAATCCTAAAGACACTTTCCTGGGTGTAAGACCCAATGTGGCTCACTTTTGAGTAGACATGGTTAAGATTGTGCCCTAAGTCTCATTGAACATAATAGGACTTACTTCCAAATAGATATGGAGGTGCTCTGACATCACAGTGATGTCCCCTCTTGTTTTATGTTATTTTTCGCTATGACATCACTTCCAGGTTGATGACATCACTTTGGAAGAGGTCCCGAGAAAATTGTCACTCTCAGATGGGGATCCTAGGGTAAATACTCAAGAGCTGCCACCGCAGTAGAGAACAAATTTGAATTTTATGGAATTAATGCGGTCAGGTGCAAGCAGTGTGACCATATCTCATAATCGAAAAAAGAGGACAAGGCTCTTCCAAAAATGTATGATAACCAAGAAAAATATAGGACAAACCAATGTAAAGTGGTATCTGTCTGTCTGTCTGTCTATCTACCTATCGAGAGAGAGAGAGAGAGCACCCACTGTGTTCAATGGGTCTTACTCCCAGGAAAGTTTCTTTAGGATTGCAGCCAAAATCAGTTAAAAAATAAAAGTGCATCTACCCAATAAATAAAATCTACCCAAAAGCTGTTTAAAAACAGCTTTTCTTACTGCTGTAGAGAGGCAGCCAGAAATTAGAAATGCAGAGGAGTCCCTGCCTTTGCCTGGCTCAGCTGAAAAATGGAATGGCTGCTTGCATGACGGCCTCCCTACAATAGTAGAAAAGCAGTTTTAAAAACTGATCTGCAGGTCCATTCATGTTGAGTCAAATCTTTGTATAAAAAATCCATATATAACAGGGCTGGACTTGTTCACCTGATTCACAAGTTCTCACCTCTTGAACCCCCCTCCAAAAAAACACACCAAAAAAAACAAACAAACCAGATTATATCCGAAGCCTTCCATAAATCCAGATTCCAACTCTTAACTTGTAAAAGTCTCACCAGTTTTTTCTCCCTGAGTCATCAAAGGGCGTCCCTGATGCTACCCATTGACTATTTTTAAAATCCTAATTTGACAACGCAACTCTTGACTCCGTCTTTGGCAAGAGTGGCCCCTCGGCTTTGTCAGAATAATGACTCTCGAAGGAACTAGAGAGACGTTCTCCTTCGAGACCACTTACTTCTTACTCTTGGGATCAGTTTAGACAACCCACATCTAATTATAGGGTGGTGTTTTGCCTGAACAAAGCACTAGTTTAAACTAGTATTTAAATATCTTATGCCTTGGACATCCTCCCACATGAAGAAGCCGCATTGCCCCAGTGTGCCCATTCTGTCTGCTTGTTGGGCAGGTATCACCACAACTGGTTGGTGAGAACCACTGATGATTCCTTTAACTACATCCAAATCCGTTATATCAGGTGCGTCACAATAAATCTACCCAAAAGCTTTCCATTAACTAACCCTATAATAACAATAATGTCAAAACCTACATTCTACCCAGAAGGATCCTGGATTAAAGAAGACAGGTTTGCTCAGAAAACTAACTGTGTTTACTCAAATCTAACGCTCATCTTTTCCAGCTGAATTCAGTCTCCAAAATCAAGGTGCGCAGTATATTTGATGGTTAATTAGATTTGAGTAAATACAGTATTTTGATTATAAGTATAGGGTGTGCATTAGATTTGATAGCACATTAGATTCAAATAAATATGGTACTTCTAACTAGTCAATGGTGTTCCTTGGTGGTGCAAGGGGGTGTTGAAACATCTCCATTCTATGAGAAGTTACAGCCAAAAAAAAAAAAAAAATAGTGTATCAACATGCCTACCACCTGGGGCTTTGACTAAGGGCAAAATCCAGAGTAACTACAGGGAGTCCTTGCTCCGGTGTAAGAACAACTTACTCTGGATTCCAATATGAATTTCCCATAGGTTTTCACTTGGTGGTGCAGTAACTACAGGTGCACGTAAAGTCTCTTACTCTGGATTTGGGGATAAGGCTACAATCCAGAGTAACTACGGGACCTTTTACACTGACGTAGTTACGGTGCCATCTATGGGAAACCTATGGGAAATGCATAGAGGAATCCAAAGTAAGTGCCTCATACATCTTCCCGTAGTTACTCTGGATTGTAGGATTAGCCACCAAATGGGAGGAGGTCCATCATGGGTTTCTGTACCAGGTGATGCAAACTCTACTGCATGGAGTGGACCGATCCAACATGCTATCATTGATTAATTGATTGATTGATTCCACTGTTATCATGGGAATAACTAGGTTGATAGTACTGAGTGTCTCATGTTTTGGTTTGATTTATAGTTCTATGATAGGGAGAGCCAGGATGCTGTGCAAACACAGTTCTTAATCTCCGAGATAGCCGGGTGGCCAGATGCCTGAACTTCAAAAGGAGGACAAGATCTTGGATTCATCTCAACCTGGCCTTTCCAACAGACAATGACACATTTGCCTACTTATGAGTAAAGCCGCAATATTGGGCACTTTCACTTTCCCATAAAGCTCAATGCATATTTTTTATTTTTAGTATTTTGGCCATAACCTTTAATAAGAAGGAGATATTTCAAAACTGATCTTTGCATTGGATTCTGTCCTTCAGTACGAATCCAACGACATATGACACGATGGGGTATTGCGCTCCATTGCAAAGTTCCAAAATGAAGCCAAAATAGAGGACAAAAAAGCCCTTTTGGAGGACACCCGGACAGGAAAATAAAAAAAGAGGACTAATCTGGAAATTTCCAGTCATATGGTCACCCTGGGTATAGTGTTTACTGAGACCCAGCTGTTCTCTTCCATCAACCACCTTGCTTAGTAGCCTCCAGCGTCATCTCTCATTACAAATACATAATGAAGTAATAAGCAGGGATCTCTGGGGAAACAAGTCCTAGGCTTCTCAAGAGATAATAACACCTGGTTCAAAGGAGGTCTGTTGTTTTCTCCTTCTTGCAGACCCAGCACTGACAGCACAAATAATTCATCATCGCTCGTTGCTGGAGATGGTTGTTCATGGGTTCCTTTGACTCACCGGCCGTGACTCACTTGCTAACATACCTTCCCGTCTTAAGTCCTGCTAAGGGTGACAATAGCAATGTCCTATATGTCCTATAGTAAAGAACCGTAGATCAGAACAAGGTCCCATCTAATCCAGCTTCCTGTATCTCACAGTGGCCCCCCACATGCATCAAAGGAGCACATAAGACAAACGCACAAATACCTGTACCTTGTAGCCACGCTCTTCCATCTGGCATTCAGAGTAGCCTTCTTCGAGAACCAGGACTTTGCATACACCAAACATGTCTTGGAACCTGTGATGGATATATAAATATAGGCATCCCCCACTTTCTGATGGTTCATTTACTGATGGTGCCACTATTTTGACACATTTTATATCCATGACTCATTCATTCAACATATGCTTCATTCTTTCAACTTCTTTCTGTTGGTCTAAAGGCTAAAATTATACTTAGGACTTATTCATTCAACACATGCTTCATTCTTTCAACTTCTTTTTGTTGGTCTAAAGGCTAAAATTATACCCAGGACTCATTCATTCAACACATGCTTCATTCTTTCAACTTCTCTCTGTTGGTCTAAAGGCTAAAAGTATACCCAGGACTCATTCATTCAACACGTGCTTCATTCTTTCAACTTCTTTCTGCTGGTCTAAAGGCTAAAATTATACCCAGGATTCATTCATTCAACACATGCTTCATTCTTTCAATTTCTCTCTGTTGGTCTAAAGGCTAAAATTATACCGAGGACTCATTCATTCAACACGTGCTTCATTCTTTCAACTTCTTTCTGCTGGTCTAAAGGCTAAAATTATACCCAGGACTCATTCATTCAACACATGCTTCATTCTTTCAGCTTCTTTCTGCTGGTCTAAAGGCTAAAATTGTCTTCCCTACAGTTGATTTGCATGTGACGTGGTGATCCAACTGTTTTTGGCATTTTCTTATGAAAAGAAACCATCATTCAGATACATAAGACATTCATTGCCCACATACGACTGTTCATTTTACTGTAATTTGTGATGTATTTTGGCTAAGTGTTAATAAATATGTTATTTAGGGTGCAATCCAGAGTAACTACGGGAGTCCTTGCTCCAGAGTAAGAACAATTTACTCTGGATTGCAATAAGAAATTCCCATAGGGTTTTCACTAGGTGGTGCTGTAATTATGTTGACGTAAATGTATCTTATATGCTCCCATAGTTACTCTGGATTGTAGGGTTAGTCTTTTGCAAGTGATATCTATGGATGACCCACTTTTAATAATAGCTGTGGCTGCAATCCTAAGCTCCAGTTAGGCCAGGCTAAACGTGGATGTAAGTCCCTTGCTGCCCAATGGGTTTCACAAACATACCATAAGACATGTGCCACTCCTGGAGGAGGTTTGTGCGCAGACATGCACTGGCCTCCCCACACCACCACAGGGAGTTATTCCAGGTGACTTAAATTGGTTAGGATTGCACCCTAAGAAAATGATGGACTTGCAAGACGGATATGCACTTGCCTCCCTACATCAGCACGGGAATGGGAAGACCAATGTGTTGTGCCAGCCTACGGGCACAATCCAGAGTAACAACAGGAGCATGTAAGAGACATTACGTGCACCTGAAGTTACTGCACCATCTAGTGAAAACCTATGGGAAATTCATATTGCAATCCAGAGTAAATTGTTCTTACACCGGAGCAAGGACTCCCCGTAGTTAATCTGGATTTCACCCTACGTTAGGACTGCACCCTAAGTAAGCTGCAGGACAGATACTAAAGCTGAAGCTTAAATACTTTGTTCATGTCAGAGGGGTGTTGCACAGGGGGTATGTTGCATGGGGGGTAGTTGCATGCGAGGACGTTTTTCATGGGGGTGTTGCACAGTGGGGATTAGGGTGTCCCCAGAAACACAAATATTCTTGAAATTTTACTCCCGCAATGGCAGGTAAATTTCACTAGTGTGTGTGAATAGGAAGTACACAACCTCCTACTTTGGACCATACTGGGAATTGGGAGCATACATCCTCCTAGTCTAGTGTGAACTGGGAATCAGGAATATACAGTACTACCATGTTTCAAACCTCCACCCTTCGTTTTCTGAAAGCCCTGCTCTGCACGGAGTACACAAAATAAATATTTTATGTATTATTCTTTTACTTGTCAAATGCAGTTCAGGCATTTGTGGATAGTGACACCTATGGATTTAATTTCAGTTCATCCCGTTAAAGACTCGGTAACGATTTGACCACGACCTTGTCGCTCACTCCCACTTAATTTCCAGCTTCACTTACTAGAGGTAGTTCCTATTTCATTAAACCTCTTGTGTTAGTGAAAAAGCTGCAGATCAGGCCAGTACTCAAGGTCAGGGATCATGGAGTGGCTTTGGAAGCTCTTTTTCAAGCAGCAAAGGAGTAACTGCTCCAGCTGGAAAAAATTCAGTGTCCTTCTCCAGGACGCTCAGAAACCCATTTGAATAAAGCAGGTTTTCCTAATAAAATTTTATAGGAAGGTTAATTTAATTGTTGCAAACCAACCCCCAAGTGAGCCGATGCAGTGGCTGCCATCCCCTAAATCCAGAGTAACTACGGGAGCACATAAGAGACATCACGTGCACCCATAGTTACTGCACCACCTAGTGAAAACCTATGGGAAATTCATATTGCAATCCAGAGTAAATTGTTCTTACACCGGAGCAAGGACTCCCCATAGTTACTCTGGATTTTGCCCATCTTCTGCTAAGTCCCACTCTGTACACCATTTCAGCCCTGGACCCCCTTTCTAACTTAAAAAAAACTGCCCGGAGCCCCCTTACCAGAATGTGACATCACTGTGATGCCAGAGCTCCTCCATGTCTACTCAGAAGTAAGTCCCATTGTCTTCAATGCGACTCACTCCCAAGAAAGCCCAGTACCAGATTCCAAGATGGCGGATCCCACCCTCTAGCGACTCTCCGGACCAGAGATTGTGATCTCACTCTGAGTATCATGGCTGTATACTTCATGGCTGTATACTTTACTATTACTAATATTACTAATTAGTATTAGTAAATAATGGTTCTCTTTCCTGGTAGCAATTTTCAACTAGTACTATTATTTAATAGAAACTAGTACCATTTACTATTTACTACTAATAGCACCATTACTACTAGTACAAGCAGTGATAATAACTAGTAATATTATTACTACTAGAGCTGTTTAATATTGGTAACATTACTACTTATACTATTTATTGTTTAGTAGTATCCAACACCATTTACTACCGGTAGCACCATTACTACTAATACTAGTAGTAATAACCAGTAATATTACTATAACTATTATAGTAATACTATATAGTATTTATTATAGTAGCACTAAAATCAGTATATAGTAGTATATATAGTATATATTATAGTAATACTACTATGGGCTGTGGGTGGGCGCAAGCGGCTAAGACACTGTGCCTGTTAACCAGCAGGCCAGGGTTCGATTCCCGGGTCGGCCCCACAAGACAGGGTGAGCTCCTGTCCTTAGCCCAGCTCTGCGACGCAGCTGGATCCAATCGTATTGGCTCTGCCTTTCCATTGGACTAATTCAGTGGCGTGGAAAGGGGGGATTTGCTACTTGCGTAACAGCCTATCCTCCATAACAATCCAACCCAGGCTTTCGTGCTTCGCATGCAGTGTATGCAGCACCAAGCACGATACTATAGTCTTCCAAGACCGACGGAGGCCTGCAATCATAGTAATACTATAACTAACTAATATTATTATAACTAATAATAGACCCGAAAGCAGCGAAACCTGGGCCTGGGCAGGGGACGGAATTTATTTGTCCTCAGTGTGGAAGGGATGGACACTCTCACATTGGCCTCTTTAGTCACACTAGATGCTGTTTCAGGACCTCCAATCAGAGCACGATACCAGAGTCTTTCCAGACTGAAGGATGCCAATGATGATGATGAATTAATATAACTAGTGCTGTTTACTATTTAATATTGGTAATATTACTACCTATACTATTTATTGTTTAGTAGTATCCAGCATCATTTACTATTTACTACTAGTAGCACCATTACTACTAGTATTATTACTATTATTATTACTAGATACTACTACTATTACTACTAGCATTATTACTAGTTACTACTACTATTATTACTAGTATTATTATTACTAGATACTACTACTATTACTACTAGCATTATTTCTAGTTACTACTATTATTACTAGTATTATTATTACTAGATACTACTACTATTACTACTAACATTATTTCTAGTTACTACTACTATTATTACTAGTATTATTATTACTAGATACTACGACTATTACTACTAACATTATTTCTAGTTACTACTACTATTATTACTAGTATTATTATTAGATACTACTACTATTATTACTAGCATTATTACTAGTTACGACTACTACTATTACTAGTATTATTATTACTAGATACTACTACTATTACTACTAGCATTATTACTAGTTACTACTACTATTATTACTAGTATTATTATTACTAGATACTACTACTATTATTACTAGTATTATTATTAGTTACTACTACTAGTATTATTATTATTACTAGTATTATTATTACTAGATACTACTACTATTACTACTAGCATTATTACTAGCTACTACTACTACTACTAGTATTTTTATTATTATTACTAGTATTATTATTACTAGTTACTACTACTACTATTATTATTAGCTGGTATTACTATTACTAGTTCTGTTTCTTGTTTCTGTTGGTTAACTGAGTATTAGTTGCTGCTGGTGTTCTGGGAGGGGGGAGGAGAGGGGGCTGCAGTGGTGCTGCTGGTGCTGGGAGAGGAGTGTGGGCTCCTCCAGTCCTCCCAGCGGTGCAGCTGCAGCCAGTGGTGGGTGTCCTGCCAGCAGCGTCCTCACCCTCAGCGGCGCCCTCTCAGCGGCGGCCCCTGCAGGCCAGTGCGGGGCTTGCAGCGCAGCCTCCCTGCCGCCTCTCAGAGGGCTCCGGCGCGGCCAATCAGGAGCCGGGACGCAAACGAGCCCCGCGCGATGTGTCGGCGCCTCCTATTGGCCGCGAACTCTGAGGCGAGGCTTGCCGCCTCCTGATTGGAGGACGTCCCCCGCCCGCCAGTAAGCTCACTTCTGATTGGTCGCGGTGTCCGGCGGGGCCTGCGCGGCCAATGGGGAGGCGGCTCGTTGGGAGGCGCGAAGATGGCGGCGCGCTGGTTCCTGTCAGGGGGAAGCGGTGCCGGGATGGCGTGAGGCGCCCGGAGAGGCGGAGCCGGGCGGAGCTGCTCCTCCGAAGCCCGGAGCGGAGAGGGCGATGCGGTGACGGAAACATGGCCAGCGACGGCGGCAGGAAGCAGTTCTGGAAGCGGAACGTCTCCCGGGTGCCTGGCAGGTGGGTGTGGGCGGGGCCAAGAAATGGGGGCGGGGCCAAGGAGTCCGGGGGTGAGGGTAGGGGAAAGCTGCGCAGGAGGCCAAAAGGGTCTCAGGGGCGTGGCCTAGGGGTACGTGTGGAGCCAGGACGGTCTGTGGGGCTTAAGGGGCGGGGCCTGGGTATGAGAGGTGGAGTCAAGAGGTCCTGAAGGGCGGAGCCTGGATGTGAGGGGTGGAGTCAAGAGATCCTGAGGGGCAGGGCCTGGGTGTGAGGTGTAAAGTTCAGAGGACCAGAGGGGCAGGGTTTCGGTGGGAGGGGTGGAGTCCAGAGGGCCTGAGGGCGGTGCCTGGCTGTGAGGGGTGGAGTCAAGAGGTCCTGAGGGGCGGGGCCTGGGTGTGAGGTGTAAAGTCCAGAGGACCAGAGGGGCAGGGTTTCGGTGGGAGGGGTGGAGTCCAGAGGGCCTGGGTGCGAGGGGTGGAGTCAAGAGGTCCTGAGGGGCGGGGCCTTGGTGTGAGGGGTAAAGTCCAGAGGACCAGAGGGGCAGGGTTTCGGTGGGAGAGGTGGAGTCCAGAGGGCCTGGGTGCGAGGGGTGGAGTCAAGAGGTCCTAAGGGGCGGGGCCTGGGTGTGAGGGGTGGAGTCAAGAGCTGAGGGCGGGGCCTCGGTGTGAGGGGTAAAGTCCAGAGGACCTGAGGGGCAGGGTTTCGGTGGGAGGGGTGGAGCCAAGATGGCCTGAGGGGCAGGGCTTCAGTGTGAGGGGTGGAGTCAAGAGGGCCTGAGTGGCGGGGCTTTGGTGGGAGGGGTGGAGTCCAGATGTCCTGAGGGGCGGAGCCTGGGTGTGAGGGGTGGAGTCCAAAGGTCTTGAGGGCGGGGCCTGGGTGTGAAGGGTGGAGTCAAGGGGGCCTGAGGGGTGGGGCCTTGTTCTGTTGGATCTAAGGGAGTGAGGGCATGGCCCAGGGTTAAGAGGTGGAGCCAAGAGGGTCTGAGGGGCATGATGGTTGGTGGAGTGGGTTGAGGGGTGGAGCCAAGAGAGGCTTAAGGGGCAGGGCCGAGGGAAGGGGTGGAGCCTTGAGGCCTTGAGGGGTGGGACCTAAAGGGTGAAGGTGGAGCCAGGATTGTCCCAGGTGTAGAAGGGGAGGAGAAGAGTAGACACAGAAGGTGTCTGGCCCTGGCTGTGAGGGTGGAGCCAGGAGGGTCCAAAGGCCGTGAGTGGTGGGGCCTGTGGTTGAGGGTGTGGGGAGAGGTCTGAGGGCAGGGCCTAGGATTGCGGGTGGGACCAGAGGGGGTGAGGAGTGGGGCCAAGGGAACTGGGAGGAAAGGGGTTGGGGGGAAAGGGGGCCCTTCAGGTAAAGGGCTAGGGCTTTGGGGTCTTCCTGAGCTCCTTCCTGTCTGTGACTGAGCCTGAGAGGCACAGGGATGTTTTCTTCAGTCTGTGGAACTCCTTGCCATAGCATGCGGAGGTGGCTTCTTGGGAGCTTCCTGAGGCACCTGGTGGGCCACCTAGAGATAGAGGAAGCAGCAGGAGATGGACCTCTTTTGGCCTGACCCAGCTGGATTCTCCTGATGTTCTTCCTGCCAAGCACTGGCCATATCTTTTGGTCTTGTGCTCTTGCCCTTAGTCTATGGAACTGCCTGCCACAGGATGTGGTGAGGGCATCACTTGGGACACACAGAAGAAAATATGTTTTTTACTCAGTGCGCCGTTAATCTGTGGAAATCCTTGCCTCAGGATGTTGTGATGGTGTCGGCCTACATGCCTTAAATGGGGCTTAGAGAGCAATCCTTACCATGTCTGCTCAAAAGTCAGCCCTTTTGTGTTCAGTGGGTCTTACTCCCAGGAGCGTGTCTTTAGGATTGCTGCCTTTGAAACATTGATGGGGAACAACACTACAGATTGCAAACCACGAGGGGTTCGTGAAGCCTCCTGGTTCCAGAATTAGGCTACCTCAGAATACCAGGTGCAAGGAAATGGTTGTGGGACACAGGTATGTTGTTGCCTTGAGTCGCCCTGAGGAATCTGGTGGGTTCACTAGATGCTTTTATGTTTAGTATTCCTATTAAGCATTCAGGGTGTGGTGTTATTAAGCTGTGGGTGGCGCAAGCGGTTAAGACGCTGTGCCTGTTAACCAGTAGGCCAGGGTTCGAGACCCGGGTCGGCCCCACAAGACAGGGTGAGCTCCTGTCCTTAGCCCAGCTCTGTGATGCAGCTGGATCAAATTGTATTGGCTCTGCCTTTCCATTGGACTAATTCAGTGGCGTGAAGAGCGGGATTTGCTGCTTGCGGAACACAAGCATAACAATCCAACTCAGGCTTTCGTGCTTCGCATGCAGCGCATGCAGTGTCGAGCACAGTACCATAGTCTTTCAAGACTGACGGAGGCCTGCTTAAGCATTCAGGCACCATCTCTTAGTCTTCTGTTCTTATGTGTGTCATTACTATATGGAACTCCTTGCCACAGGATGGCAAGTAATGGCATCTTGTGTGCTCCCTGAAGCAACTATGAGATGCAGAAAGCTGCCTTGGGTGGGCTTTGGGCATCATCTGGCAAGGACTCTTCTGATGTTCATATACGGTATATTCCTTCTAATCCTTCTGATACTACCTCTTTGGCTGCAATCTTCACTCTCAGTTAGGCCAGCATAGGTCCTGGATACTGTCCTGCATGGAGCTCATGCACGTGTAATTAGTTACATTAAGGCTGCAATCCTAACCTACAGTTAGGCCAGCCTAATCCCCAGCACAAATCCAGTGCTGACCTGGGAGTATCACCAAAGTGCTGTAAGATACTTCTATGTCACTCATGGCCAGTGCACAACTAAGTGCACAATTAAAGTCAGTGCACAAACCTTTGTGTGTCCCTGCATCACAACAGGAATAGGAAGACTGATGAGTTATGTCTGTCCATGTTAGGATTGCACCCAAGCCTTGCTTGCAACAGTCTATAAATACGTACAGTTGTAGAGACAACTGTAACCACTGAAAGTCTTTCATAATTTCTGTCAAACAACAACCACTTCCCTTATTGGGGTTGGGTGGATGCTTAATTGATAACGTCCATTAGAGATACTATGCACTGTTTTCTGTCCTTAACCTTGGACTACACACTAAAATGAAAGTGGTGTGGAATGTAATTAATAATTACAGTACGTAGCTCCATCTATTTACATCTAATTACACCTATTAGAAGTTGGCTTCCTGTCCAAAAGGCAGGCATACAAGATGGACAAAGAAGATGGAAGAGAAAGACATAATGCAAGTTAAGACTCAAGAAAGATAAGTGAATATTACAAGTAAATATATTTTGACTTAGGGCAAAATCCATAGCAGTTACGGGTCCACGCAGTTACGTCACCCTCTAGTGTTATCTTATGGAAAGTCATCTTAACTGCTCTAGTGCAAGGGGCTTAATTTCACTTTAGGATATAGGCCTTAGTTGCAGTACAGTATAGAGACAATGTATTTTCTAATTAGGGAAAGGATTGTATCAAGGGCAGTAAACTGTAAATAATAGTTGCGTGTTGTGTTTTATGAGTGGAATCCCTTGAAATTGCAGAGAAATTTCTGTGTAAAAAGATACACAGACACCCCCCCCCACATTTTCTGACGGTTCGTTTTCTGACAGTTCTGCTCTTTCAACACCATTCAGTTATTCCCAATTCATGTCCCATCTTCCAACTTCTGTGTGCTGGTCTAAAGGCTAAATTTGTCTTCCCTGGTGTGATTTGCATGCAGCATTGTGATCAAAACTTTTTTGGCATTTCCTTATGACTTTCTTCTGTAAATAAGGGTAAAGGTGTCCCCCGCAGGTTGTACTGCTAGTTGTGACTGACTGTAGGGTGTGGTGCTCATCCCTCTTTCAAAGCCTTTATAACCGGCGTTGTCCGAGGATGTTTCTGTGGACAAGGGGCTGACATGACTGATGCACGGAACACCTTCCCACCAAAGTGGTACCTTTTTATCTATTTGCAGTTACATGCTTTTGGTTGGCAGGAGCTGGGCTAAGGACAGGAGCTCACCCCATCTTGTAGGACCTGGATCTTGAACCCCAGCCTGCCAATTAACAGACGCAGTGTCTTAACCACCTATGCCACTATAGTCCTTACAGTAAATAACCAAGATATTCATTGCCCACACATGCTTTGTTCAGTTTACTGTAATTGGTTATGCATTTTGGCTATGTGTTAATATATGTGCAAGTGTGTAATTTGCAAGTTATAGTTATGTCTTTTTTGGTGGCCATCTGGCATTTGCAAGCTGAAAAAGGCTGGGTTCTACTTTTCAACGGTTTTCACTTTTGGACAGTGCTCTCTGACCCATCCAATAAGCGGGGATGCCTGTACATAAGAACGTAAGAAGGGCCTCTACTGGATCAGGCCACAGGCCCGTATAGTCCTGCTTCTTGTATCACACAGCGGCTCACCAGATGCTTCAGGGAGCACACATGACACCTTCATCCAGGAGGACCATGGACAAATGGTGCTTGACTACTGTAAATCTCACCAGCCTCTTGTCTACCTAGCTATTAATGAGTAATTGAGGGTGCAATTCTAACCTTTTTAAGCCAGCGCAAGTCCTCCAATCCCTGTTCCTGTGGCGGTGGGAGGAGGCTGGAGCATGTCTGTGCACTGGCCTAACCCCCTTGGGGTGGCTTATAGCACTTTTTTTGTGGCAACCCCAGGCCCACTGGGACTTAACCTGGTCTAAGTGGAGGTTAGGATTGCAGTTTGAATCATTGGGTTTGAGAAGTCCAGGAAAAGTGCTATATGCAGTGGTGATACTTATTTTATAATCATTTTGGCTCACATATCCTACAATCCAGAGTAACTACGAGCACGTAAGAGACATTATGTGTACCCATAGTTACTGCACTACAAAGTGAAAACCTATGGGAAGTTCATATTGCAATCCAGAGCAAATTGTTCTTACACTGGAGCAAGGACTCCCCATAGTTACTGTGGATTGCACCCATAGTGTTGTTTGGTTGATAAATATAATACCATATTTACTTGAATCTAATGCACCATCGAATCTAATGCGCTGCCTATACTTATAATCAAAATACTGTATTTACTCAAAACTAATTAGCCATCACATCTAATGTGCATCCTGATTTTGGAGACAGAATTTGGCTTAAAAGGTGAGCATTAGAGTAAATACAGTATGTGCAACTGAGAATTTTTATAAGATTATAACAAGGATTTGTTATAGGATTTGTTGTAGGATTTTGAAAATCATGGGAGAGAATTTCATGTTGAGAGGTTGCCATCTGTGTACAATATTTGGAGACTTGTGGGTTTCAAGCAGCAATTAAAGATCCTCTTCCCATTTGCTGAGCATAAAGCCAAAGGCGTGTATGGAATAGTTTATGTAGATAAATATATCTGAATGCACTTTTAATATGGACGAGGTTAACAGTTTTTAATATCTTATTTGGTTTGTAACTCTTTGTCTATGACTTGTAGACCTTCTGAATATAGCTTTTGTGAGATGTATGCAGTCTTTGTTTTTAACTGGCTGAGCTCATCTCTCTATGATAGACAGAAAAAAAGAACAACAGCACAATCCTAACCATGACTACTCAAAAGTAAGCCTCATTATGTTCAATGGGTCTTACTCCCAGGAAAATGTCTTTATGATTGCAGCCATTACTGCTTTTATTAAAGGGCCTCTCTAACCTCTTTGCCATGAGCTACATTAGGGGTGTCCAAACTTTCACCTTTAGGGCTCCTGAACCTTTAAAATAGTGTTGAGAAGGGAATTTCAGCAGGGACAGTTTGTGATCTGTGAGATGAGAAGCTGCACCTGCTGAACTTCCCTACACAATTGTAAATGATCCAAGAGCCCTAAAGGTGAAAGTTTGACACCCCTACATTAATATTTTATAATGGGTGAGGTGAATGAGGTTAATGTATTAGTCCCTGGATGGGACTTGTTCACTTCTTGCTAAACCTATAAACTGAAGTACAGTACTTGGTTAGGGAATCCTGAGAACTGGTATCGCTGCCTTAGGTCTTTATGAGTAAGATGGAAGATAAATATAGGCTATAATCCTAAAGACACTTTCCTGGGAGTAAGACCCATTGAACACAATGGAGCTTTTGTGAAGACATGGTTAGGATTGCACCCATACTCTTATTAGTTAAGAAGAAGCTGTGACCTACAAAGACTCTGGTTAGTCTTGCTTCTGACATGATAACTTCTGAGCAGCCCTGTGATCATACAGTGGAAATGCATGGCCCACATCATATCCATCACTGGAACTGAGCAGGCTGAAAGTTTTCTCAGGATTAGGGAATGCTTCTTTCCTTACCCTTTGTTAAATTCCTGCCTGTCCAATGGGGCTACTCAGATCTACACTAGCAAATGCACTACTGGTGCATTCCTGTATAGGGCTTTCAGGCCCAGGATGGTGAATAAGGTGGGATGTTAGAGGTTTCTTTTTCCTCTCCTACTCAGGGGAAAAGGGAACAAATGAAATTTACTGAAAATTTGTCATACAGTGGTGCCTCACATAACAAGTTTAATTCGTTCCAGAAGCATGCTTGTTATGTGAAACACTCTTTATGTGAAAGCAGATTTCCCATAGGAAATAATGGAAACTCAGACGATTAGTTCCAGAACCCAAAAAGTATTCATATAAAAATATTAACTGCATGTAAAAATGATGACAAAACATGGGAATTGAATTCAAAACATGCATTTGATGTGCATGATCTTATGAAGTCTACTTAGGCTGCAATCCTAAAGACACTTTCCTGGGAGTAAGACCCATTTAACACAATGGGGCTTACTTCTGGGTAGACATAGTTAGGAGGCTGTAATCCAAGACACTTTCCAAGTGTCTCCCCACTTTCTCCTTCTCTTCCTCCTGAGCCTCTCTTTCCCCTGCTCCCTTCTGGCTAGCCCTGAGCTGCTTCCCTCTTCTCCACTGCTCTTCTCTCCCTCTTCCCAGCGGACACCCGGCCACAGGAGGAACAGCGCAGAAGTGTTGCTTTCGCTATGGGCAGGCGTGCTAGGCAGCCCTGATGCTTTTTAAAGGGCTGCTGGCCAGTGCGACTGTCCCAACTGCCAATGAGTGTGCTTGTTAAGTGAAGCAACGCTTGTTATGTGAGGCAGAACCCTAGAGAAATTTTTGCTTTTTATGTGGATCACTTGTTAAGCGAGGTACCACTGTATTTGGAAATAACAATTTTAGGATAAGAGGGTGATCCAGAAGTGCTAGAATCAATCACCAATTAATGATGTTTTAAATCAGTGAAACCTTAGACATTACTTTTATAAGAGGAGCAAACTACTGTACTTGGTCAGGGGAGCCATTGGGGGATATCTATGTTAGGTGGCCAAGTTTTTTTGGCAACAGTAGGCGCATTAATATAATAACTGTGGGAATGTTTCAGAGTTTCTTCACTCAAAATTTACCACCATAACATGGTTTTTGTACATTTTCAATTTTTTTACTATTCTCAAAAATAAATGATAGGACTGATTTTTTTAAAGGTTTTGTCTGAGTGACTAGTTATATGGGAACATTGATTTCAGGTTGTTCAAATACTTTTTATTCCTAATTGAAGTAAACTTTGTTTCTTTTCATTTTCAGTATTCAACATGTGTATGGAGCCCAGCATCCTCCTTTTGATCCGCTGTTGCATGGAGGGTAAGTTGAAGCAAACATAGCAAAGGGGCTTAAACTCTAATATATTCTCTCTACATGATGCTTTGTTAAAATAGTGCTATTGTAATGCATGTCTATTCAGAAATAAGTCTCATTGTGTTCAATGGGACATGTTTCAAGTAAGCATGTTAAGCATTGCGACCTTGGTCATTTGCTGATTCTGACCACATTGCTGTCTTCTTTCTTCAATATTCTGACAAGAACTCCATATAAGTACTTCATGTTGACCTAAAAACCTTCTACTGTATGGAGTATTATAATTGGTTTGTGATCTAAAATGCTGTACCAGGTTGAATGACATCGTTATATATACGGTAATAGGTCTGGGTTAGTTTATATCAAATCTGTTGTGTGCTGATGCCAGACTATAATTAGTAAGATGAATATGTTAATTAAAAATTAAATTTTTGCAAAATTAATATGTTACGGTTGGTGAGTTAATAAGTCCTGCATGCCAGCTGTAATGCTATGTACTTATTCTGAGACAGATCCATAAATATTTGACAGTACCAACTTTGTGACAAATGGTACATTATGTATTGTGCCTGGTTTATTTTCAGACATCATCAATTTTATTTTTAATTGTTACACTTGCTTTCTTTTTTTATTTGCATATTTAATATTCTAGTTCTTTAAAAAAATTAGTTAACCCTACATGGTTAAATTGATATAGTTACTGATCATTAAGTTTAATAAGTGAGTAATAATTTGAGCCCAGGTACATGCCCAATACTCCATTCAGTTCACCATACAGGATCTTGGGCCTGATCCATCTTTCTCGGTGCCCTGTGGACCATACTCTTTAGTCCAGTGGTCTTCAAAGTGGGGGTCGCAAAGGCTGAGGGATGACCATCTTGCTCCCCCCTTTCGATCCCATTAATCCCCCCCAAGATTGCCATGTGCGTGAACTTGGAGGAGCGCTGCAGCTTTAAGGTTGCTCAGGTACCATTTAAAGGCAGCCCAAAGCCTGCCCATTGCTGCAGGAGCACTCTGGAGGGCGTTCCTGCAAGGCGCTGTTTCAAATTGCCTTGCAGGGATCAGGGTGAGGTGCCCAAATGGAGCCCTGCTGGAGCAGCTGGCTGGGACCTCCTGGTGTCCCACTTGGCTGCACTCCTCCTCCCCCACCCCCGTGACAGGACACAGCATGGCACCTGATCCTGGGCACATTTCAAAGTTTGAAAGGGGGTCCTGGGCCCAAATGGCCGAAGACCATTGCTTTAGTCCTTTGCCTGAAATTGTTCCAAGTATGCTTCCTGGATACAGAATGTAGCTACGTGGCACCAGACATTTTGCTTTTTTAAAATTAAAAACTATATTAATTGTGAGCTAGGAAAAAATTGGATCCCAACCCCCTCCTCCTTTAAACAGCACAAGTGGTTAAGACACTGTGGCTGTTAACCAGCAGGCCAGGGTTTGAGACCGGGGTCCCCACAAGATGAGGATTTCCTGCTACAGTCAGGGGGGTGGAGATGATCCACTGGGTCCCTTCCAACTCTATGATTCTATGAAACTGATGGTGCTTTCCAGTTTTAGTTGCAACACAGAGAAATGCTGTATGTGGTCTCAACAGCAGCATGCAGTCCTCCCTTTACCATTACTTACCAAGTGATGTGGTTTGTAGCTCTTTGACAGATGTACTTCAAAGAGGGATATAGCTACAGTACTTGTAGATTACAATAAAATTGCTACTTTCATAAAAAGTTAAGCTCTGTAGAAAGGGGAGGCTAGGATGGGATGGAGCGCATTGTGTTCTAGCACTAGTGAAGTTAACTGTACATTGCTGTTGTCTCCCTTCAGTGCCAGGAGGTAAAAAAGGGTGCACAAATTGAATGCTGTCTTTCAGTGTAGCAACTTCCCATTTCCTGTAGAGCTTTTCCTTTGCAAGGATTGTCGCTTATTTGAAAATGAACTCTGCTGGACACTTTGTTGGCTTTACTCCAAAAGAAATCTATGCATGGTTGGGCTCTTAAAACAGTCTGAAATAAAACTTCAGCAGCAGCTCAAGCTGAATCTTAACAACATTACACTTTGGGTGTTGGTTTAGGGTATTTTTGAGGTCTGTAGTTCCTACTTGAATTTTGCAGTCTCTACAGTTCAGACAGTTTTTACATGCTCTTTAAAAAGGAATGATTCACAATGTTTTTAACTATTAAAATAAAAATGCAAAGTCTTTCTCAATGCTCAAACAATGTTATTTTGTATGCTGTATAAAACTCTGGGTCCGTGAAATGCAAGAGAAGGAAAGAAAAGCAACAGACGGATTGACCTACATACCTTTCCCCCTTCTTATCTCATAAAACCTGCCCTATTTTTGTATTTTTTGCATTATTACGCTAGCAAAAAAGTCCTTTTTTTAAAGTCCTAAAACATAAAGGGCAGCATGCTCTGGGAAGGTTTTTTTTGCTACCCCCTCCTTCTGTCCCAGTTGTTGATCCACCACCCCTCCCAACAAAGTGGAGCTCCTCAACGGAAAGGTACACTTGCATACAAGTGTATGCAAAGAAAGATACACTTGATCTGTAGGCAAATTCATGGAAATGGTTAACATGTGACTATGAAAAACATTCTGTCCGTACCCTTGATTGATTGGTTGGGTAGGGATGACAGCAGAGGAAGGCTATTTCCTTCATGCTCTTCTTATGGATTTGCTTGGGACAACTAGTTGTGGCTATAAATGCTGGGTTAAATGTACTATTTGAGATCAACTCTAACTCTACAATCCAGAGTAACTACGGAATCACCTAAGAGACATTTATGGTCAACATAGTTATGGCACCACTTAATGAAAACCTATGGGAAACTCATATTGCAATACAGAGTAAATTGTTCTTACGTCAACGTAAGCGCTCCCGTGGTTAACTCTGGATTGCGTCCTAAGGCTGCTATCTTTCCTGGGAGTAAGACCCATTGAATACATTGGGGCTTACTTCTGAGTAGACATGGTTAGGATTGTTCTCTAGCTGATTCTTGAATGTGGCAATTTGTTTTGTAAAAAATGAACAATACTTTGTGCAAAGTGTATCTTGAGTTTTGTTGTCCTAGAATAAATTTTGAGTAAATTTTATTGTCATCAAGCAACATACATGATGATTCTCTGCCTTCAAGGAAAATGGGTGTTATTCACAAAATAGATAGCATTTTCTTAGAGCGAGACCCATCTCTTTGCTTGCTTCTTCAGATTTCCTCTTTACATCACCGAAATTTCATTACTCTCCAAAAGATAGTTACGCTGGCATCCTTCAGTCTTGAAAGTCTATGGTATTGTGCTCTGAGTGTCCTCTCCAGAGCATGATGGCCTGGGTAGATTAATATGGAGGCTAGGCTGTTACCCAAGCAGCAAATCCCCCCTTTCTATGTCACTGAAATAGTGCAATGGAATGCCAGAGCTGATACGATTGGTTCCAGTTGCGTCACAGGAGTTACCAGAACGTGATACGTACACTGTCACGAACTGCTTCCGGGATTCCGGCTCCAGATTTTGCCTTGAGGTTGACTCCTGAAGTCTTTCCCATAGATGGGTATATCCATAAGGCAGTGGGAGTTTGAGGTTGGAGTTTTCCTTCTTCAGACAACCCACGTTCAGTGGGACTTTGGACAGGTTTAGTCTGGCTCCTCAACAAAGGCCTGTCTGGCATGCGAGTCCCTGCCAGTAGCTACGCTACCGCCATCATAACCCTTTGTATCACTGGAGCACAAAATCCCACCACCACAAAAAGGATCTGTTCATCAGTTCACTGCCTCAAATACCATGGAAGTCTAGGAAACAGTTATGCTAGCTAACCTTGGAAATACAGGTGCAGTCTTGGTATCCACAGATCTTAATCTGTTGATTTTACTCACTGTGGATACCATCAGACACCAGGATCACCACGTAAATACCTTTAACACAGCCAAAAATGCATGAAAATAGCTTTTCTAACCTTTGTGAAGTGAAACTATGTAGGTTGTTTTGATTCATTCTGGGGCAGCTTTGGGAGGAGCCAGGAACATCAATGAGACCTGGAAGGGGTCTCATCAATGGGTGGTTTCACTGCATTAAGGTTATTTCACTATATGGGGCATTTTGGTATGAAACCCTGTATATACAGGGGTTGCTCTGACTTGCATTCTTCTGGACATAAAACATGTCCCGTTGCTTTTGGTGTAATTATCCAGTTTTTGACACAGCATTAAAAGGTGTCAATTTAAAAGGTGTTCTGAATATGGATTTTCTTAAACAGATTAAAACCCGGAGCCAAGCCCCCAACAACTCCAGTGAAACTGAAGAAAATCAGCACATTTCAAGAATTTGAAAGTAACACAAGCGATGCCTGGGATGCTGGAGATGATGACGATGAACTCTTAGCAATGGCTACGGAAAGCCTTAACACCGACGTAGTAATGGAAACGGCTAACAGAGTAATTCAGAATCACAGCAAATTACAAGAACGGCACAAACTGCAAGAGGGCCAGGTGGAGAAAGAGCAACTGCAGCCACCTTCAGACCAGCCTTCATCCGCCTGTGGAGATAGCAGGCTGGTTAAATCTGTCAGTGAAATCAACGCATCAAACGCTGGAGGTACATCATGTTTGGGAAATTGCATCTGTAACTTGTTGAATGCCGTGGCATGTAAAGTATTCCAAGAGGCTTTGAACGTTGGGATGTCTTTCCTTAAAAAATAAAAAATAAATAAATACTGTATTTACTCAAATCTAACACTCACCTTTTCCAGCCAAATTTAGGCTACAATTCTTTCCTGAGAGCAATCCTACAATCCAGAGTAACTACAGGAAGACATAAGAGGCACTTACACTGGATTGCTCTATCCATTTCCCATAGGTTTCCATAAGTGGCACTGTAACCACATCGGTGTAAAAGGTCCCGTAGTTACTCTGGATTGTAGCCCAAGACCCATTGAACACAAATGGGGCTTACTTTTGAGAAAACATGCTTAGGATTGTGCTCATCGTCTCCAAAACGGGGTGCACATTAAATTCAGTGGTGCATTAGACTCAAATAAATACGGTGTTTTGATTATAAGTACAGGCCAGTATTTAGTTAAACCATTTTCTATTTAAAAAGTAACACAAACCCTTTGTCATACAAAGTAGTGCAACTAGGTAAATATCCCCCATCATTATCATATAAATCATTGCTATATGCAGTAAAATTAAATTTTTCGCCTGCTTTGCAGTTGCGCATTAAAATTGCCAGTAAACATTTCTTTTTAACTCAAGCCTTTTAAAATAGGGGTGAGCATTAGATTTGATGGCACATTATATTTGAGTAAATATGGGTAGTTATAAGCAGATTACAAACTTTTAAAAAGGCAAGCAGGATGATTAATAGAGAGACACAGCCAGAACCTGAATAGAAACATGGAATCTTCCTACTTCTTGTTAATGCTCTTTTTGTCCGTCTTGCATTCAGGCTGCCTGCTTGTCTTTCTGTATGCTTGCCCACTTATAATATTCTGGTAAAGGACATGCTTTCCTGGTGTTGGTGGTAAGAAGAAATTGAAGATAATAGCCGTGGAGAACCAGAGATGTTAGTTCCATGAATAGCAGGCCTCTGTTAGTCTTGAAAGACTATGGTATCATGCTCGGCACTGCATACGCTGCATGCGAAGCACGAAAGCCTGGGTTGGATTGTTATGGAGGAGAGGCTGTTACCCAAGCAGCAGATCCCCCTCTCCATGCCACTGAATTAGTCCAATGGAAAGGCAGAGCCATTACAATTGGATCCAGCTGGCGTTGCAGAGCTGGGCTAAGGACAGGAGCTCACCCTGTCTTGTGGGGCCAACCCGGGTCTCGAACCCTGGCCTGCTGGTTAACAGGCACAGTGCCTTACCACTTGCGCCACCCATAGCCCATATGGATGGGGGATTCAGATCTATTTCTTGTATGTCTTCCTTTTGAAGTGGTATGATCCCTTTCCATTCAGGCCTTTATCAGGTTTATCTCCTTAGCATGCATGGTTGATTGTAGTGCTTCCTGCCTGTTCATTTGATATCATGCCAATCTGCCCCTCCTAAAGAAATCAGACTTTTGCAGGTGATACAAATTCTCCAGCTCTTGCTGCTTTCCTTCCCCTTTAGATAATACGAGTGAAAATGCTTCCATGCCAAGATCTCAGTCCCTTCCACAAGCCTCAACCGTTGTTCTGGTCAGTGGAATGACAGACTACAATAACTCAGGTGTTCTAGGACTATCTGAAAGAGAGGCGTCGAGATTAGATAAATTCAAGCAGCTGCTTGCTGGCCCAAACACAAACCTTGGTAAGTATTAATCAGTTTAATCAGATTTTAATGTAGATGATTTATTGTTTTAAGATGCATGTTTTAACTGTTTTAATATATTGGATTTTATTGGTGTTATTGGTGTTGGTGTTTTTATGCATTGTTTGTAAGCTGTCTTGAGTCCCTCGATTACTGTATGGTTATGTTTTATGCCTAATAAAGGTCAATGTAAATGTAAATGAGTCCCTCAAGGAGAAAGGCGGGATAGAAATAAAGTTTGTTATTATTACCCCTAAAGAGTTAAATGCAGGCTAGGTGTTTGGGCAGGAGTTTTCAACCTGTTCCATCTCATGGCACCTTTGAGAAGGCACTGAAATTGTCAAGGCACATCATCAGGTTTTTCACAGTTGACAGGCACACCATTCTTAAAAACATAAGAAGAGCTGCCACTGGATCAGGCCTCTTGCTGTATCTCACAGTGGCCCACCAGATGTCTCAGGGAGCACACAAGTCACCTGCATCCAGGTGCCCTTCCCACATCTGGCAGTTTGAGGTTGTTGACATCTACATCTGGGGTTTCACATCCCTCACTGGCCCTACTGATAAATGATATTCCCCAAATTCCTATTGCACACCTATGGACCGCTCACAGCACATCAGTGTGCCATGGCACAGCTGGTGTATGGTGACCAAGGCAGGTCTTATCTATGGTAGCCATAAATTAATATAATACAAGTCCAATCTAGTTATACACTGATTTTTTACACGCACATTTGACTCAACACGAATGGCCCCTGCAAATCACAGTTGTAAAAAATGCTTTTCTACTGTTGTAGGATGCAGTCATGCAAGTAATCATTCCATTTTTCAGACCCAGAAAAAAACCCTGCAGACATTGAAATTAAATTATTAATTTGGGCGCAGTAGAGAAGCAGGAAACCTGGAAGTGGGTTTTAAAACCTATTATTCAATTGTTTTCTTTATACAAGGATTTTTTTTAATCCACGGGAGATTTCTGGAATGGAACCCTGGTGAAGAACGAGGAACACCTTGTTCTACTTCACACCATTCTTCCTAGTAAAATGAAAGTGGGTTTCTGAGAGAGAGGGAGGGGAAGGACTTAAGATTTTATTTCAATATCCTTTTCAAATAATTTGTGATTCTGTTGATGAATTTTTCTGGCAAGTCTTATTGATTGTACTGGGTATTTTTTAGAATTTGGCTCAAGCCCCTTGAACCAAATTCCCAAAAGGATCAGGACCCCTGTGCTTCATTATATCACAGATATATCACAGATATCACAGTGGGTGGGGGCCTGATGTGGTGACACTACAATTTAGGTGGGTGCCATGTCCAGTGTCCAGAAGTTGTGTGCTTCCAGAAGTTGCGTGCTCCCTCCCCATGACTCAGAACAGCCTGGGATGTGACTGGGAACAGCTTCTGGTCATGTCTGGGAGGTCATCTGATTTTGGCATATGTGGATATTTAAATCTGCGGATTTTGAGCCTGTGAATGCAATGGCAATGTGAATGTATTGCTCTATCCCAAGAGGGTACAAAGAAGGTGTTACAGGAACTCATTTGCTCTCTTTTGGAAGGAAAGTGTGTGGTGTACTCTTGAAAATGCAGGCAGAATACAGGGTTGAGTTTAAATGAAAACAACATGCTGGAGTTGGTGGAGACGGTCATAAGGAACTTGCTATAGGAATGCTCTAATGATATGTTAGATCTCTGATGTCTGATATGTTAAGGTAAATATGCTATTAAAACAAAATTGTTTACATATCAAAATAAATAAAAAGAGACTATCCTGTTTAAAAAGAGGCACTGGCAGAATGCCACCGGGAGAGATTAAATAGGACCACTTGCTGTCCTGGTCCTTGAGAAAAGGAAGCACTTCATAAAGAGTGCCTTGCTACCTAGTTAGCAGGGCCATTGTCTGAAACTGCTGCTCTCACAGGAAGTTATAAGTTTATTATGCTTAAAACAATGAACTTTCCTCTCTTTGTTTTCAGCACTTGTGAATTACAATAGTTATGTAAAAACATCCTCATAAATCCTGCTTCCCTGTGCTAGGCATCTTACAGTGGAAGATGAAATTACAACAGCCTTACAAAAATCAATTAAAGCAGTATTGCCGAGGTGTACCCGAAGCAGTCTTAGAGCACAATCCTAACCATGTCTAATCAAAAGTAAGCCCCATTGTCTTCAGTGGGTCTTACTCCCAGGAAAGTGTCTTTAGGATTTCAGCCCTAGAATGGGTGTGTTTTAAAATACAACTCGAAAGCATTTTTACGCTTGCGTTAAACCTATTTCAATTGACATACTTAAAAGAAAAATGTTATCTGAACAGCTGTGTTGAGCTTCCGTTCAACACAATTAGGATCATGCCAGCATCGGGAGGAGGCCTTTCATATTTGCAGTTCATGCTGGAGTCCTAATATGGCCACACATCTGATGCATTAATTTAGCTTGATGCAAAATACCACAGTTAAGACTCCTTGCCGTTTAATTACAGTGGCCACCCAATACCACCCAGCATTGCTTGCTGGAAAGTTTAAACCGATTTGTTGCTGCTACACATTTTTCTGTTAAATTGTTGGGAGTTTGGCCTCTGAATGCTCAATGTATTGACCTCTCTGTGACAATACGTTTAGCAACTAATCTGCTAAATATTGATTGCCTCTATTTTTCTTCATTTGTTAAGCTTATCTGTGTAAGCGGCAGTGAAGATAAATAGTAAATCTACCCACTATTCTATATTCTGGCTTTGAATGCAAACTTGTATTATGGCTTCTATGTCTCCCAATGGTGGAAAAGAATAGGATCAATAGGAAAAGAAAAACAAAACAAAAACCCTGGATGTTAGTAAAGTAACTGCTCTAGTACAGTTCAAAGAAGTAGCCAGATTTTAAGATTCCTGTAGTGTTATATTTATGAACTTAACATTTTTTATTAGATTAGACCAACATATTTCATCTCATGGCACACTAATAAGGCACTGAAATGGTCAAAGCACACCATCAATTGTTTTTACCATTGGCAAGGCACATCAGACTGTTCAAGTCCCCCAATTTTCCTGTTAATGAATGTCAATCCACAATTCCCATGGCACACCTGAGGTATGTCCATGGCACACCAGTGTGCCACAGCACACTGGATGAAAATCACTGGATTAGACCCTAATGAGAAATAAAAGAATGTGCCTTGGCACATTGATCATCTTATTGGTAGTCAGAAAAATGTGAAAATGCCCAAGGCAGCATAGAATTCCAGAGTATAAAAAAACCAGGCCTCCATCAGTCTTGGAAGACTATGGTATCATGCTCGGTGCTGCATACGCTGCATGCGAAGCACGAAAGCCTGGGTTAGATTGTTATGGAGGATAGGCTCATAACAGCAAATAAAAACAGCATTACCCAAGCAGCAAATCCCCCTCTTCACGCCACTGAATTAGTCCAATGGAAAGGCAGAGCCAATATGATTGGATCCAGCTGTGTCACAGAGCTGGGCTAAGGACAGGAGCTCACCCTGTCTTGTGGGGCCGACCCGGGTCTCGAACCTTGGCCTGCTGGTTAACAGCCACAGTGTCTTAGCCACTTACACCACCCACAGCCCTCCAGAGTATAAAACAGTAGATAAATTCATAAGGGAAATACAACCAATTGGAATAGGGCAACTATTGATAACCAAATCACTGCTACTGAGACACAGGAGGCATACAACAAGTTATCACTTAACTGTTTTGTTCTCTTAACCAGAAGATCATGAGGGAGGAGTAGTTGTTAGTACCTCTGGAAGGGAATTCCATAGTAGTGACACCACTACAGAAAATGCTTGCCAGTGTGCCACTTTATCTAACCTAACCTGGGATAAAGGTAGCAGTTCTTGGAGATGAGAGCAGGATGGAATGAATGGGCAAAGGATGTCCCTTGGTAATTTGGACCCAAACCCTGAAGGGCTTTAAAGATTAATATCAGCACTTGGAATTGGGCTTGGAAACAAATGGGCAACCACTTGGTCACTGAAACAGTGGCCATTCAGCACTAATTGCAGCTTCCAAACAGTTTTCAAAGACAGCACGAAGTAGAACACATTAACGTAATTCAGTCTTGAAGTCAGTAAGGCTGCAGTCCTAACATTCAGTTAGGCCAGACTAAGCCTGGCATAAATCCTGTGCTGACCTGCAGGTGTCACAAAAGTGCCATAAGACACTTCTGCTCCACTCCTGTGGGGGAGGTTTACGGCAGAGCACCGACTTGTGCTTGCCTCCCTGCATCACCACAGGAACGGAAAGACGGATGAGTTATGCCGACTTATGTTAGGATTGCACCTTAAGGCACGGACCACAAGTCTGCAAACAAAACTGCAGCAGTGAAATTACTTTGATCTTTTCAAATACAAGTCGTTTTCAGTAGTTGACCACACTGAGGATGAATTTATGTCCTGTTATGTTAGATTTTCTAAGGAAATGATGGGCTTGCTAGATATTGTAAGAGTTGCTTGTGTTTCAGAAGTAAAAATAGGGTAATAGGTGCAGTGTTTGAAATGTGCCCATGAGTTTCCTCGTGAAGGAGCTGATGGAGAGGGACCTTCATGGAACAGAAGTTTCTAAAGTCTGAGTGTCATGTAGATCAACAGTCTCCATTTATTTCAGCAGCTCTCATATGCCCTTATGACCATTCGCATTTGAAATTCTTTCTTAACGATCTTCTAAACATTCAACGCTGTCTCATTTTCCTAATCTGGTATCCACTTATTTTCCATTTCTTTTCACATCTCCACCTCATCTATTTTCCTACTTATTACATTTTCCAACTTTCTGCCCGAGTTAACTAATCTAGCTTTCTTTCTTTTCTTTTTTTCTTGGTGTAGATTTATTTCTGAAGGTTTTAACTCATTCAGCACACTCCTGTATATGACTTTATTTTCAGTTTTTATATGTATTCAGATAATTCTTTTGTTCCATTGAGAAGATTAAGGGCAGTATTTGCTTGGAAAAAATCTAATGAAGCACCTAACAGAGTTATTATTCATATTTTTTTATACTGGTTGCTGTGGTTACTATGGAGGGTTCATGCCATTCTCTGACTTTCCAGATGCTGTTGGTGGAGCTGCGGTTCCACCGATCTATTGTCTTGGAAGAATATTCTAGCTCTTTATAGTTAAATTATGCTAGGAATTTTTTTTTATAAGAATGTGAAGCTTATATATCTAGTTTATCATGTCTATCATTTAATTGTTCACGCAAGCCATTTCTTCGTGCGGCGATTTACAGTCATCTTAGCAAAATAACCATTTTGTGCCACAAGATGAATAATGTATGTACAGAAATTGTTGATCCCCTTAAAATTGTGTTTAAAATATGATGGGAAAAAATGTATATCTGCCCAGACCTAATATTTGGTGATATATTTATAAGAGAGTTATGGTGACTCACCCCCAAATCCAGAGTAACTACAGGAGCACATAAGTAACTACGGGAGAACAGAGTAACTACGGGAGACTTTACGTGCATCCGTAGTTACTGCACCACCTAGTGAAAACCTATGGGGAATTCATATTGGAATCCAGAGTAAGTTGTTCTTACACCGGAGCAAGGACTCCCTATAGTTACTCTGGATTTTGCCCTCAGTGTTTAAACATGCTGCTGTGCTTGTCATGCTGAAGGTCAGCAGGTTAGTGATTCGAGTCCCAAGTACCACATAACAGAGTGAGCTCCAGTTACTTGCCCAGCTCCTGCCAACCTACCAGTTCAAAAGCATGTAAATGCGAGTAAGATAATTACAGATCCAGCCTTGTTACTCACTGATTTTTTATTCATGGATTTGACTCAACACGAATGGCCACTGCAGATCAGAGGAGGATGTGTAACTTATACTAGTGTTTCTCAATATTTGCCCTTCATTGTACCATTTCACATGGTCTACCTATTTGATGTACCACCGGAGTAACTACCAGTTACTCAGTAATTACTAGAGTAACTACCAGTTACCAGAGTAACTACCAGTACCACCAGAGTAATTACTAGTTACTTCTGGATTCGGAGGCCAAAACAGCAGTAGGTGGCTTAAGGTGGGTAGGAGGAGAACAAAAAAAGTATGCACTGGAACAGTATTGCTGTTTGTTCTGTTCTGTTCCTGGTCTTGTTGCTGGGTGGAAGTTGCACTGGGGTCTCACAAGTACCACCAGATACTATGTCAGGGGTACCATTGGTGGTACCCGTACCACTGGTTGAGAACAACTGGCTTATACTTGTACCTGGAAAATTACAAAATCAGCATGCACTAGAAAAAGATAATCAAATTTCAAAGCAATGCACGTTCTTTCTAACCATTGATTTTATTTCCCGAGACTTTTCAGGGAAGCAATGTAATTATTGAATATCCCCAGAATATCAACAGAAAAGCGGCTCTACATAATAGTAATACCGGCTTCGCATCCTAAAAAGAACATACATAAATCTGCAACCGCGAAAATTCAAGGAATGGAGTCCTCTTAGATATCAAGACTCAGTGTGTTTATGTCTGCTGCTTGTTCTTAACTGTTTTTTGAGAATAGGCATCAACCACAGTGATCTAAGAGCACAATCCTAAACATGTCTTCTCAAATGTAAGCCCCATTGTGTTCAATAGATCTTACACCCAAAAGTGTCTTTAGGATTTCAGCCACGGTTGTGTTGTATATTTCATATTGCTTCCCTTTACTGCACTGTTCACTAGGTAGGGGCTCCATGCTTTGTGAGTGCATGTGGAAACATCACTCTTGTTTCTCTATCTGGCAAGTGTCTCTTGGTTGAGCTACTTATTGACTTCTGTTTCTTGTAAGGTCTCTTCTTCAGTAACCTCAGCTCTAATAGAGTCACAGATCTTTCTACAAAGTCAGACCTTTGTGTGTTCTTGGAAAAAGCATTTGACCTGTGGGACGTGTTTCAGCAAGTATACATAGCCCTGTCCTGTTGTGTTAAAAGAACATCTTTCTGGAAAGGCACAATAATGCTGAGATTCCTGGAATGTGTCGTATTAAACAAAATTGGTTCCTGTTCAAGTCTCATTTTAGTTGACTGAAGTTGCAATCCTAACCCAGGCCGGCACAACTCATCAGTCTTCATGTTCCTGTGGTGATGTGGGAAGGCAGGCACATGTCTGTACACTGGCTTAACCCTCCCCCAGGAGTGGCTCAGAAGTGTCTTATTGAACTTTTGTGACACTCCAGGTCAGCATAGAACTTGTACTGGGGCTTAGGCCGGCCTAAGTGTAGGCTAGGATAGCAGCCTAGCCCTACAATCCTGAGTAACTACAGGAGCTCGTAAGAGACATTACGTGCACCCGTAGTTACTGCACCACCTAGTGAAAACCTATGGGAAATTCATATTGCAATCCAGAGCAAATTGTTCTTACACCAGAGCAAGGACTCCCCGTAGTTACTCTGGATTGCGCCCTTAATGTCACTGATTGCACCTGAGTCCTACAGACATGGGCTCAATGCAGTCATTAGGTTTGTCATTATTATGGTTTGTCATTAGGGAGACAAGCCAAGCTTCAGGCTTGAATTGTGTTCCACTTCCTGTGCTTGAGGGGAGGTAATTGTAATCTCCATCTTCCACTTTAAGACTGAACATAACTCTTTTCCTCATTAACTCCAAGGAATTGTAGTTTGTTCCAGCTGTGGCTAGTTCACATCTCAAATCTTAGGGTTTGAGATGCTTAGTGTTTGATGCTGGTTTGTGAACTGGTTTGTGAACATCTTAAGGTTTGAGATGCTTAGGATTTGATGCTGGTTTGTGAACTAACCAGTTAGAACAAACTACAGTTCCTCAAGTTTTCCGGCTACAGAGAATTGACTTGTTCAAAGGTTAATGTTTTTAGTCACAACTTCATTACATGTGGAGAGGTGAGTCAGGACACTGAGGGCAAAATCCAGAGTAACTACGGCGAGTCCTTGCTCCAATATAAGAACAACTTACTCTGGATTCCAATATAAATTTCCCATAGGTTTTCACTAGGTGGTGCAGTAACTATGGGTGCATGTAAAGTCTCTTACATTCTCCCATAGTTACTCTGGATTTGGGGGTGAGGCTTTGTTCTTTTGGGCTTTGCTGGCCTCCATAATGGCCAGTCATGGGTTTCATGCACACTTATGGCTGTGGCCATGTTGCGAACTTCATGTTCCTTTTTTTATATCTGATACGAAGTGCCAAACATCCACAATTCCACTTGCTCTTCGCATTGTAATCTGAAGAAAGCAAAGTCAGATTACTGTGTGTGGATTACCATATAGCAGGTCATTGTGCATTGTCAAGTGTAGTATTGTACCTTGATATTAGAGTGTTTCCTGATTGTCAGAGTGTAATGAACACATTTTGTAACAGATCATGTTGTCCCTGCGCTTTTTTTATTGATGTTGATGGAACTCTCATGTCAGCATGCCCAAAATTGGGGAAGAAAGCTTAATGGTGTGACCCGAACCATGAGCATATACGAGGAGAAAACCACAACACAATCCTAACCATGTCTACTCAAAAGTAAGCCCTACTGTGCTCAATGGGTCTTACTCCCTGGAAAGTATCTTTAGGATTGCAGCCCCAGTTAGATTGAATTAGCCAATGTATGATGTTAAACTGCTGTGTACAAATCTGCTTTATGTAGTGATACAACAAATGAGCTTTAAACCATGCCTGTCTACTCAGTAGCAAGTCCCATTATAGTCAGTGGAGCTTACTCCCAGGGAAGTATGAACAGGATTGCAGCCTCAGAGCCCAATCCTATGCCTGTCTACTCAGAAATAAGTCCCATAATAGTTAGTGGAGATTACTCCCAGGAAAGCATGGATAAGATTGCAGCCTCAGAGTCCAATCCAATGCCTTTCTTCTCAGAAATAAGTCCCATCATAGTCAATGAGGCTTTCTCTCCAATAAGAATGACTAGGATGGCTTTGTGCATCTTCAATGCTTCATGCACTGAAAAAGGTTGAAATCCCTGCTCTGAGTAGACATGCATTGAGCCATTGGGTTCTCACCTGCAATCCTATCCAGCGTAACCAAGCAATAGCTCTATTTATTATAATGGGATTTTCAGCTGGAGGCAGCTGTGCTGTGCTGTAGGTGGGGAACTCTCCATCCAGGTCGCCAGAGGCAGAAATCTCCCCCCACCCCTGCGCTGGTCTCTGGAAAGTTTCTTTTCCGTAGAATCGGTCCCTGGGGCCAAAAAGGTTGAGGAGCACTGCTTTAAACAGTTTCTTGCCTCGCTTTGGATAAATTGACACACCTGGAAATTCAAGATGATGTTGCTTCAGAGAGCATAGTTAGTTGCTAAGGAAGAGGCAAAGAATAAAAGCAGGCAAAAGCAAGGCGATGATTGAACAACTAAAATAAATCATTTTATTGCTTGTGCTAAAATTCAAGCTCATTATGACTCTCAACAAAAGTTTTTAAAAAACAATAAGAAATATGCTAACCCCTTCCCACGATACTTTGGGATCATTTTCACATGCTTCTGGCATGTAGATTCCTTTCTGGCCATCTCTTTTGTTTTATATTCCCTCTAAGTATAGAGATCAAAGAAAGGAGATCTGTTCTGAAATAAGCAGACCATCAAGAAAGCATCTTTAGAATTCATCAGGAAAGCATCTTTAAATTTAAAATTTAAAAAATCTCTAAAACAGGGGTCCTCTAACTACGGCCCGTGGGCTAGATACGGCCCCCCAGGGTACTCAATTCAGCCTGCCAGCATGATGGAGGCGGCCGAAGCTGGAGGCGAGGAGGGCGGCTTGGCATTTTAGTTTGTGTGCGCACCTCAGTGCGCACATTCCTCTACGCTTCAGAGCACAGGAAAATGGAGGCGGGCCAGGAGGAGGTCCCTCCCCACCTCATGATTGGCCCTGGGCTGGAAGCCCAGCCCAAGCTCCAGCCCGTCGCAGCCTTGTGGCAGCACCACACTGCTTCAGCCTCTCCCCGGCTGGCCGAGGGGCTCAGGGGGTCCTGAGCGGCACCACCGTGCTGCTTCAGCCTCTCCCTGGCCAGACAGGGGGGCTCAGGGGCGCCCACGTGGCACCACCGCGCTGCTTCAGCCTCTTCCCGGCCGGCCAGGGGAGGGGGCTCAGGGGCACCCAAGCAGCACCACTGCGCGGCTACAGCTCCAAATAAGGTAAGCCCCATGTTTTTTTAAATGTAGGGCAAAATGTAGGATGTACATTTGGATGTAATGTACATCCAAATGTAGATCCAGTGTACATCCAATGTAGAATGTAAATGTAGGATTTAAAAAGTGTAGGACAAGGTCCGGCCCCCAATAGTGTCTGAGGGACAGTGAACTGGCCCCCGGTTTAAAAAGTTTGAGGACCCCTGCTCTAAAAGCTATTTGCCCAAGTGTTTTTAGACAATTCCAGCTAATTGATCATTGTGTTTTCCAGCTGCTCTGCTAGTTATTATAGAATATTTATGAATATGTATGGTTAATCTTGTCTGATCTATTTATTTACTCACACACACACATACACACACACACACTGTTCAAATGATAGAAAGGTGGAAAGAAGACAGTTATGCATATGTTAAGGATTTTTCTTTCACTTTAACGATCTATTTGCATTGTATTTAAAAACTCACTTGCTAATAAGCAGTACAGAAGACCTATCAGCCAAGTAAAAACTGCATCTTTTTAAAGGCATCTCTCTATAACTGAAAGTCTCAAACACATGCCTACTGGTATGTTCCCAGTTCACCAGCCTTAGGCTACAATCCAGAGTAACACGGGACCTTTTACACCAATGTAGTTACGGTGCCACCTATGGGAAATGCATAGAGCAATCCAGCGTAAGTGCCTCTTACGTCTTCCCGTAGTTACTCCAGATTGTAGGGTTTGGTTGGACATTAGCCACTTTGACAAGTGGAATTATGAAATGTTGCAGAACAATCCTTTCTTTACACTCTAGTATAAGGAAGCATCACAAGTGACAAGCACATATTATGTGCATTGGAACATACTTTTGACATCGGCTATTTTTGGAAGCTCTTCACAATGAAGAGATGTTGCAGGTTGTCACATGGTGCACAATTCAAGAGCTAGATAAAGTGCTTAGGAATTATCAGCCAGTGATAACTTGGAACAGGCCTTTCACTATCACAAATTGATTGAGCATGACGTTCAATCCCTCTGTCATTTATGGATTTCCAGTCAGAATCCCCCCTAAAGTGAGCATGTCCTGCATCTCAGAGCTCAGCTGACCTGGAAGTTGGTAATGATGTCATCACTGTCCACTAGGAAGACACCACTTGACTTAATGTAAAGACACCATAAGAACATAAGAAGAGCTTTATGTGGATCAGGTCAAAGGCCCAGCTAGTCCAGCTTCCTGTATCACACAGTGGCCCAACGGATGCCTCAGGAAGCACACAACACATGCTTCCATGTTCTCTCCCCTGCATCTGGCATTTTGAGCTTGCCACATCTACATCTATCCAGGCACATAAACACATCCCATCATGGCTCTTAAAGGACCTGTGATGGTCCTTTCCTCCAGGAATTTGTCGAATCTCTTCTTAAAGGCATTGAGGCTAGATGCCATCACCACATCCTACAGCAGGGAGTTCCACAGGCCCTGCTGCAGTTCTGAATCCCAACTATCTGAGTGCTGCTCTTGGCCAATATATGCCTATGCCCTCAGGATCCAGGAAGATAACATTATCAAGATATCCATGTTCATTAAGCTTGGAGCTTGAGCATGGTAGAAGAAACAGTATTTTTAAAAAGCAGAGAGAAGTAGGAAGAACTTGTCGCTCTGTTCAGTGTCAGTGCTAGCTCCTTCTAGCTTTCTCTTGATGATGCACACCTTCTTTCCCTCTTCCCCCGTTCTTCTTTTCTTTAGAACAATGTTCGTTGTTCTTTTTTCTTTTTGAAACTTCAAAAAGTCAAGAAGTTGGACTTCCAGACATCCCCAAACAGTAAAATATGATCAACTATCCTTTGAGTAAACAAAAGCAGTGTTATCTGAAGAGAAGCATCTGTCCACAGTCAATGTTAAAGGAACATTTCCAAAGTGGCTAATTACATACACGGCTCTTTCAATATCATTGATTTCACAGCCAATGTTCTACAGGATTTAATTAGGAAAAGGTTAATACTGTGTGGTGTCATATGGGCATTCCTTCTTCTTCTTCCTCTCCATCATTGAAATAGTTCATGTCTATCGGTATATATTAACAGTTAAGTTTTGGAAGGGAAGAAGCCACTAGGTACCTTATAGATGAGCACAATGATATTTTGAAAGGGATGTGGGTTGATCCTCACCCATATCCCTTTTCAAAATAATGTTATGCTGATCTATAAGATCAGTAAACAATAAATGTTACAGGTGAATATTAACAGTTAAGCTTTGAGCGGGAAGAAGCCACCCGGTATCTTACAGATCAGCACGATATTTTGAAAAGGGATAGGGGTTGCTCTTCACCCCATATCCCTTTTCAAAATATCATTATGCTGATCTATAAGATCAGTAAATAAAATATGCTCCTCAGTAAACAATATATGTTCCCAATTTAAAACGCAGACTACATTTGCCAATGCCTTGAACATGGCACACTAAGGTAACTTTGAAAAAATTGCCGACAGCCATATATAACACAGATGGAAAGTTTGTGTTTGGAGATCAAACAGGAGTCAAAGCCTGCTCAGTTCAGGTGTCACAGTGAGTCATGGTTATGATAAACAGAAACGATGAAAATTAATATAAAAGAAGGGTAAGGGAGAGTGAGAGTCGGTGGTCCATTTTCAACTATTCCAAATCATAATGTTGAATATTATTGGGGGCCACGATGGTTAAACCCCCTTAGAAGGATCTGCTTCTGGCAAATGGTCAATTTGTGATATAAAAATCACAGAGTTGCAAACTGATAAATGAAACAAGAATCCTGGATGTTCACACTGACATCCTTTGGATTGCGGCCATGTACCCAGGAAAGCTGTGTGAGTGCAAATGGACTCTGACAGGTCCCTGCAGGGAGGAGGGCAAAGGGCCCAGTCTGGCTAACAGAAGGCACCATAGCAGAGCAGCAAGGTGAGCCACTGCCTAATTCAAATACTAGAGACCCTGCTGAGGAGGAGACTTGTCTCCTTATGTTTAAGTGTGAGCAAGAGACTTTTATAGGTTTTTTTCTGTGGCTCGGGACATGATGTTGTTTTTCATTGCTTTCTTATGATTTTGGGATTTCTGCTCTGCTAGCATTTGAATCTGAGTTGGTAGTTGCTGGGGAGATGCAACTTACAGAACACGCCGCAGGTTAAAATTGATGTTAAATTTTTCTAGTCGTAGTTCAATGTTAAGTGTTCATTACAAAGTGTCTAATGGGCCTAATGTACTTGTATGTCTCTTAGATGTTTGCTAAAGTAGATCTTACCCAGTGTTGCATTCCTTACCCAGTGTCGATACTTGGACCTGCGTTATCTATGCAGGAATGGATACGGCTGCAGGACCCAGGAATGGTCCTGGCTGTCATAGCTGATTCCATCTCCCTCCTGAGCCTAGTCCACCTTCGCCCCCTCTCTTATCTGAATCAACCCTGTTTCTGATCTGTGCTAGGTAATGTCAGCCACATGTCCCCCATTGCCCTAGCACAAGTTTGGATTGAGCTCTCCATTCTCTTTGTTTCAGGATTAGGCTATTCATTTTGTTTTAGGAAACTAAGCTTGGTAATGGATGTACCCAAGTGTTATGAAATGCTTGATTATTTTGATATTTCTATTTAAAGACAACAAAAAATGGTTTTAATACGTGTGCTTCTTGAACAGGACCTTTCAGCATTCCATATAACGTTATTTAACGTAGATGTTAGGAACTGAAGCATATAATATCAATTTTATTCTAAACTTTAAAAAGCATTTGAGGCTCCAGTCCTAACCTTATGCTGATCTGAGAGGATCGTAAGGCACTTCTACCCCACTCCTGGTGCGGAGTGAGGGGTTATGCCTGTGCACAGGTATAAGCCAACCTCCCTGCTCCACATGGGATTATATGCTAAGTGAGTTACGTTGGCTTAAATTAGTGAGGATTGCACCCTAAATGTACTTTAGAACTGTTTTTTTCCATGAACTTTTCTCTTTCTTGTTTAATAGATGAATTGCGGAAGCTGAGTTGGTCAGGAATTCCAAAACCAGTTCGTCCAATCACTTGGAAACTCCTTTCTGTAAGTACTTCTCTGACCTGGAGTAGCTTTTGACCCTGTTGCTACCAATAATTTTGCTTGAGCCCCATCTAATCAGTAGCACTCCAAAACAGTGTAACGTAAAGAATACTCTTCCCCTCTCAATTTCAAGCTTGGATTGTCATAAGCAAAGAGAGCAGTAAATCATGACAAGTGTTTTTAAAAAATTAAGTAAAAATCCTTCTCCTAAAATGCTCTGTTGTGTTTTTTTTAAAAAATCATTTGCTATGGAAAAGATGAGTATTTTTCATTGACTTTGGTAATAAGAACGTAAGCCAGAAAATCTGATGGGCGTTTGGCATTTAGCTAAAATTGTTTCTCCCTGCGGAGAGGAAAGGTTTTGAGACGTATATCAAGGGGTGCCCTATAGATGGTGGGTGCAGCTTTATCAGCATTTTTTTACATTCTTCGTTACAGACCCAGCAATTTAACACTGTTGAATTTTTCAGGGAGAGGGTTTAAAAACAGGTTTGTGGTGTGTGTGTTTTCATTTTTTTTGACAGGCCTAAATCTGTGGGGAATGTAAAGCATTTGCTTCAGAAGAGGACTGATTTTCAGTGTTTAAAAGATTCTCTCTTGCTAATGAGTCCTGAAATTTCTGGGCTTAGTGCTTTTCTAATCCAAAATTCAGATGCTGCTCTTAACAGTGAATTTTTAATACGTAGTCTCTTGCAATTAAAATTAAGTACACAGAATCCAGCAGCACTCTTGAAAGAAGTAGAGATGTCTGCTCCTGAAGTTCAGTCTACCAGAATCGAGAGACTTCAACAGAATGCTGGTAACTGGTTGTCTGGTGTGTTCTCTGAGGCATATGGTGGACCACTGTGCTATATCAGAGTAGAGGAATCCTTGGCCTGATCCAGTGAGGTTCTATATAAATAAAATTCTCCAAATAAGAACTGTCTTTTGGAGTCTGCATCACATCTTTTTCTCATCCTATTCTCTGAATATAATTCTCCTGGATACTCACCAGGGGTTAGCGGGTGTGTCACAACCACTGGTTGTATAGGTAGGGTACCACTGCACACTCAGGGGTACTGCTGGATGTCCCCAGTATCCCCTCTTACTTGTTCCCCTATGTGCCACCATCTACAGCAGATTTTGGTGTAGCCATGTTGGATCTCCCAAGATCTGAGATGGATGCTTCAGAGGGCAGTGTGACCCAGGTAGGTTTGGAACTACTGGTCTGTCCGTACAATCCGGAGTAACGATGGGAAGATGTGAGAGGCACTTACTCTGGATTGCTCTATACATTTTCCATAGGTGGCACTGTAACTACATTGATGTAAAAGGTCCCCCTTTAGATTGTAGCCAAAAACAGGCTCCTTCTGGGACCTTTACCTTAACCATCAGTCAGATTTAATTCTGTCTGAGGAAAGAGCCTTAAACCTGGTCTGAATTCCCTCCATTTAATGAAAGAATCTACCAACTCTACTTTCATATATCTCAAATGTTACGGTAGGTTTTATAATATTAATTGGATATTAAATGTCAGATTGCATCTGGAATTATAACTTAAGCTTATGGCTAAATATGGCTGCAATCCTAAACATACTTTCCTGGGAGTAAGACCTACTGAACACAGTGGGGCTTACTTTTGAGTAGACATGGTTAGGGTTGTGATCTATGTTTTCCCAGGTATTTTAAAATTATGGATTTCACCAGGTTCATGGTTTCAGGAAAAGATGCTTAACAGCTACTGCTGAAAATAAATGGTTGGGAGATATACCATATTTCCAATCATAATTACTTCATATTTATGAATTTTAATTTACCTTTTAAATTTCTGACACAAGGATGTCAGAATTTACCTTTAATTTATCTTTTAATTTAATTTACCTTTTAAATCTAATTTAATTTAATTTACCTTTTAAATCTCTGACACAAGAATGGTGTAGTGAATAAAGTGTTGAAATTGGAGTAGGAAATGTCCAAACATCTGAGCCATCAAGCTCACTTTTTGACTTTAGCCTGGGCTTTCAACCTTTTGCATGGCAGATTCATATGATTATAATTTTCTTAATTTTCCATTTCCATATCCATGTCATCTTGGAATGTCCACCTTTTGTGAGCTTATATTATAGGATAAAATGTGTAGTGTTCTGTACAGAGTATGCCTTTCGTTTTCTTAAGTTGTTTTTATTTCAAATGAACTGAGATCCGTTGCCCTCAATGGACACTCATAGAGCTCTTGTCTGATCAATTTTCTCGACCAAATATTCCAATTTATGCTGAAAATCTTCAACATAATTGAAAATTGAGGATTGAGAGAGATAGATAAAACTTTATTATGGTCAAAAACCAACTTTATTATGGTCAAAAGAGGATTGAGGCAATGAGAAGCTTGCCAGAGGATCCGTAGAACCTAGCATTGGAAGCTTGCTTGTGCTCAGTTTTATTTCATTTGCTGTGTTAACCAGTCAGGTTCTGACATGCCACCTCCTTGATCACTTGATCATCTGTGACGTCTTCCTTTCTGCAAAGCCATCTGTAGAAGCGTTTCCTTCATTGCCTGTGCCAAACACCTATGAATGATTGCTGAACTCCAGATGTTCCTTTTGATTTGCATCAAAGCTTTTTAATAGCCTGTTTTACTGTTTGTTGAAACTTTACAATATCTGATTTCTTTTGAAGTTCACATATCCTTTCTTCCATATACTGCTGAATGTTTCTGATCCTATAGTATCGGTACTTTCCCATGCAAGCACAATTCTTTCTTAATTTCTGTTGGATCACCTTTGACATGCATCTTGCATTCTAGTCTTGCTGCAGCGTGCGACTTATTCTTCTTGTCCAAACGTACTTAGGAATAATCTAGTGTGCAACGTCAAGCTTGACTGCTCTGATCCCTGCTAGTTTTCTGTCCTTTCATCTTGCTTATGAAACAGCTCTAAGCATTTAGTCCTGCGTCTAAGACATTTGACCCATTTAGCAGTGCTTTATTTTTTTTAAAAATTATTTTTATTTTATAGTCAACCTTACCTTCTTAAAAAATTTAACTGAATGCATGTGATCTGCTAGCCTTTATAGCATACAGGTATACTGGAATTGGAACTACAGTTATCTTTTTCAAGGTCTGATTTATCTGCCTTTGAGCTGTTTTGTATTTATTGTTTTTAAGATGCCTGTTTTAATGTATTGGATTTTATTATTGGTGTTTTTATAGAAGTTTTGTGAGCCACCTTGGGTCCCTCCGGGAGAAAGGCGGGATATAAATAAAGATGATGATGATGATGATTATTGAAAATCAAACATAAATAGACAGCAAACAATTTCGTGCTGGTTTACAATAATAATAATAATAATAATAATAATAATAATAATAATAATAATAATAATAATAATAATAATAATTATTATTATTATTATTATTATTATTATTATTATTATTATTATTATTATTATTATAAACCAGCACTAAATTGTTTGCTGTGTATTTATGTTTGATTATAATCATACAAATATTATTATTATTATTATTATTATTATTATTATTATTATTATTATTAAAGTGTTGCCTATGTTGGGATTTCATGTTGCCTATTAAAGGCAGTGGAGACCTTTACATAAAATATTTTATAGTTCCTGCAAGCCAAATTAGACATTAGTGGATAAGATGAACCTATATTGACTTAGGCCTAGATCCTAAAGTGAAATTAAGCCCCTTGCTCCGGAGCAGTTAAGATGACTTTCCATAAGATAACACTAGAGGATGACGTAACTGCGTGGACCCGTAACTGCTCTGGATTTTGCCCTTAGGATAAGGAATCGTAATACGGTATGTTGAACCTCACTTGAGCATAGAGGGGAAAACGCTATAGCACTGAAGTGAACAAACTCTCAAAAAGTAATGTGATGTCAGGCAGTTGTTAAAATAACAAGAGCAAGTTTTAAGGCACATTCCATAGCAACTGTGAATTTCTTTTTCATGAATTATCAGTAGCAAGCTTGTTATAATTGAAATGTCATATTTTGTAGGGTTACCTACCTGCAAATGTGGATCGGCGAGAAGGCACTTTACAGAGAAAGCGGAAAGAATACTTTGCTTTTGTTGAACAATATTATGACTCCAGAAATGAAGAAACTCACCAGGATACATACAGACAGGTGGAGGAATGAGATCTGTGCTGCAATGGCAGCTTCCTGCATGTGTTTAACACTTCTGAATTGTTGTGTTACGTGGTGTTCTATGTGGAATGTGGTTGGAAACCAGTAATTTTAGTGATTTCCAACTTTTGGGAGGCTCCAGACGATGAATCTTCATGGACTATGTGAAACCACCCCACGCCTTGCATACAAAAAATACAATTAAATCTTTTTTTATTACAAATGTATTAGATATTCATTATTTATAGAGAATATTTTTGTGTTTCTGGTCACAGTTGTGGGCAGTCTGGCAAGTCCGTGGGGAACACTTGTTTGACAAGATGCTGGAAGCGATAGATAAAACTTTATTACGGTCAAAAGACCAGTGATTGGAAGTGATTGAAGGCTATTTTTTTCTTGGGACCTCACACACCTCTTCTAAGGGTCTACCTGTAGTCTGTGGGCCACAGGTTTGGACCAGTGATTTAAACCATGGGAGGAAATGGTAATGTTAGGTAACTCTGAAGTCTTTATTGGTAGAAAACCTGGTCTTTTTAAAAAAACTTGGATATCTAGTACACCTTTTACATAATACAAAATAGTAACACTATAGCCAGAGGTTATCTGCAAAACCTGATCTTCCACCCATCCTTTTATATCTTTTTATGTATTTCTTGCGCTTCATTTTGAAGAAGTTTTTGAGAGTAGCACCTTTTGTTTCTCACGTTAATAGATCAAAAAAGCAGTTTGAAAGGATCCATCTGCTTTTTTGTTTTGAAAAATGGGAACAAAACCAAGCTTAACACAGTTCAGCAATTGTAAAACACAGAAGAGATAAATAGCTTTGTAACTATGCATCGATTACCTGTGTTAAAAGGATGTGTTTTGTAGACCTGGGAAAATACTAACTCTGGGGATAAGTAGAAAACATATTTCTAAAGTTCCTCCCCTTAGTTTTAATATAGTAAAGTATTGCTGTAGCTATTGCTCACCAGATGGAAGATGTACCCTAAATGCACTTTAGGGAGCAATCCAGAGTAACTACGGGGAGTCCTTGCTTCAGTGTAAGAACAATTTGCTCTGGATTGCAATATGAATTACCCATATGTTTTCAGTAGGTGGTGCAGTAACTATGGGTACATGTAATGTCTCTTATGTGCTCCCGTAGTTACTCTGGATTGTAGGGTTACTTGGGAACCACATTGAACTAAATGGCTTGGCTTTTGATGCAATAGTGATTAGGCAATTTTGAAAAGAAAAGCTCCTGAAGATTTATCATGCTATCCTTCCAATTAAATATATATACAATTTTTATTACTGTATACATTTTTTATTAGAAACAAAGTTTATCTGAAATTATTTGGTTTATGAACATTTCTGGATACAAATGTTTCTCTTTCAGATTCATATAGATATTCCTCGAATGAGTCCAGAAGCTTTAATTCTTCAGCCCAAAGTAACAGAGGCAAGTATTACTGCCCATTAGTAGATCCAATGGTGTGTGCTTGTGTGTGGATGCATGAAATTTGAAAACACATTCTCTTGGCCCTGGAAATATACTGAAGATGGCACATTTCTGCTAGGAAATCCCTGCTGGGCTATAATACTGGCAAGAGTTCTTGGTCCTGGAGGCTCTTAGTGCCCACTATAATGCTTACAAATCTTCTGCACATCCCCTGATATAAAATGCAAATACAAATTCATATTGGAACTAGCTTCTGATATCCTATATATAATTTTCTGTTGGTCTATTTGCTTCTCTTTGTCTTGAGTGCTTGTTCAAGGACCTAAGTTTAATAACCTCTAAAAGGAGCCTGGACTTGTGAAAATGCTGACAAATGACTTATTTCATTAACGTTGGTTCTTTTAATCATGAAATATTTGCTTTAGAAAAGCTGTGCATTAAACTGCACGATAACTAAGCCTAAGGTAATAGATGGAGTATGTCAACTGAACTTTAATTCCTGGTGTGTGTAACTTTAGATTATTTTGGGTGCGATCCTAAGCATGTCCACTCAGAGGTAAGTCCCATTGTATACTATGGGACTTACTCTCAGGAAAGTGTGTATAGGACTGCAGCCGAAGTGACTTGTTAAAACACTTGTCGAACTTCTTCCTTTTGCCATTTTCTTGGTATATGTGGCTATTTGTAAGAACTATTTTGTGAACTCAAGTGTGTAATTGTAATTTCTGGGGTATTTAAACTTAGGCTACAATCCAGAGTAACTGCGGAACCTTTTACTCCTATGTAGTTACGGTGCCACCTATGGGAAACCTATGGAAAATGCATAGAGCAATCCAGAGTAAGTTCCTTTTATGGCTTCCCGTAGTTACTCTGGATCGTAGGGTTATTCTTGCAAAAAAGTTCAGCACTAATTTTTTTTATTGTGTGGAGGGTATGAGGGATTTTTTTTATTGTGGGGAGGGTATGACCGCAGGTATACCTTCCTTTCCAACCCCAAGATAAATGTTTTAGGCACTAGCCCCTGAATTAGGTACTAGGTACTCAGTGGCATCACAAGGGGGTTTGGAGGTACCAGGAGGGAAGCCTCTGCACATGTCACACTTATGCAGGCACAAGATCACGTGTCCTATCCTAGAGAAATGCTACAAGTTCCTTGGTGCATGATACAGAGCTTTGATTTAGAAAACGCAATAACCCTTAACAGAAATGCAGTCTGGAGGAAAGAGTCTTGGACAGTGCAGAACAATAAGGAATTTATTGCACAATAAACTGTGCAGAAAAGCCTTAAGCCATGCAGGAACAATCCCTTGTTTCCAGAAGTTTTTTTTCACTCTTCAGCCAGAAAGTTTAATTTTTGGTTAGTTATTTTTTATGGGAACTTTTCTGGTTTGGAGGCCATATCTGTGTTTTCCTGGATCATTGCAGCCATAATCTCAATATGCAGTTTCTAGCATATAAGGGACTAACTTGATTGAAAACTGGTGTGCGTTTCTTAACTTTCAAGCCTACTTTAATTGTGCTGGGAGTCGCTCCTACTGTAATTGGTGAGGCTTCTGAGTAAATAAGCATAAGAGTAGGTGTTAAAAATGTAGCTTCCTCATAAGTGGTTCCAAAATATTTTTTGACAGACAGCTCCCTTGACATTTGGGGTAACTGGTTACACCTCCCCATTAGGGTTACAACCATATTCATTTTATAGGGTTGTCCTAGATCATGACATTAGTTGTAATGTGTGCCCAGAAAGGGCTTAAATAGCAACTCTTTCTATTTATATCTTTCTATTTAAATCTAATAGCAATTTAAGAAAAAGGCTTAAATTTCAAATGGCAAACTGTTTCTGGATATGAGTGGTTGAAACAAGAACACATTTTCCAAGGACATGTCAATTCTGAGCGTTTGCAGCCCCTCGGTGTCTCTAAAGAGTGTATTTGTCAAATGCACTTTAATAACAGTATATTTAATTTTAGATTAATTTGTGTGCTCTGGATAATTATATTTTCTTCAAAAAGATAAATTGGATTCCTTCCATGAAATATAGGAAGCAAATCAAATTCTGCCTCATTGCTAACAACATATCAATTTAGCAACCTACCTTGTATATAGGACTGACTTTGTTATTATAGGGTGCAGTCCTGACTTAGGTTGGAGAGAATGGCCCAGCTAAGTTTGCCTAAGGGCAAAATCCAGAGTAACTACAGGCAGTCCTTGCTCTGGTGTAAGAACAACATAGGCTGCAATCCTAAAGACACTTTCATGGGAGTAAGACCCACTGATCACAATGGAGCTTACTTTTGAGTAGACATGGTTAGGATTGTGCTCTTACTCTGGACTCCAATATGAATTTCCCATAGGTTTTCACTAGGTAGTGCAGTAACTACGGGTGCACGTAAAGTCTCCCACATGCTCCCATAGTTACTCTGGATTTGGGGGTATGTAGACTATATCTTGAGGGGATAGGCCAAATCCATAGGGCTTGGAGGCCTCTAGGCTGGCCTAACTATTGCAGCACAAGGTCAGCATGCTCACTGGGCTGGTGTAGTTGTGCCATATCCTGAGGTTGAGAGGCAGGAGTGGTAATTAGGCTAGTCTAAAACTTAGAACTTTTTCTTTTGCTTTCATTTTTACTCTGGATTATCCTGGGCCCCTATAGGTCCACTCAGATTTATGCCTGCTCCTGATGTGGCCTAATTCTGAGGAGCTGTGAGGGGGCATGTCTGCCCTGGAAACAGGCTCTGGATATGGCCTAACTGCACTGTTCCAAGCCATGTCCCACATGCCCTCAACACACCCCTATTGAACTGCCTAGGCTAGTTCTTTTAGGGTGGCCCAGATAGATCTGTCTTGGGCCAGCCTAAGTGGACTTACACCAGCCCAAGCTTTCTCTGATGTAGCTAGGTTGGCCTATCTTGGAATTAGGCCAGCCCAGTGAAGATAGGCTAGCCTAACTGCCCTTTAGCATTGCAGCCAAAATCTTGAAAATGGTTTTTTAAATCCTGAAAATGTTTACTTAAATAACCAATAACCTAAATTAACGCTTGCTCCTAGCATTATGCTGATGTTTACTAGCATTTTTTATGTGTTCATTTTCTGCCTTCCTATTTAACTGCTTCATGGTCCTTTACATTTTGATATTTTTTTCCAGATCTTTGAAAGAATTTTGTTTATCTGGGCAATACGTCATCCAGCTAGTGGATACGTTCAGGGCATCAATGATCTTGTTACTCCTTTTTTCGTTGTCTTCATTTGTGAATATACAGGTAAGAAATCTCAATATTCACCATACTATACTTTAGGAATGTTTAAGAGCATGGAGAACCTTAAAATATAAAGTCGCCAAAAGTCAGAGATGACTGAATAGATAAAGCAGCAACTTTAAGATTATTAGTGTGTAATCTTAACCAACTCAAGGCTGGCATAACTCACACACTCCCTGTGGTGTGGGAAGGCTGGCACATGTCTAGGCACTAACCTTAACCCCCTCTCCCAAGAGTGGTGCAGAAGTGCTTTATGGCTCATTGGATGTGCTGGGACATATGCTGGCCTAACTGGGGATTAGGACTACAGTCTCAATTTGTGGTGATTGACTCCAGTAACCTGAGTTTATAAAATAATCCCTGCATTTCTAATTACTTCTCATAACAATTTGAACTGTGTCTAAGATATATATGTGAAAGCAGTACATTTCAAGAATACAATTAGGGTGCAAACCTAATGTAGATTGGCAAAACTCAGCGGTCTTCCTAATCCCTTGGTGATGTAGGAAGGTAAGCACATGTTTGTGCACTGGCCTAACCCTCCCCCAGGAGTGGCGCACAAGAGTCTTATGGCACTTTGGTGACACTCTAAGGCCATTACAGGACTTATGCTGGAGTTTAGGCTGGCCTAAACTGGAGGCCTAATTGGAAATTAGGATTGCAGCCTCAATCTCATAGTCAGGCAGCAATCCTATTTGTGTCTACTCAGAACCAAGTCCATAAAGGTATTTGTATTTGTAACTAAGTCCATTTATTTCAATGGGGCTTACTCCCAGGAAAGTGCTCTCAGGATTGCAGCCAGAGTGTTGCTTCTTTCTATCCCCCCTGTAACTTGTAACTGTAGTGTGTCTTTGCTTTCCGTGCCCCATCAATATAATAAACAAGATTGATTCAGAGGACAGATTGCCCTTGAATGGATGAAAGGCTGTCCATTTGCTGATTTGCATGGAGACCCTTCTTGTGCTTCAGTTCAAAGGCAGCCCTCTTTCCACACTGAGCAGCTAATGAGAATTTTGGTTGCTTACTCCCCTAATAATCTTTTAAGTAGTATAGGGGTCTGCTCCAGAGAGTGTTTACAGTTTCTGCCTCTTAGTTCCTCATTTGACAGATAATGAAAATGTTCCTAATGAGCCTAGAACAGTAGGATCTGTGTTGGTATACTTTGGAGTTGTTAATTGAAATAAGAAGTTTTAAATGAGATGCGATTAGAGAATTGATATTCCATGTTAAATAGACCATTTAATTAATATAGTAAATAAGTGTGTCTTAAGTATTCTACCACCAATTTACATTGCAAGACCTAACTGGGGTTAAATGTATTTTCTGAAATTTACAATCAGTGATTGTCAAATGGCCACTTGTTGTAATTGGGGACAGTGCCATTGAAAGTCCTTGCAGAACTGCCCTTGAAGAGTAGAGGCTGCTATTGCACTGGGGTGTTGGAGAAGAGCTTTTCAAAGGACTTGGGTAAATAGCGAAGTAATTGTATTCCGTATCTCATGGTTCACAGCTAGCTTTTGCTGGGGAGATGCAAGTGCCTCTGGAGCAGCGTTTCACACATTTAAACCCTTCCCCAAAAGTAAAGGGTATCTATTCTTCTTAAACAGCGCTCATACCCTATAGCAGTGGTATTCAGGCATTTCAGCCAGGGACCCTCTTTCAAATTTGAAAATCTGTCCAGGAACCCCTGTCAAAATTACTGGGATGTTCCTCCATGTCTGCTCAGAAATATGTCCCATTTTGTTCAATGAGACTTTGGGCAAAATCCAGAGTAACTATGGGGAGTCCTTGCTCTGGTATAAGAACAACTTACTCCGGATTCCAATATGAATTTCCCATAGGTTTTCACTAGATTGTGCAGTAACTACGGGTGCACGTAAAATCTCTTACGTGCTCCAGTAGATACTCTGGATTTGGAGGTTAGGGCAAACTCCAGAGCAGTTACGGGTCTATGCAGTTACAACACCCTTTAGTGTTATTTTATGGAAAGTCATCTTAACTGCTTTGGAGCAAGGGGCTTAATTTCACTTTAGGATATAGGCCATACTCCCAGGAAAGCCCAGTGCCAGATTCCAAGCTGGTGGATGCTATCCCCTTAACCTGAGGTTACAACCCCCAAGGAGGTCCTGATCCCCACTTTGAAGACCATCGCCCTATAGTGTGAAGGTGAGGAAACTTCATAACTTTAACAAATATTAAATTTATTTAAATGTTACGCTGTTAAATTACAAGGGAAAGTAAACATATAATGGTTTGAAACAGCTGCTTACAAGGTTGTTTAACAATCTTTTTGTTGGGGTTAATCTTGTTAACTTTTGAATTATTGTCTTCTGACATCTTCTGCTCAGGAGGTGTTTCCAATCTATTCAAAACCACAGAAGCATAAATAGAAAGCAGAGCTTGGAGTCCAACAGACTGGATTATCATATAGTTGTGATTTAATAAACTTCTCCATTCACTCATTTTAAATGAGAATTCCAGAAGTTTCAAAATATAGGCTGTGAAGGGTAAGCTTTTAACAGAATAGTGATTAGAGTAATCTTGTGATGAGATAAGTAAATTTACATTGGTCCACTGGGACATAGTGCAACGCTAATATATAGAATTTACTATTGGATGTATTTCAGGGAGACACTTTTTTCTACACATTCCAATTATCGGAGTAAATCAAATTTGGATGACATTCACAGACGGAGAAGCTATCATAGTTATCATGTTGATACATTAGATTTTTATGAAGCTGACCTTGTAACTATTTGCATTTAATTTGCATTTGATTGCTTTCTGATTTTCATGTGTCAGGTTGATTGGTTGGTTAAACCCTTATAGAAATGAACATTATTCTTTGACTTTATTACTTGCAGCCAAGCTGCTTTTTAAGATTTTGATTATTTAAATAGCAAGAACTGTGCTGCTTTAGATTTCCTAGAGTTGAAGACTGTGCATCCTTCTCTACGTGGCCACTTTTCCTTATGTACACATGTCTAGGAATGTGCATATATGTTACTGGGCACATGAGGTAGACTAGATTATAATAATAACTATATAATTATAGTTATATAGTTATAGTTATTATTATCTTACCCTACAATCCAGAGTAACTACGGGAGCACGTAAGAGACATTACGTGTTCCCATAGTTACTGCACCACCTAGTGAAAACCTATGGGAAATTCATATTGCAATCCAGAGCAAATTGTTCTTACACCAGAGCAAGGACTTCTCATAGTTACTCTGGATTGCGCACTTAGATGTTGAACATTGTTTCTTTTGGAAAAAATTTAATGGGACCAAATATTTTATGTGAAAATTTAGCTTTTGGAGGCTTTAACAAATTCTTATTTTATATTAGAAATATTTATTGTCTCATGTTTTATATTGTCACATATCTTTAGTGGTATTTATTTTTTAGCCAGCACAGAGATTTAGAGGCAGTGTTGGAGGGAGAGGAGGAAGTGGGAAGGGGTGTTATGGGGAAGATGAAGGGTGGGTGGAGGGCATTCCTAGAAGCAAGTGGGAAGTGGTACTGGGAACCCGCAATAAGCTGTATCCCAACCTGCTTTTCCAAGCTTTGCAGAGCAGCATATTTGGTTCAATGCAGAACTGAGTAGACCCGTCTGGGCCGCTGCAGCCCTACCTGGAAGAAATGGAAATTTTCCTCTTCCTTACAATAGTGCAACAGCAACCCCAAACTTGCAATGGATACAGCACAAGCTAAGCCGGCCTTTCTGTTCCATTGCAAGTTAGGATTTCAGTGCCTACTGGGTTATAACAAGTTGATATAAATTTATAAAACAAAATTACATTGTTAACAGTGGGTGCTTGGGTAGGAAGAAGAAAAAGGAGAACATATTCTGTGGCTGAAAGTTTTTACCATACTAGTCTAACTGTGTGTATTTGGTACTTTCCACACCAGTATAGTTAACTCCTGTTACTGATCATAGTTATTATGGTAGGTGTTCCATTTCTGATAACCTCTGAGTGATCAAGTAAAACCTAAAACAGGCTCTTAATAAAATAGCAGTGCTCATTTTCCCAAAGCTGTAGTAGGAGGGAAAGCAGTTGCATTGCTTATTCTTTCTGTTACAGCCATAAGTGCTAGCAAAGGATGTCGCCATTTGCTAATAGTTCCATTAGACACAGAAGCCGGCTGAGGACTGACAGAGTGAGATCCAGTGTAGGGCCAGCTGTGTTACCCTTTCTTCTGAAGGCTGCATTTAGTTGAATGTGGGGTAGGCTGCTGTTTAAGTCCTTTTAAAAAGCTTTTACAACTCAGCCAAGGCAAGATTGAGCTGTTGCTATGGTCTCTGTGTTACATTTGCTTCTTATAATCTCTGTTGTGCTTTCTTTTTTGGGGGGTCGGGATTTTCTAGTGACTGTTGGCTTATTTAGAACAGGAGTCTCCAAACTCTGGCCTGCAGTATTAACAAAGAAAGCCCTTAATGTGCATCACAGCAGTGGCATAGCCTTATTATTCCACCCTTCAAATATCTATCATAGCAAGTATTTGCTCTAGAAATTCACACTGGGGCACTGCTGGGGGTCAATCCAGAGGGCTCCGTGTCCTGATTTTTCAGCTTGACAGGCTGCTGGGTGCAGGTTTCTGCAGTGATCAACTGATTCTGCAGTGATAGCAGGCTGCGATGTGGACCGCTAAGGTTGCACCACATCCAAGGGGCTTTTTTGTAGCACCCGATCCAGTCTCAGTTTGGAGGCTCCTGATCTAGGCCAGAACTGATGCTGACCTCCAGCACTATCTCAGGCTGTTGCAAATGTGCCAGAAGGCACACCCGCAACATTAAGCATTGAGTCACCACCAGTGCCTTCCCCAGAGGCTGCAGGATGCTGCAGCGGTAGCCACTTTGTACAGCTGCATCTGGCTGTGGCAACAACTTTTGATTTGGACTAATTGTAATTTGCTTTTGGGTTGGGTTAATAATAATGTGTAACACATCCTGATAGTCTCTATGGATACATTTGTGGAGGTATCTTAATATATCATAGAATCCTAGAGTTGGAAGGGATCCAGTAGGTCATCTAGTCCAACCCCATTTTAAATATCTGATAACCATTTCCATTTGATTTGGCTTACCCTTCAGTAGAAATTTAATTCATCATGTTAGCTTGTTCCCCAGTCCTGTTTTGTGCCTGGAAGTTCTGAGTTGAGCATTATCTTTTTAAGGCAAACACATTCCTGGCAGTGGCAGAGAAGCATCATGTGTCATTAGAACATCAGAATCCATAGCATTAGTGGCAGAAATTCAAGAAGCTAAAATAGCTGGCTTGTGTCCTGAAACACTGTACTCCAAGGCGCAGTGTCCAAAACAGTTTTGTTCTGCTAATGGGAGTAGTTTCAAATGCTGCTGCAGCTTGTTCTGCGTGATCCATAGCACGCGTGAGGCTTGCCTGAGAACATGGCTCTTCTGGGGAAGCGGCTTGTTTCTGTGGCAGTTCCATCGGGCGCATGAAAATGCTGAGGTTCAGTTTGAACAGGAACTTCTCCACTGTAATCTGAAAGAGAAAACTGGTCACCAGCTCGGCAGTTTTACTGAAGGATTAAGACTTACAAGCACCTTGTGGCTAAATGGTGATTTAAGCCATAACACAAGTACAGCCAAAGTGTTCTCTTTGGACTTGGTGAGATTTCACTGAAGATATCTATAAAGCAAGTGTGGCCTTCATAAAAGCTCTTCCTTCCTAATGCCACTTCTCTCTTTTTTAAAAGAGGCATGTTTGCCATCATCATCTTGTGCTTTCATAGAAATTGGTGCTCGACGGCCCTATTGTGAACATGATGCATGAGAGGTTATGGAAGGACAGCGCATTGTTGCTAATAAAAAAGATGCTGACAAAAGGGATCTAGCCGAGTGCTGTCTTTAAAGGGTGGTTTATTGCATGAGTGTCAAAATGGAGAAGTAAGAGAGCACTTGGAATAACTCCTTTGTTGTCGGTAAAGTAGATTTCATGACCGTTGTAGTCTTAGTAAGCATCTCCAGGGGGATTGTGGATCTGAATGCCAAACTTTTTCCAGAGCTATCACTTCATTTTAGTACTGAATTTGATTTAAAACAAATGGCAGCTGTATTACTGGAATAGTATTATTTAAATGTATCCATTAATAGGAGATGCCAAGAAGAAATAATGGAGGTCTGTACAAAAAAATAGGTACAGTAGTATCTTGGATTGTGAGTAACCTGGAATGCGACTGTTTTATGAGATTTCTAAGAAATCTTTGCCCAATTACGAGCAATGTCTTGCAGTATGAGCAGCCCTGGGATGCCGGATGCCTCATCCCATGCAAATGGCGAGGCAGCATGGCATCTCCCAGGGCTGGAGATGCATTGCCTCATCAGATAGACAGTCTTATATCTCCCAGGGCTGTGGAACAAATGGTCTGAATGTCCATTAATTCTTATAGGAAAACTCACTTTGGTATTTTGGATTACGAACATGTTTCCGGTATGGATCATGATCGTAAACCAACATACCACTGTACTTAGAAAACAGATTTCGTTCTTAGTATTATTATTTAGGTACGTTCCAAGGAAGAGAAAGAACAAAACGGTAGAGTAGTTACTTAGTAAGGAAGGCAAATTGTTTTCTTGGGACAAGTTGAAAGCAGAATGGATTGGCTCCTATTTTGTGTCTGCCTTTGCAAAGGAGATGCACATTGTGGTTGATCTGCTCATAATGTCCTCAAGTCATGCTGTTTCTACCTCCAAGATGGGCTGTGCATAGTGTTCTGTGTGTGGCTGTGCCATCAGCCTGTAGGATGTTTGCTGTTTTATTTTCAGTTATTTTCCAGTTTTTCACCCCACATTATTCCTTCTAGTGTTTCAAAGCCTTCTTTAATGGTATGTTTTGAGCAGCAAATACGGCATATTTTCCCCACTAAGGAGAAGCAGCAAGGTTAACTCTATATAATATTGAAACCCTAATTAAATTGTTCTAACAGATCCGGGAATTGTCCAAAATCATATAAGCAAATTGCCTGTTTACCTACTTTCTGCTGAGTATGCACTGTAGCGGTATCACTATCAGTTTCTGTTGTATGTTAGTAGCATCTTAATCAGTACTCTGAACATCTCATTGATGAAAAAGATCAGGCATCTTTATTTCAGCAATATCATTTCTCTCTTTGCTGCCAAAGTCTCCCCTCCTCTGGAAAATCCAATTAACCAAATTATGATGAATATGGTTGTTCTTCCAGTGACTCTGAGCCTATTTACTGTCTATGCATTTATTGGCAAATCCTACTGTTTTCTGCACACTTCAGTGTTAATTAGTATGCATTGTTAAGCCTCAGACCCTTTTGAAAAAGTCTTGTCCAGGATGTTGACCCACTGAACAAAGCAGAGGTGGCTCCTTTCTTAACTTGTTGAAGGTGTTGCTTCTAGTGAATTATCAAGTTTTATTACTGAGTACCAAAAAGTGGTACATCTATTTCTGGGATCATCTTTTATTGTCCCATCTGAACAGTAAAAAAGTAAGCAGGTGGTACCCAGCATAGTTTCTCTATATTTCCCAGGCTTGATCATTGCCATCTATGGCCAATGATCACCAAAAAGCTTGCACAGTGCACTTTTGGGTACTTTATCGTTTCCAAATAGACACACTTTGGGCAAAACCCATAGCAGTGATGGGTCCACACAGTTACGTCACCCTCTAGTGTTAACTTATGGAAAGTCATCTTAACTGCTCTGGAGCAAGGGGCTTAATTTAGGATGTAGGCCTTTGTGATCCTATTTTTGTTTTTAGTTTCAATTTCCTGTTTTGAAGAGGTTATACAATCTGTAAACTCCATTTTTTTCCCACAGAAGTAACCATCCGAGAAGAGCTGGACTTACTAGAGCAAGTAGTTGGAAGTGACAGCATTATTGGAAGAGTTTTGTGTTTGAGTAGATATACATTCTGCTCTCCAGAGTGTGTAAATGGGGTACAAGGTCCATGCCTGGGCCATTCCCACTGCAGAATGTAGGTGGTATATTGAAAACTTTGGACAACAGAAACTGAATTTCTGTTGGGAACAAGTGGGGAACGTGCTGGGAACAAGAGTTCTAACCTGTTCAAGGAGAAGATGTGTGTGTGTGTGTGTGTGTGTGTGTGTGTGTGTGTGTGTGTTTTCCCATCAATGATAGATAGTGGGGACTGGTGAATGCTTTGGGACACAATCCTATGCATGTCTACTCAGAAGCAAGTCCCATTGTGTTCTATAGGGCTTACTGTGTGTATAGGATTGCATAACTTGGTCACATAACTATACCTCTCAAGCCATAGTGGACTTCAGGGGGTTCTCATAGGTTCTATAGAACCCTTTGCTAATGAGCGCCTGGTTCTGAGAACTGGTTACTAATGGGACAGAGAATCTGTGGTTAATTTAGGTTATTAGGACATAGAACTGCTGTGGGTGGTGCAAGCAGGTTAAGACATTGTGCCTGTTAACTAGTTCGAGATCCGGGTCCCCACAAGACAGGGTGAGCTCCTGTCCTTAGCCCAGCTCTGCAACGCAGCTGGAACCAATCGTATCGGCTCTGCTGTTCTATTGGACTAATTCAGTGGTGTGGAGAGGGGGGATTTGCTGCTTGGGTAACAGTCTATCCTCCATACCAATCTACCCAGGCCTTCATGCTTCACATGCAGTATATGCAGCACCGAGCACCATACCATAGTCTGTCAAGACTGATGAATGCCAAGTTTTAAGGACATAAAACCTGTTGTTAATTTACCAGATTTGAATCCACTACTCTGAAGCCTTGAGGATGTTCATTAGTGCTTCTTCTTTACAAGAAATGGATGAAGGGTTTTTGGTGTGCAAATAAAAATATATTACTTGTAAATAAAAAATATTATTTTTTAGAATCCTAGAATCCTAGAATTGGAAGGGACCCAGTAGGTCATCTAGTCCAATCCCCTGCCTATAGCAGGAAATCCTCCTAGAGCATCTCCAACATCTGTCGAGCATCTGCTTGATTTCTTTCTAGATGACCTTTTTTAAAGTGTAGTAAAGCTAATGACACCCAACTGAGTGTCTTTTTAAAAGTGGGTTGCAGTACTACATAGTTTGAGAACCACTGGCTTAAGGGATATGGTTGAGTATAGATTCAATGGAAGATAGGATTTTTATGGCCCGTTGAGATAGTATTGAGATATGCTGGAGATATATCCATCTGTACTCTAAAGTGGACCTACAATACCCAAAAGGAAATAATGCCTTCTGAATTGTCTTGCTGTTCAAAAGCAAGCAAAAGTGGCTCTTTCCCAGTAATTTGTTATATAATTAATTGCTTTGAATGGAAGGTTAAGTAAATTTATTATTCGAGTATCTTCCATAAATAACTTTTTCCATGTTTATAACAGCAATATTAATATTCCAGAAGCCTGTGCGTTAGCATAATTTTTGATGAGTTCAGCCTCTGTTGCATATGTGGGTTGGAGTAATAGTGTGTTGTGGGAGCTAATGGAAAATAAGTGTGTGAATAATGGTGGCAGCAGCAAAATTGAGTTGAGAAAGTGCCAGAGGAATTTTTTCAGGTGCCAGAATTTAAAGAATTATGAAGGGGTAGAAAGCTAATTGCTATTAATGTAATTATGAGGAGAGAAATGTACTCCAAAGGGAACCGCATGCTTCAGTGTTGGCATATGTGCTCCTATAATGCTCCCCCTAGTCTTCATATAGTTATAATTAATTATTGTGCTTTCCTAGAATAGAGAAGCAGAGAGGTGTATGTACTAGATGAGTTGCAGTTTTCTAGTACGTATTTTGTTAAGGATAAAACTTTTTTTGGTAAATGAAGCTACACTTCACAACATACCCAAAGTTCACAACATCATCATTTGATGATGATGGAACTTGTAGTTAAGATTTCCAAGAATTAAAAACATATGCATGTGCATTAGTAACGTACGTTATTCAAGATGAATATTCAAGTACACACAAGGTGAATGAAATTTTGCTCTCTTAAAAATATTGATGGCTCACTTTTTTTTTATAAACTCAGCAAGAGTCTTCACTAAGCTGATTAGAATGAAATTTTTATATTTCAAGATATGTAATGGAATAGGTTTTGGGAGGATCTGGATCTCCTCAGTTCTATGCTTACTAAACAGTAGTTTAAAACTGGGCTGTGGGTGGCGCATGTGGTTAAGTCACTGTGCCTGTTAACCAGCAGGCCAGGGTTTGATTCCCGGGTCGGCCCCACAAGACAGGGTGAGCTCCTGTCCTTAGCCCAGCTCTGCGACGCCAGCTGGATCCAATCATATTGGTTCTACCTTTCCATTGGACTAATTCAGTGGCGTGGAGAGGGGGGATTTGCTGCTTGGGTAACAGCCTATCCTCCATAACAATCCAACCCAGGCTTTTGTGCTTCGCATGCAGCGTATGCAGCGCCGAGCACGATACCATAGTCTTCCAAGACTGACGGAGGCCTGCTTTTTAAATAGTAGTTTAAGATCCAAATAGACCCATTGATGCCTACTGGGCTTGACTTCTATTCTCTTTCAGGGGGAGCTTCAGGAGCTTCCTTGACTCTTTAGGATACAGTGGTGACCATTTTGGCACTGCTTTCTTGGGCAACAGGGAAAGTATAGGATTGGGCCCTAACTCCCCTTTGTACATATAGGTTTGCTTTCAGACATCCACACTTAAGATACAGTTTCAGAACAGCTGATTCTTGCTAGCTCAGAACTACTGCACCTCTGTGAAAACACTGCCAAACAAGATGTACTGATCTGCACAGAAGTACTGGTGCAGCCATCCATAACCTCTATAACCAATGTAATATAAATATTGCTAAGGTTTATTCATAAACTATATTGACAGTGGAAATCTGCTTTTAACTAGCACTCAAGGTGTCATTTGGTCCCTTGTTAGTTTCTCTTTCTTCAGCATGTGTACTTTTCAAATACTATTTTTTAGGTTCATTAAATTATTAGATTACGTGACAGTTTTATATCTATTCATCAATTTTGTTAGTTGCCTCTTAGCCTTCTGTGCAACTAGTGGCATTCAATTTTCAGTTCCATTTCAAATTGAAACGGTGTTCCTGAAAACTGCCCAAGTATGAATTAACATTTGTAAAATGCATTTAAACGTGAAGTGCCGCAACATGAAATGTGTAACATCACAGGTGTGATATTTTGCTTAGCATTGCTTCCCTATCCCACTAGTGTTCCCTATTTCCTAGTATTGCTTCCCTAATTAGTAGTACTGATGGGCAACAACATTCTCAAATTTATTGCCTTGCTAGCAAAAAAAAAAAATCTCATGTAGTGACTTGTAGTAAGCAAACAGTAACCAAAATGTTTTTCATAAAACCAGTGCGGCACTGTTGATCCACATGTAGCAGACTCCAAAGTTCATCCTTTTTAAAGCTTGTCTGGATTTTTTTACCCTCTTGCTGTAACTCTAAAATGATTTTTCATTGTGTACTAGAATCTTCTTACATACAGGCAGGCACCTTTTGATAATTCACCACTTATTATTATTATTATTATTTATTTATTATTTATTTATTTATTTATTTATAAATATTTGTATTTATTTGATTTATCCCCTACCTTTCTACCTAAAAAAGGTGGCTTATGCTACTAAGGCTACAATCCAGAGTTACTACGGGACCTTTTACACCAACGTAGTTACGGTGTCATTTATGGGAAACCTATGGAAAATGCATAGAGCAACCCAGAGTAAGTACATCTTACGTCCTCCTGTAGTTACTCTGGATTGTAGGGTTACACTCTCTGGAGACACTTGATCAGTAGGTTTTGTAAAAATTTGCAAAGCCCAGAATCCAACCCCCTAGGTCTTCCTCTGGGATAGTTGTGGCATTGGCTTCCCAGATTTCTTATTGTATTGAAGTTTAAAAATAAATAAATTTATTTTTGTAAGTATAGTAGTATATTATATAGTAGTATTATATGGTGCAGTATTATAATATGGTGCAAAAACGGAGCTATCAGACCAGATTTCTTTACAATGCAAGGCAAAGGTGGAGCAAGGTGAATGCAGATGTTTGAATCATTTCCACATTTAAAAAATTAGTGCTGCTTCCAGATGCACATTCTTTTTTTTCCTCAGCAGATAGGTAATATATAAAGCATATCAACAGTTTCTAGTATTGCAGGCTTATAATTATTAGTTACCAGTAGAGGCAAAAGTAGTGAGCCTACTAATCTGCTGCTGTTAAAGTGAATCCTTTGGATAATCACAGTATTGCAAATATTACCTGTGCACTCAAGAACGCTCCAGTATATATTAGCAGAACTAGAACACTTAATTGGCTCGTTGGAATGAAGCCAGGCTGTTTGACAAATAAAATTAATTGCAGCCATGAAAGGGTTAGCTTTGTACTGTTTAATTGAAGCCACACAATGGTTTGTAACTTGTGTTCAGTAGTACAATAATTAGCACAGATTGATTGCAAAAGTTTAATAGTTGAAGGCAGAGGCAAAATGTAATTCTTGACTGATTTCCTCCCCACCATGCAAGAAATTTTTGTAAACATATTTATAATCCTAGTAAGGGTATTAATGGTGACTTGTGGGATAATGAGTCGCTGTGTAATTAGGTTATGCTAATGAAAGGCAGTCTGTTCCATGCAGTGTAGTTTTCCCAAGAAAAATTAAAATACAAATTATGATTCTTTGATTCATTGTTCATATTATAAAAGAGCTTTCTAAATTTGTTTTCACTCATCCAAAGGTGCTTTAATAAGCTAAGCATTGGCATTGAAATATGTCTGATATATTTCTAGTTGAGTATACTCATTGCAGGGCAGTGATCAAGGGCATATAGAAAACAGCATGCACCAAATTGAATTCCCTTCATTCTATTTATGGTGCAATTGTTTCCATGCTCTCACACGTTCTGTGACTTGGGGTTCAATCCCCGGGGCCATAATTGCAAGTACTTAGTTTGTGTAAAGTGTGTGGTAAAGCACATTTATGGAACCACAGGAGGAGGAGGTCCTGGGTCCATCTCCAGAAGGATGCTGGCTAGTGGTAACTGGTATTTTGCTGTTTGTGGGGAGGATTGCAGGGAGAGGGCAGAATCCAGGGAGGGGATTGAGAGTAACGGAGGACTCTTTCACCTGATCCTTATCAAGTCTACACCAGCAAAACAGCCAGCACAGACTTGAGGAAATGGAGCCCTTACTCAGGGGACTGGGACTTTTAATTTCCTGCCCCCCTAAAGAGACCTCTGGTGCGCTCTACAGTGCTGCTGGATTGCAATACGAATTTTCCATAGGTTTGCACTAGATGACGTCAACATAAATGTCTCTTGCATCAACGCAAGAACTGCTGTAGCTACTCTGGATTGAAGCAAATGGACCTTGCTCCAACAGATTTCTTTACATAACTGATCTAGATTGTGCCTTTAGATATCAGACTCTTCTGCCATAACGGTGACCGTCTTGGAAAATTGATAACAGATTGATCTGTAAGCCACCTCTCAAGTCAATAAGTCAAAAGAGGTATTTAGTGTTTCTTAAAATGTACTGAACCATCCTCACTGCCCTATTTGGATAAAGACTCCTTGGCTGAAGGAGTAACAAACTGTAATTAATTCTCTTTTCATTTTGTTGTGTCGCCGCCGCTGCCTGTGGAGAATGCATCTCGTTAGAAGCTTCCTAAATGAATTACCCTTCTTTGCTCAGAGAAGGTTTTTCCACGAAAATAGGATAATATGATAGGAAGGAGTAAACAGCAGCTAATAGCTACGCTTGCAGCCAAGGAGTACTTGGATCAGTCCGTCACTTGCTTCATGTCAGAGCAGTTTCTTTTTCTTCCCTTTGGGCAGTTATTTTGTCAACTGCTACACTCTCACAGACAACACAATGAGATCCCCCGCAAGAAACGAGACACGGCTGCTAGATCTCGTAATTGGGATTTTTAAAATACAATAATACCTTCCCCTCCTTCACCCAGATATCAACAAATATGCAGCTGATGCTGGTGGTACTAATGAATCTAGATACTTAAAACTTATTCTGCAACTTTTGTAGGTTTGACTGGTTGCTATTTTTAACATTATGACAGTGGTTTCTTCCTAATAAGAGTATACAGCTATCCCCCGCTTTCTGACAGTTCGTTTTCTGATAATCCACTTTTTCAACACCTTTCGATTATAACCAGAACCCATTCCCTCGATGCGTTTTCTGCTCTTTCAACCTCTTTCTGCTGTTCTAAAGGCCAATATTGGCCTCCCCCACTTTGTAGCTCCTGATTTAATTCCATTCCCAAACAAGTTGATTAGAATCCATTTGCAGAAATCTTTGTGTGGCAGCAGGAATTTGCAAGATAAAAGGGGCGTTTGCAGTTTGCTGGCTAAAAAAGCATTAGAAGCAACCTTTATAAATTAAAAAAGATTGGGTTCCACTTTTCAACATTTTTCATTTTGGGACGGTACTCCGGTTCCTAACCTGTCCAATAAGTGGGGGATGTCTATACTATACTTGTTTGACATTCTTATCTATTTTCTCTATTTAAATGCACTCTTATTCTTTGTCAGTGGCCCTGGAACCTCTTGCGATATTGATATCCACAGATAAATCGAATCCATGGGAAAAGCCCCATGAACCCGGATAAGGAGGGCACATTATGTGGATATCTGGGAAGTACTACATTCAGGGCACATTTCCATGTGTTTTTTGGGCTGTATCAAGGCCCTTGCTCTGTCTTGGAGGTGTTACTAAAGTGCTGCCAAGTACTTGTGTGCCACCAGGAGGGGAGGAAGGCTGATGCACATCCATGTGCCAGCCTCTTGAGCTAGCACATGGGCAGGTCCACACTGGCCAAGACAGGCTGACCTGGGTGTTTTGGGAGGGTAGAACAAGTCTATTTTTCCATTATTGTTTTATCCACATATTTGTTTTATCCACTGGGAGTTCTGGAATGGAACCATAAAGGATAACAAGGGACAACCTGTATAATGTTTTTCAGCAAGATTAGTTAACAAGAGATTTACATAATATAACACAGCAATTCAGTGTTTTCATCAGCCACAGTGATTTAAATCTGTATTAACAAGGAAAAGATTAGAAAATACCACCTAACTTAATAAGGGGAGATATCTTGATGTTCAAAGACGAGGTTTTTAGATTTGGGGAAGGTTATGGTGAGGTGACCCATTTCAGTGCACTTCCTTAATGTTTTTCTTTTTCCTCTTTCTCTCTTTCTCTTTTACCAAACAGAAGAAGAAGAAGTGGAAAATTTTGATGTTTCCAGTCTGCCTACTGAAGTACTGCAAAATATTGAAGCTGACAGTTTCTGGTGCATGAGCAAACTGCTTGATGGCATCCAGGTAACTTGATTTCCCCAGTTGGATAACTGATTAGTGTCAATGGCTGGAACTATATTAAGGATATTGGGATAAAAAGAATTCATGTCACTGGTAGGGCAGGGGAATCGAGGATTCACAAATATACTGACTTACTAGCCAGACATCACAGTGTCATCATGTCATAGAGACTCCTCCTCTCCTGTTTTTTTCCTATCTTCTCTCTCATAATTATAAAACAATCACCCCATCTATCCAACTCACTTCTTTTGGCAGGCCCTACACTCATGCATTCATTCTGTATAGGACTCATCCAGGAGTATTGTGCAAACGGGAACACAGTTTGCCACATCATCGTTTAGTCTAGTAAGCACAGGATGCAGTTTATCCATCCTTTCTTGTGAGCTCCATTAACTCTAGTGGGACTTACTTCTGAGTAGACAGGCATAGGATTGGGCTCTCACAAATCATGGCATTTACTTGAATGTCTTTGATATCCAATGTTTGTGATGTTTTTCCTGGAAGTAGAGGGTTGCAAACTCCCAGTAGCAATTTAGGCTACAATCCAGAGTAACTATGGGACCTTTACACCGCTGTGGTTATGTGCCACCTATGGGAAATGCATAGAGCAATCCAGAGTGAGTGCCTCTTTCGTCTTCCCGTAGTTACTCTGGATTGTAGGGTTAATCATTTAACATTCTGGACTATTCTCTTTGCTGATACAAGGTTTTACTTACTTGAGCGTACCAAAACTGAACCAGCTTCCATTTCAGTAGCAAATTAAAACAGCTTGCTTTATCTTGGTGGAGCAAGTGCTACAAGTACTATCACTGGTTTGTTTTGAGCTGAACATATGTCAGTTGCCATGTATGGGTTCTTTAAATCACTCTGGATAGCAACTGTGGGAAAAATCTCCTATTAGCAACATGAGTCACTGCTCAAGATGAACATCTGCAAACTTCTCTAGGTCAGACCAGTTTTTAAACTGCTCTCAACTGCTGATGACTACCTATACATTGCCACTATGTTGAAATTGTAGTCAAGAATCAACTTAGGCCTATATCCTAAAGTGAAATTAAGCCCCTTGCTCCGGAGCAGTTAAGATGACTTTCTATAAGATAATACTAGAGGGTGACGTAATTGCGTGGACCTGTAACTGCTGTGGATTTTTCCCTTAGTTGTGTAAAACACAAACCATTTGACAGTTTCAGTTTAGGAAGAAGATATTTATTTCACCTTTAAACAGGGATTAGTTTGTGAATTCTGTTTTTATGACTAGAAGTCTCCTGCTTCACTGCCAACATTGTTAAGTTATGGATGGGTGCAGGTTTCCACCTAAGCTAACTGCTGTTCAATAACTATCTTAAAATAGTAAGATAGTTGTAAGATATAAATTGTAAAAATAGTGAGATAGTTTTTGTAACTGTCACCACTGTATAATGAATCAATCTTTCAAAAGGTTTTTTTTAAAAATAAATATACCGTACCACATTGGTTGAGGACTGCAAATGAGAATTTCACTTGATAAATGGTTAGTAAAGGAAGAGCTGTAAAATAGCCGATATTAATGTATTTTGAAGCTTAAAAATTGGATCTCATGGGAACTACCAAGGAGTGGACGTCAATAATTCCTAACACTTACCACTCAGGCTTCCCGTTTCTTTGTAGCCACTCTTTTCAAATATAGAAATTATTCAGCTGCTCCTATTGTAAATAAGATTCTTTTCAGAATGTTTAAGTTTGTCATGCATAAAGGTTTTCAAGGAGTCAGGTGCATTGTGAAGGATGTGAGAGAGTTTGAAAAGGGGAAAACATTTTGCTATGCATATCACTTTAAAGAGTGAATTCATAAGATACCTTTTCTGCCTTTCTGTACTGTGAACTCTGAAGCCTCTGACTTCCTTCAAGGAGTGTCAAATTGAGAAACAAAGTTGAAGAGAAAGGAATGGTCTGCAACTAGTTCACTCATGAATATTTCCTGGTTCTAGTATTTGTTTGCTCATTTATTTATTGTAAGTAGTGATTTCTTGACATGATCTGAACATAAAAATATCTACGATTTTCCTATATTGGTCATCTTCAACAACAAGCCCATACATTCCACCGACCTTAGGTCGTCTGAGGTGCTTCTCCTTCAAGTGCTTCCTTTATCCCAAGTTCAAAAGATGGTATAATATGGGTGGGCCTTCTCTATAGTGCCACCAAATTATGGAATTTCCTTCCTGGAGAATGAAGAACTTTCACTTCTTTCATGACTTCTTCACATCTCAGAACCTATTCTGTGCTTGTGCGATGTGTTGTTGTCTGCCCCTGTGTCTTTATAGTTGTGCGATGTGTTGTTGTCTGCCCCCTGTGTCTTTATAGTGGTGTTTTAATTTAAATAGTTGCCCACCCCCAAGTTGTTATTGCCCTTGTGATCTTTTTAAAAACCATTTTGTATATTGTATTCAAATCTTGATTTGTGAATCACCTTGAGCATTTTCTCTCCCTAAAATCCAGGGAAACTATGGGAAAACGTAAGAGGCACTTACTCTGGATTGCTCAATGAGCAATCCATAAGTGAGTATTATGAGTGAGAATCCATATGAGTATTCCGTAAGTGTCACCGTAACTGTGTCGATTTAAAAGGTCCCGTAGTTACTCTGGATTGTAGCCTCTGTTAAAGGTGGGATACAAATGTTTTAAATAAAAATAAAAAAAACAATAAGTGGTAATTCTGCTCATATGTTCTGGAATTAATCAGTCTTACAAGGTGATATACCCCCAAATCCAGAGTAACTATGGGAGCATGTAAAAGCCTTTACATGTACCTCTAGTTACTGCACCATCTAGTGAAAACCTATGGGAAATTCATATTGCAATCCCGAGTAAGTTGTTCTTTCACTGGAACAAGGACTCCCCGTAGTTACTCTGGATTTTGCCCTAAGACTAGTATTTGTTGCATGCCAAAACACAATATGGATCAGTGTGCTGGTGAGGTTGTGTTTTAAGCTGCCTGTTTTTGTGTTTATCTGCGGCATAGAGGTTTTTCTGTTCTTCTTCTCTCGTTTAGGATAACTACACCTTTGCTCAGCCTGGGATTCAGAAGAAAGTGAAAATGCTGGAAGAACTTGTTAGCCGGATCGATGGTGAGTGTTAAAAAAGCAAAACGAGACTCTAAATGCGGCTGGGTGGAAAGTGTTTAGTTAAAAGCTTTGTGAGCTGCCAAGCCAATATCGATACAGCAATCTGACTTGACCATAATGGAGCCTTTCACAGGCAAAGTGTCATCCTCAATCAGCTGGTGGCACCGTGGCCTTTGCGAGCTCACTGCAGTGTATCACTTAAAGGAAAGCCACCAGAGCATGAGCCACTTTCATTACTTTTTATTAAGGCAATGTAATCAAAATTCAATGCCAATCTCTCTGCTGCAAAGTAATGGCTCTGTACAAAAGGCAGCCAGCATTCATCCTGCATTAGGCTCAACGATGGTAGTAATTTGGGAGAGGCACAGTGCTTGTTTATAGTTGTCCTTTGCTGCTCTCTGTTTTGCCTTGGTGGATCATTTTGCTATCAGGAAGGTCTGCATAATTTCTCTGTGGAATCCAACTAATTACCAACGTTGGAAATCACGTCTTTTAATATTAGAGGTAAATTACTGCGGTTCAAACGGTAACTTTAGATTATGTGTTGCTGACTTTTCCCCCCTTTTTTTGCCCAATGGCTTTGAAACATTTTCTACCTTCATCCCCTAAAACAATTCCCATCGTGAAATGCTGACTGTCATATTGCTTGAATGGAGTTTAATTAAATGAAATTTGAGAATCCTTGCCCATTCTAAACACATTCTCTTGATAGTTCGTTTAAATTAACGAACAGAGTGATGCCGAGCGGAACTAAGCATATATTTGTGACACTGTCTGTCACTTATGGGTATGCATGTCAAAGAAATGCCATCAAACAAATAGCTTAATACTGGATAAGCTTCTTGAGAAGGAGTTCAACTATTCATTATGTGCACTTACCACAGCAGATGTTATATTTGCTTGTCTGTATTTAATATTCTAAGTAGTTGATACTGACATTGAACCTTTGAGAGTATAGATAATCACTGGGGGTGCAAAGCATGTGCTATATATTCATTTGGCCCAGTTGTTTGTAAGGCCAGAAGGAACTTCATTGCATGGAAACAACAAGTAAGAAACAGGTCCCATTTTTAAAGAACACTTGCAATAATTGAATTCCTCAGTAGCTGTGACTTAATTTTATAGAAAAATTGATAAATGTTTTATGTTTATGGAGTACAGGTGGGACCTTGTTATCCACTAATTTGACTCATCACTGATCATGAGGTATACCTTTAAATGCCTTGAAACAAGGGGGAAAGCATCAAAATCCAATTTCCTATCTTTGCTTTAAATAATTAAATTTTTATTCCAGTAGACTAGATCCCATTATCCCTCTGTGTAGTGGCTGAATGCAGTATAGTGGCTATACCAATGCTTTGAGGGGTGAAAACGGAGGAGAAAGAAAATCAGAATGGTATAATTACCTATGTACCTAGAAGCAGGCCTCCATCGGTCTTGAAAGACTATGGTATCATGCTCTGCACTGCATATGCTGCATGCGAAGCACGAAAGCCTGGGTTGGATTGTTATGGAGGATATGCTGTTACCCAAGCAGCAAATCCCCCCTCTCCACACCACTGAATTAGTCCAATGGAAATTCAGAGCCAATACAGTTGGATCCAGCTGGCGTCGCAGGGTAAGGACAGGCGCTTACCCTGTCTTGTGGGGCCAACCCGGATCTTGAACCCTGGCCTGCTGGTTAACAGGCACAGCGTCTTAACCGCTTGCGCCACCCACAGTTAAATACCTATTTAGTACCAGGGGTAGGCCACCATGGGCCATGAAGCCAAAGCAGACATTTCCTGGATAGTACATCCCAACAAAGGTCCTAGAATTCCAGAACAGAACTCCAGTGAAAAACAAGGCACAACCTGTAGTATGCTAATAACGAAGTACATTTATAAATGTAGTATACATATAGTGTGTTCTTGTTTATTCTCTGTTACACATGGGATCTTTGTTGGGATGTACTGTCCAGGAAACATCTACTTCGGCTTCATGGCCCTTGGTGGCCTATCCCTGGTACTAAATAGGTCTTTGCACCTACTTGCACACGATAGGGAGGTTACTCAGTCAGTCTGGCTTCTTGATTGTTCAGGGAATATGTATGCACATTCATGTTGCACACTGTCTTGTCAACAGCATCTTGACTCAGTCAGGATTGAACGCAGGCATTTTATCCCTCTTATAACTGCTTTTAAGACTCATTTTCTTGAAGCTCAATTCTAAGCATGTCTATTCAAAAGTAAGCCCCATTGTGTTCAGGGGATCTTACTCCCAGGAAAGTGTCTTTAGGATAGTAGCCTCAGTCTCTTTTGTGGTCTGCTAGCACTCTCCCAAATATTCCTTTCTTCCTCTGTGACATCGTATTATTTATATACTTAATGCCCACGTGTTGGTTGGTAAAACATTATTGGAAACAATTCCATATGCATGTTTTTCATATCTGTTCCACTCCTACTTCATCTTTGTTCTCCAGTCAATATTGTTCTTAACATTTTCCTTTGGTGATCAGAAAATAGCAAATTCTCTAGAAGTTGCTTACAGATAATGTTGGAAGTTCTGAGGTTGTTTGGTTTCATTTCTCAGGTATGAACCTTGGTGCAATAAATCCCTTCTCTGGGCATTTGTTTTTGCAGCTTCCATCTCCCCTCATCATATATATTGGTGGGGGGGGGGGAATGTACACAGTATAATATATGCAAGAACTTCAGAATAATCTGTTCTTCTCATCTTCTAAGGGAATTGTTTTCCAAATCTTGGGATTAAGCTTTCAGTTTCAAAGGATTTGTGATTTTACAATATTTATAAGAAATATGATTGCAGTAATTCAGTAAAGCTGTTTAAATTATATACCAAGCTTTATAAGAGAAAACAATTTTAATTGCTTTTCATAGGCGTGTCAAGGTTGCCTAATCAAGAGACACTCAATTTTATAGCATAAGATCCAATTTCAGAGTCTTGAATAAAATCGCAAGCCTTTGTATAAAGCTTATGTTGTGTGCAGTCTCCCAGTTTGTATTAAGGTGTTCAGTACCTTGTTTAATGAGACAGTAAAAAACTATGTCTTTAATTGACAACAAGTGTTCTAGAGAAACTGAATCAATACACACCCTGCATTTACTCAAATCTAATGCACCATCGAATCTAATGTGCCCCCATACTTATGATTAAAATACCACATTTACTTGAATCCCATCAAATTAATGCACACCCTAGTTTTGGAGACTAAATTTGCTTGGAAAAGGTTATTAAATACAGTATGTAATTGAAGAGACTCACCTCACTCACTCCCTCGCCAAAGCCCCAGACCAAGAAGCATGAAATTTGGGGAGCATATACCTTCCATTACATATGCACCCACTAAGAAACAATTTTTAGAAATTCAAACCGGAATGGGGTGAAAGGGGGTGCAACATGTTTCTGTCCCCATATTTAACATTGAAAAATCACTAACTCATCAACACCCAGCCCTAACTCCTGGACATGAAATTTGAGGAGCATATTCCTTCTGTGATGCAAGGACCATGTAAGAACTGATTTGGTGCTGCTCAGTGCCCTGTGTTGTCGAAGGGTAGCTGGTGCTTAGTGCCTGGCAAGGGATGCCTGTGTCCATTGGTGCCTGCTGCCCATTGATGCACGCTGTAGAGAAGTCCAGTGCCCCATAGTGCTCAGTGCCCCATGGTGCACGCTTCCCACTGCTTGGTGGTGCCGGTTGCTGCTTGCTGCTCACAGGGCCTAGTGCCTGATGCTGCTCGCTGCCCACTGCTCAGTGGTGCCTGGTGGTGCCCGCTGACATCTGGTGGCTGCTTGTGCCCACTGACTGTCATCCAGTACCCAGGACCTGTAGCTACCCCTCACTTCATAACATAAAGTGTTGATGGTGCTTGGTGCCCACTGGTGTCCAGCAGTGCCCGCCAGTGTCCAGCCATGTCTACTGGTTCCGAAAAATAATCTATCCATTTTTCTCCTGTAAAAACAGGTAAATTCCATTAGTATAAACAAAAATTATTTGAGTTTATAAGTATATGGAAATGTATGTGGTGGAATCAAACTGGAACATTGGGAGAACAGTACACAGCAAGTCAGTAAATCTTAATTTTTCCCTGGTAGCGACAACAGTCTGAACATTCAAGGACAGAAATGTACATAGGATTACCTTGTAGACCAGCATAATGAAAAGATTTGTGTAATGCACATTCCATTGATTTAAATGATGATTGCAGATGAAACTTGGATTTCATTTCAACCTTCTCTTGATTTGGGTATTAAGTAACCTTTGTAGTGAAAATGGATGTTTTGCACCATATACCTGCACATAATAGGTAGTCATGTTCTTGTTAGGACAGTAGGAAGGTGGAAGGAGGGCAAAATTGACCTGCACAGGAGGAGGGGAGAATGGATTTTGAAAAAGTATCAAACAACCTATGATGTAGTAAATCACTATCTCAGTTTCTGCTCCATATAAGTTTAATGTAGACAATAACTTTATGTTTTGGTACTCCCTGCTTATGTATACATCGTATTATGCCACAAGAGATGCTGAATGTAATGCAATGGAATGGAATAATTTTCCTTTGCATTGCATTACATTCAGCACATCTAATGACTGAATTTGTTGTAAACGCATGCTCAGAAACCCAGAAATGCAACTTTTGAACCATTTTTAGCATAGAGGTGCTGGAGAACCTCACTGGATAGATTAAATCTTCAGGGAGCTGAATGTATCTACCAAGCCAGGTTTAAAGACATCTGAGTTAGGATAATGAAAGTGAGGAATAGTCTTATCCTAGAGTCCTAGTCAAAGGGAAGGCGAGTTTGAGTCACCTTCACATCCAGGTGTGTGGGGTGGGAGACCACTTCAAAAGGGCTCATCTGATAGTAGTTTCCAAGGGATGGTGAATCCACGGGCTGGAAATTGTGAAAACTGTGATAGGAAGGCATGTAGAAGAAGATTTTTATACACAAAAGGTGATAAGATGCAAACTGGTCCCTTTAAAGCAGATATCCTTTTAGCATTTAGAAGAGTATCATTTTCATTAAACATTATTTCTCTTCTGGTTTTCTAGTTAAGAATGAAGTATGGAATGATTATGCTAATTGTGGCACAAAAACACAGTGCATTTTGCATGAACATGTTTTTTAAGAACTCCACGGTATAAAATATGTATTTGTAACTTGTGTTTATAATGGACGGATCTGTTTCAGCAACAATTTCAATAGGGTAATGTAAGTTTTAAAAGTGCGGAGAAGACTATTAAAACAAATTCACTCCTCATTTTTTTATTTCAGTACCAGAACTATTATTTCTTGAAGGTTTAGCATAATTTTATTATTGTAAACTGCTGTATAAGTATTTCATGGGAGAGAAATATATTTTTAAGTCTGAACGATGGCAATCATTACATCTGCCGAGTCATTCATTACATCTGCATGCATACTACCAGTGAAATGGAAAATTTAAATTTAGAATTATTGCCAGTCAAATTACCTTTATCAGTAAAATAACATCTGTTCACAATTACTTATGCAAAAGTGAATCTTTTTAGTCTATATACTTTTTCTTTGTCTCAGTGTATATGATATAAAATAAATTGCACATTAAATATTGCACTTAGTTCTCTATTTTTCAACATGTTGTGATGTGGGGGAGGCAAATGTCCATGGGGAAATTTAGTGTTCTGAATGCAAAATAAATTTTAAAAAGAACAAAAACTAGTTTTGAGATGTTACCAACTTGTTGCTTTCCATTACTTTCAGAATTCATCCTTGTAGAGATATCGGTTTCATATGGCAGTATAAACAGTATTTGAATTGCTACACTTCAGTAAATTTATTTATTTACTAGCAGAATTACTAGCAGAATCATTACAGGAGTAAAATTTCACAAATATTTCTGGACCAGGGCACTGATGAGCACTGGCCAGTGGGCACCTGTGGGCATTGGGCACCAACAGGTACCAGGCACTGGAGGCTACCAGGGGGCAGTAGTGGGTACCATTGGGCAGGTACCACCATGTAGTGGGCAGTGGGCAGCCCCACTGGGCACCAGGCACCACCAGGGAGCAGGCTCAACCAGGCACCACTAGGCACTAAGCATCCCTAGCACCAGACATTGAGCATCTATGGGCACCACCGGGCACCACTGGGCATCAAATAAGTTCTTAGGGGGCCATAACATCATAGAACAAATACACTCCCCAAATTGCATACTTCTAGGTGCAGGGGTTGGACCGGGTGTCAATTAGTCAGTCTTCAATATTAAGTATAGGGACAAAAACATGTTATATCCCCTTTCAACTCGTTAGTGGTTAAATTTCTAAAAATAATTTGTTAGTGGGTACTCGTGACATGGAATAAATCCTCCCCAATGTCACACTTCTAGGTCTAGGGGTTTTGGCTGGGAATTGACTTATTTTGCCGATTGTGCTTAAAGTTGTACAGAGCCATCCAGACATTGAATTGTTCCTGTTTTTTAATTCTTTCAGAGCAAGTGCACAAACACCTAGACCAACACGAAGTCAAATACCTTCAGTTTGCTTTCCGTTGGATGAATAACTTGCTGATGAGGGAAGTTCCACTGCGGTGCACCATAAGGCTTTGGGACACATACCAGGTGAACAACTGCTTTGTGCTTATATGCTACTACTCAGATTTGCGTGGGGCACTTACACTTAAGTACAAAAGTTGAACGAACAGGTCTCTGTCTAGCTACTTAAGTGCCTGACATGTTTTGACATGGGTCAGAATATTTAATATCAAAGGTATAAAATATATTCCTATATTTGGTTGCAGAATGTCTTGGCTGTCAAAGATTTACTGAGTACCCCTAAGTTTAAATTGGTTGTTGCGAACAAGTGCTTGGGAATGTTGACTCGGTGTATTGTGGTTTAAGTAATACCATCTCCTAAATACAGAGTAATTCCGCTTCTGTACATGCTAGAGTTTCCAATCCTTTGCACATACTTAACTGTTTTGCTTAGTATGGTACATGACTAAACAGCTAGTCTCACTAATAACAGTTACATATCCAATTTGTTAAATATCTGTCCTACCCAATTAGTCAACAGAAATTTCTTGCAAGCTGCTTATTCGAAGGCATGAAGGCTTGATTTCATATAATTTATGAGTGACATAGCAAGCATGGGTATAACTTAATGTGGTGATAAATGCAACTCTCCAATTAAGACAGCTGTATAGTTCTAATAGTTTAAGGTTGATGAGAAGTAGTTAAGTGCTTTAAAAGGTGAACACTGGCATTAAACTTTCTCTTAAAAGGGATAGTTACAGTATTAGCAGCTAATGGTATGGAAAATACAGAATATAAATGTATATTTGAACATAATTATACACAACCGAAATGCAGTTTTGTGCTCATGGATAACCACTTCTGTTAGTCCAAATAATAGCACAAAATAGATCAACAAGGCTGCCCCTCTTCATGATGATGGTATGTAAAGGCCCAATAATTTTATTTTTTTGTGGTGCTCCACCTGATTATGGTCACAAATAATGGGGTTTGAGTGTGCATTTCTGGAGATGTGTGTCAGTGCATTCTGTCTGTTAGAATTCTGGAAACTCTCAGTGTTTTTGGTGTTGGAAATCACAGTGACTGGATATTGCTCAACTCAGAGCAAGAAAGATGGAGTGAAGCAGAGTGTCCCAGGTGGCAGGGTGTATTCAAAGGAAGCAGATACTACAGCAATTTTTGACCAGCAATTTTATTGCAAAGTGTAAGGTAAAGGTCCTTCCACAAGTTAGCTGCCAGTCGTTTCCGACTATAGGGTGTGATGCTCATCCCTGTTTACAAGCCAGCGTTGTCCAAAGACACTTCCATGTTCATGGGGCCGGCACGACTATACGCCAAGTGTGCTGCAGCACATTTCTGTGTTGTGAATTGTCAGTGTGCCGTGGAAGTTTGGAATAGGGTCATTAATAGGGCTGTTCAGGAATCTGAGCCTCTGGTTGCAGTGTAATGTGTAACTGATGGAGTTTGACAATTGTTAAACTGTAACGTGCTTTGACAATTATCAAACAATCAAACTGATTGTCAGTGTGCTTTGACAGTCACCAAACTGATGATGCTTGACAATTTTAGCAGTGTGCCAGGAGATGAAAAGGGTTGAAAATCACTGAGATTCAGTTCTTTGTCTCTTGCTAAGTGCCCAGCAGAACCAGGCAAGTCTGGTCTTGATAGAACCAGTTAGAGCCAGGCAACCTTCCTAATTTTTTTTATCTCAATGCAGTGTCCCCAGGAAGGATATCATTTACCATGAACTAACCTGCTAGTCTGCTTACTTGTTTATTATAATTGCATTGAGAATCGTTGAACTGATTGTCACTGAATTATTTTGAACATTTTCACATTTTCGCAAGATTATTTCACATTTTATATTTTTGATTTTTCAAAAACAGCAAACATTATATCACCTTTAATTAAAGGAAGATTAGTTAGCTAAAAACAGGGCACATTGCATATTTCAAATGTGGATTTCACTTGATTGGCGCAAGACAGCCTGATAGGCGCAAGAACGAAGAGCCACTGAGCTCAAAATCATTTCAAAGTGTAAAGTTTTTGTGTTGAAGCAACGATCCTAATGACGGAGAAATTTCCATCCTTTTATTCCAGAAACTAGTTCTGTTTTCTAGCATTATTTTATTTGGCATAAATATCTTAGCCCAGCAGGAAGAGAATGAAGATGATTTATTTTGGGTTTGCATTTCATCAGCTGAATAACAGGTTTGGGGCTTATAGTTTATCCTTGCTCTCCTCGAGTATTCCAGTGATTTTGATTGTATTGTTCAAAACTCCATTTCATCTTGTCTGTCTAACATTTTCCTCCTAGATGACTCATGACAGTTTCAATTTAAAAGAGCTAAAGTACTCATGGCTTCCTACCTCAATCTTTTCACCCCCTCCTCCAATCTATAATTTACAACAAAAGTTGTCTTGACTCTTGCATTGCATTTGCCATCTTCTTATCGCTTCTTATATGCTTGTGTGTTCTGTTTCCATCCTGAATGTAAAGTAGCCTCTCAGGTTTGACCTTCTTTTTTCCTATTTACTACAGAAGAATTAATTTGGTCACCCTTAATTCCCTTTCAATCATGCAAGAAAGTGGCTTTCTTTTTTCAAGGACCGACTCATGGATCACATTTGCTCTCCATGTCTGATTTTTTGCAGCTAGATACTTGGGGCAGCTTCACTTGGGTTCATCCTTTTTAACAGCTTTTTTGCTAGTCGTAGGCTACAATCCAGAGTGGTTTTGGGTCAGCTTAGGTCAACATAGTTACGGGGACCCCTATGGGAAATGCATAGAGCAATCATAGAATCATAGAGTTGGAAGGGACCTAGTAGGTAATCTAGTCCAACCCCCTGCCTGCAGTAGGAAATCCCCCTAGATTTCTTACCAACCTCTCCTGAGAGAAAAACAAACTGTAACCTGTTCTTGTTGCAAATGAGGAATCATAACATTTCTGGCAATCCAGAGTAATTGCCACTTAGGTGGATGTAAGTAGTCCCATAACTACTCTGGATTGCACCCTCAGAACATGTCCACTCTCAGAACATGTCTACTCTCAGAACATTGCACCCTCAGAACATATCTACACCCTCAGAACACGTCTACTACTTGCTCCTAAGTGTGTCTACTCAAAAGTAAGCCCCATTGTGGGTCTTACTCCCAAGAAAGTGTCTTTAGGATTGGAACCTTTGTTTTGCAACCATGAAGTGTCGGTAACCCTGAAGTACACGAACCGTTCTGATGTAGAAAATATTTATGCATTGATCAGGTTTTGAACAATACAGGGAAATGCCGGGGAAGATCAAGTGACCCATTTTCACACTTAATAATGTATGCACATGTAGTGTGGGAGAACTGGGTCAAGATCACTGATTTCCTGCTTTGAACATTGTATCATAATAAAAAAGATTCAGTTTGGGTATCACTTATTGAAACCTAGGGTTGTCATATGTCCCGGAAAATATGGATTTGGGGGATTGTGCCCACATACTGCTGAATTGGACAGGGGGTCCTGTCCTGGTTTTGTGGAAGTGAATTATGGTAACACTAACTGAACTGCTTCAGACAGGAAGTTGACTGGGTTTTGGAATTCCTGGGGTGAAGGGTGGAATAAGAATGTAATAATTATACACAGGATGAATTGTTTTCATTAGATGCAGTGGAATCACTTCTTTAAAAAACAGCATCCACCTTTTAGAAATACATTTTAGCATCCAAAATCACGGCAGTATTTTAAAAACCAGTATCAGGATATAAAAAGAAATGATATGTAAATACTGTATGGAACTTCTAGAAAAATAGAAACTGTACAGTTCTTTGGAAGTCATGAAAACTTCTGAGTTTCTTTTTCATAATGAATAGTGTTGGCAGTAAGAAGGAGTGGAATTGCCTCACTTTTGCTGAGCCGTCAAGTACGTTCCTGACTCTGGAGAAATGTTGTTTGCAACTACTCCATAGCACGTGTGTGAGAAATTCCACACCAATTCTCCGTTTCAGAGAATTTTCAGAAATGTTATGATTCCTCGTTTACAACAAGAACAGGTTACAGTTTGTTTTTCTCTCAGGAGAGGTTGGTAGGAAGGTTGCAGTGTGCATGTCCCGGAGAGCAAGACAAAGATTGTATAAAAGGTACAAAGTTGGAACTAAATAATAGCTTTAGTATAGTAGCTATTAAACTGCAATTTTCTTGTGATCATGTCTGAAATAATTCTTTCTTCATGTACCGTTAGGAACTATAATCTTTCTCCCGAAAATTGTCTCCCATAATAACGTGTCAATAATTTGTTCTTTATCTTTCGATTCCTCATCTTCACCCCATGTTTCATTCCCCCATCCCTCCATTCTCCCCATGTCCCATGCCATGCTATTACTGTTTCCTGAACATCATATCTTGGCTTATAATGTGCTATATTTCCCATATAAATAGTTCAGTGTTTCTCAAACTTTTTACAGTGGAGATCCACATTTTAGAATGACAAATCATTGCAAGTGATATCTTTAACCTGAAAGTGGTTGCCTGGAGTGACATCATCACTTTTGACTTCAAACCTAATTTTGCACTCATCCAAATATCCCATTATATTTGGGATCATTTTGCAATCATCCAAATATCCCAATTTTGCAATCATCCAAATATCCCATTATATATCCCAAATATCACAGTGCACTCATGCTGTTATTTTGCATAGTGCAGAATTCAAACCGTCCATCTCAGAAATCAAAACAGAACATGGGCTTGGATCCTTCTCCAACCACACAGCTCTCCCGCTTTCCGGTGCCCCATCTTTTCACATATGCAGGACAAAACGCCATGCCCAAAGGAGGTACCTTTCAAGCTGGTCTATACACTGTATTTTCAATGGCCGACCTAAGTGCTACATGGCCCATCTGAAATGGGCTCATGACCCACAGTTTGAGAAATGACACTCTAGTTTGATTCCAGTTGATCATAAACATAATGGTACCTTTCATGGTGATGAAGAAATGGCATGGCCTTTTAAAAGTTTACTTGCAGCGTAAGGAAAGAAGCATCAGTCAAACTAAAAAGTCATCAGTGTTCACACAATGCTTTCCAAGTTCTTCAGTATTATCGCTCAGAGTGTTGTCCTTCATATTTCTGCTTCAGTATTTGACTTTATGCTTAAGTTGAAGAAGTGATATCTAAGAGATGAATATGACTGATATGTGTGAAATGCATAATCTGTTAATTTTCTTGCTGTTTGGTATGGTTCTTGAAGTACTAATATTTTGTCTGTTGTTGGAAACTTGTGCAATGAACCTCTATGTGATCTGGATTCAGTTTTGCTGAAGAACTCTTGCTCTGTATCTCTAGATCAGCAAACCCCGAATCGTGGATTGCTGTGTGCTGGAAAACCCATCTCGGTGCAGTGCAGAGCTTTCCATTCTGTGCTGTAGCCTCATCTTCCAAGTTGACTTTCTCAGAAACCTGTGCAAGGCAGCCACACTGGTCAGAAATCAGAGCACTGATATTGCTTGCACCAGCAGTGGAAGCATATGGTCAGTGTGAGTTTCTGAGAAGATCAGCTTGAAAGATCAGAGTCTACACTGGAGCATAAAGCACCACACTGTGCAGTGCTCCCATGGCTTTTCCAGTACACCAGATCCTGTCCTTGGGATGCAGTTGGATGGCTAGTGCTGTAAAACAGAATGGTGGGACAAAGCTTTTAACCATACCTGTAAGCTTGGGAATCTAAACATTATATTACTGTAATAACTTTAATTTTATCTTCATATACCTTTCTGCAGCCCCCCATCATCCCTTCTTCCAATCATCCTATCTTTTTTAAAAGAGATCCAAAAATATTTCGTTAACCCTGAATTGCTGAGATTCCAAGCACTTCTTTGTTGATAGATCAGTATTCATCTTGGGTTTTTTATCCCCTTTCCCTGTTTCAATTGCAAAATAAGGCCTGTCAGTGTTATCTCTATTATGATTCTATATCATTTATATCAACTTCAGACCCTTCTTTTTAAAGTCAGTGACATGCTCAACTTGATATTTTATTTATATTATTCTATATCTGCCACAGCATCTGTACCTGTGCAATTCTTTTTTTTTTTACCCGTGCATTTGTTCTGCAAAAGCAAAATAGCGCAAAAGGGATGCCTTCAGTCGAGTCAACTCATTGCTATTCCAGCTGTGCAGCTCCACTTCCTTAACGTGACTATTGAAATCCTTGGCATTCATTCCCTCGTGCGGATGTGATAACAGAATAAAGGAGCCAGACAGCTGGTAGCAGTCAAGTGGCAAGACCTTTCTAAAAGCTCACAAGAAAATCACCAATGAATGTCATTACTGATGGAAGCAGGTTTAACAATTGGAAATATCTACATTTTTCCCTGGAGGAATGATCATTTATGGCAGAGGTGTCCTGATACCTAAAGTATATGTGGGGGGAAAAATCACTTAGTACTTTCAAAGGTAACTCACCAAACAGAAAATGACATGTTATCCTTTTGGCACCAATTCTTGCATCAGAATTATGGATATTTACCCTACAATCCAGAGTAACTACGGGAAGACGTAAGAGACACTTACTTTGGATTGCTTCGTGCATGTCCCATAGGTTTCCCACAGATTGCTTCGTGCATGTCCCATAGGTTTCCCATAGGTTTCCCACCATAATTATGTCGGTGTATAAGGTCCCATAAGTTACTTTAGACTGTAATGTTAGTCTAACTCCATAATGTGTTTTGACAGTCTCAAGTCTAGAATGTCCCCTTAGAAAGTACTCTGGTCCCTGCTGGAATTACACCAACTTGAGGGCAACTGTCCAATGGATCAATGAGCCCAATCCTATGCCTGTATTCTCAGATGTAAGTCCCATTATAGTCAGTGAAACTTACTCCCAGCTAGGCCAGCATAAGACCCTGCAGAAGTAATGTCTTATCCTGAAAGTGTGATAAAAATGCCATAAGACACTCCTGGGGAAGGGTTAGGCCAGTGCACAGACATGTGTCCCTACATCAGCCTGGGAACAGGAAGACCGAAGAATTGTGACGGCTTCAGTTAGGATTTCACCCTCAGATATACGGCTGTAGACGCAGCTCATATACTGTACTTTATAGTACATTATACTGTACTATACTGTACATGTTAATTCCATGTTATACTGCTGTCTTTTGCCATACAAATAAATAAATAAGTCAAATTAGAATATCACCATGTTTACCAAATCCATAGCTGAAAACCTCTCATGGCTGTATTTTCTGAGAGCTATAGGAAGTTACTTCCATCAAATTTAAGTATGAATGAAAAAGTAAAAATTAGTCTTACTATGTGTTTGTACATAACACTCAGCTTATGTGTTGTATACAGTGGTGGTGGTGGTTGTACAGTTATGAATTTGTGTCTGACCCCATGGACGACAGCATGCAGGCCAACCTATTTTCCACTAAATTTTGTCCAAATTCACATTCATTGCTTCGATTACAATATCTAACCACCTTATCTCCTATCATCCTCCTTTTGCTATCAATTTCCCCAGCATCAGTGTCTTTTAAGAGTCCTCCTTTATCATTATGTGACTAGTATTTGATACTTCAGCTTCGATGCCTGTCCTTCTAATGAAGTATATACAATGGTAGGGTTCCAAAAATGGGCCTAAGTTCATATAGACACCCTTCCGGTGAGCCAAGATCTGCAAGCACAAATAGTTCCAAAAATGGATTGTGTTCCAGTATCATGCACCCTGCTTTTATACAGGTTTCTAAATACTATAGTCCCAAATACTCTTACCAAGGAATAAAGCTACAATCCAGAGTGATTATGGGACCTTTTACACCAATGTAGTTACGGTGCCACCTCTGGGAAATGCATAGAGTAATCCAGAGTAAGTGCCTCTTACATCTTCCTGTAGTTACTCTGGATTGTAGGATAAGTCTGAACGCAGTGGGACTATGTTCACGTGTAAGATTTTGCTGCTTGGCCCAGAAGATGTGATGCAAATCAGGCAAAACTTTTGGGATGAAATAATATGGACGTTCTGATAGCAGAAAGGTCACTTGAGCCATCACAGTGGCACCTCCAACTTTTGGGGTTCTCTGGGACAAAACCACTATAGAAGATCTCCAGTGGTGTGCCTCCTCCATGGTGTGGATGGCTTTGTGTCAGATATCCCATCCACATAGTGTCCAGAAACCAGGCAGAAGACCATTGTGAGTCGTTCATGCTTCCATCACCCTCAGCTACCGAGGTGACAGTGAATTTCATCTGTCCATTAATTGTCTTGGCTGGACACCATTGATTATGGGCAAAATCCAGAGTAACTACAGGGAGTCCTTGCACCGGTGTAAGAACAATTTACTCTGGATTGCAATATGAATTTCCCATAGGTTTTTACTAGGTGGTGCAGTAACTACAGGTATATGTAATGTCTCTTACGTGCTCCCGTAGTTACTCTGGATTTGGCTGTATGGCCTATATCTTAAAGTGAAATGAAGCCCCTTGCTCCGGAGCAGTTAAGATGACTTTCCCTAAGATAACACTGGAGGGTGACGTAACTGCGTGGACCTGTAACTCCTCTGGATTTAGCCCTATGTCTGATGAAGATGTTGACTGGTGCTTTTCTATGGGGGCGAAGTCAGACTCCTGGATAAGCTCTTCCTTCTAGTGTTGGGACCTCTGGAATAGGATTAACCTGTAAACAGCTTCAGCCAACACAGACTTCTCCCTACCTTAAAAGTAGTGTTATAAAATTGCTTCCCTTGAAAATATTCTTCCTTTTCTCATAGGGTCAGAATTTTGGATGACAAGAAATTGTTCAGATAGGGTTATTGTAGTTATTGAATATTTAATAACCACAACGGTGTGGTGCTATAAAAATAGTTGAAAGAGTACGTTTAATATTTGATGTCTTTAAGATTCATATTGCAGGTCTAAAACGTTATTACTTTAAAAGTTATTAGAAATAATCTTAAGATAACATGAGGTCTGTATCTTCTTCTGAGGCTGGGAATTGACCCTTTAGGTGCTCTGGTTTAAATATCTCCTAATATAGCAAGGAAATTGGCTTTGAAATATGAACTGATGATGTCAAACCATATTGTGTATATAACAGCATTTCCTTTTCAGCCAGTGGGGTGCAACACAACACAAAATATTTTCTGCTTTACCACCATGATTCTTATTCCTACAGTTGACCTCTGATGAATTCATGAGCTCTTGAGGGCAAACTCTGAAATAATGGCTTCGATCTCAGTCACAGGAGCGATAAACTTATTTTTTGGCGAGGAAATGTGATATTTGTGATGTTAACCATATAAATGATTTTTATTGATGATGACAGATGGTTCAAAGATGATGTGCTCTGACTCACACCTAATATGTTCAGAATAAGTCTTCTGGAAGGCTGTACATCTGTCATAAGCAGGTTTTTTTTGCTAAGATATTTAAATCAAGGTCATTGTTTATATTTGATTTTTTAAACAGCTTTTAGCTACCAGTCTATAGTTTTATACATTGAAAGATGAAACCGTTTGCAACTTCAAGGGCTGCAATTGGAAAGTTATAATAGGTAGCAGGTGTTAGGAAAGGCAATTATGCATGAGGTGCTTTGCTCAATTTCCAGAACTGTCCAAGACTATCCATTTGAAATACTTTGTAGCCTAGTTTTATGTCTGCACCATGATGAATTCTTAAATCTAAAGGGAATATGCATTTTTCCTTTAATGAATTGAATACTTAGGCCTATTTTGATTTAATTTAAAGAGCCCAGGAAAACTGTATTGGAAAGCAACCTGAAAGAGGAAAATAGCAAGAACACATTCAGATCTTTGGCATGGTTTGCAATTTTCCTCTTTCAATTTAAGAACGGTTGATATGATTTGTGTGATGCTTTTTAAAGGTTAGTGCAAAGTTTCTTGTGAACTTTTGTGCTCAAGTCTTTCCTCTTGCTTAGAGCACAATCCTAACCATGTCTACCCAAAAGTTAGTCCCATTGCGTTCAGTGGGTCTGACTTCTAGGAAAGTGTCTTCAGGATTGCAGTTTTCATCATATCTATATATATTTTCTTTTTTCACAGTCTGAACCAGAGGGGTTTTCTCACTTCCACTTGTATGTCTGTGCTGCCTTTCTTGTCAGATGGAAGAAGGAGATCCTAGAGGAAAAAGATTTCCAAGTAAGTAAATATTTACTTGTGGGGGAATGACTTGGTTCACAGAGATTACCTACTTATCTCAACACTGTAACCTTGTTATGCATGCATGTTCAGACCATTCTCTGGACATTTTTCTCACTGTATTGGGAGTGATGGCAATGAAGCTGTTTGTCACCTTCCTGTTTTGTCAAGTCTACACCTATAGGCTGGCACAATCATTGTGGATACAACTGGGCTGAAGTGCCTCTTCTGCTGCTGCCAAAAGCAGGCTGGCACCATTGTCAGAGTACCAACATGATTTATTCCAGGGGGAAAAAAGTGTGGACAGTGATAGCAGAAGCAAAAACCAGTCAGCTGTTGTAGTAACCCAGTTTGCATAGCCCAAATTTAGGGAAAATTTTTCCAAGGTACATACAGTGACCTGATGCGTGTGAGTAGATATACGTTTGCTGCAGATGCAAGTTGACCCATAGTGGCTGCTTGTCATGTGGCAAGGAGGGCTAATATCCCTTTACCCAGTGATTTTCAACCTTTTTCATTTCATACACTCAACAAGGTACTGAAATTGTAAAAAAAAATTGTTTTTACCATTGACAAGGCACACCAGTCTGTTCAAATCCCCCAATTTTCCTATTAATGAATGTCAGTCTCCAAATTCCCACAGCACATCTGAGGACTATCTGTGGCACATCAGTGTGCCACGGCATACTGGTTGAAAATCACTGCTTTATCCTGAGGCAGAGTTGTACCAAGGGCTTTTGATGCCCATGGCAACACCTGACATCATGACACCCTTGCAGCGCGTTGGTGTCGTGACCACACTTGCACTCCAAGTGCTTCCCAATGGGAAGTTGTTCTGATGTAGCATGAGCATGCACTTGAAAGCCGCCAGCTGATTTTCCCCAACTGGCTGCCAAGAAGGTGCATGTGCTCCATCCTTTTAAACTGAATCATAAACTGATGTCACTCTGGCCATGATGCCACTTCAGGTTAATGACATCACTTCCAGGACCCAGCAGTCATTCTAAGAATGGTGCTAGAAAGATTGAAGTCCTCTGCTCTAGATAGACTTTGTTCCTGCCTTAGCATTGCTCTTTCTTTCATGTCACCTACTCTAATATAACCTGCATTAGCATTGCTCTTTCTTTCATGTCACCTACTCTAATATAACCTGAAAATGTATTATTAGTGCACTTGCAGAGTTGCCCTCCTTTTTCCTTTTGTCGCTTATGCCTGCTTTCAAAGGAGATGCAAAAACAGCATTTATGGTTTTATTATATTAACCTCTATTTGCTAACCCTTCCAGACTCTGAAATTTGTTTTCCAGACCAATTAGATGGGTTTACTTTAAAAGATTGTCTTATGTGTCAGCATTTACAGTTTGCAAGTCTTGCATGGAGATGCCCAAGCATATTTTTGAATGGTTATTTTCAAAGCCTATGTATATTTTTAAAAAAAACCTGCCAAGGGGCTTGCCAAGAAGAGATGGGATGTATTTTATCGATTTGTTTTAAATGCTGCCATTACTATTCACTTCAGCCAGGTATCTAATTAGATAATCACTGTAACGTAGCAACCTAAGAAGCATATCACCAGCATATTACTGCACTTTTGTCTCCGAATAGCTGCAATTAGAGTACTTTTAGGGTCAAAAGGTGCTCCGAAAGAAAACAAAGGATTGAAAAGGACAAAAATTATCTCATCTAATGTGTACCTCTAGGCTTTGGAGGATCATTCTGCTCACACTGTACACCAGATTTCACTTTCAAACTCACTTTAGTCTGTGATCCTAGCATTTTAATCCCATAAAGCATAATGTTATGCCATATTTCTGCAGCGTTCAGCAGTTTAATAAAATGCAGATTTATTTGGACCTGCTTTTGAAACGTGAATATTTCTGATACGATGAAGTCCATGCTCTTAACCTTGCAGTGTCATTGGATCGGTTTTTGGTATTTGCCCCATAAAATGCTTTCTTGGAAGGGGACAATGCATAATGCTAACCCAAAGGTTTTGGTGCCATTAGTGATTTTATTTTAATTGAGGCGGCGTGTTTAATTAGGGCTAATATCTTTTTGCGTGGCTGTATTTGCCCAAATGCTTCTTTTTGCTATTTGGATGAACTGACCCAGCATAAGAGTCTCGGCAGTAACCGTAAGGCATGAATAACAAATGAGAAGGTCTGGAAGGAAGGTGTCGAGAAACAAAGTGAACTGTGCAGAATACAGTTTGTTGGGGTCTTGAAGAATATTTCAGCATGAATAGCTGCAGCTGAATGTTTCTGACTCCCGTTCCTCGGTTCCATTCATTCGGATGAATTTGCAAGAGATAGCTGTGTAGGGGTCATTTAAGACTCAGCTGTATCGTCGTGTTCGCTTGAGCAAAATGTAATCTTAGAAAATAAAATTCCTTTCATTTGCATTCTGAATTCATTTCTGAGTTCCATAGGAACATTTCCTTACCAATTAGCAGTTCTGCATTGTGAAACTATTTTTTTCTTCACCATTCAGAAGGTAGCAATAAACTTTTATCCTCCCACCCCACCCCTGATCAGGATATGAATACTAGCAAACATACCTGTTGTCGAATCAAATAATTTGACATTTCCAATTATGTTATTACTCTTGATTAGTTTCGTTATTACATTTGGATTTGTGCTTCTGCCTTAACCGCATTGCTATCTCTGTTGGATTATGTGTCCATCGGATTCTGTATTCGCCACAGCAAATGGGATTTTAATACATACGTGGGATTTTAATATTTTCCCTTTTTAACATGCTGTATCAGTGAGGGTTTCAGCACAATCCAGAGTAACTACGGGAGTTCTTACGTTGATGTAAGAAAAATTTACTCTGGATTGTTCTATGAATTTCCCATAGGTTTCCACCCGCTGGCACCATAACTACGTTGACGTAAATGTCTCTTAAGAGCTCCTGTAGTTACACTGGATTGTGCTGTTTGTAAATTTAATTTTGAATCTCTCTCTAGAGTTTGGTGCTATGCTCTTCATGGACTGTGATACCTGCTCCCCCCAATAGCAAGACAAGAAGAGTTTCCAACCACTGCTATTTGTAAGGGCTGCTTATTTGCCCTACAGCCTGATTTGTTGCCATTATGAAATTTGGCCATTTTTCTTCTGTCTTCCATTTGAGTAAGCGAAAGACTAGTTGTGAAAGTTGGTTCTTAGTGGACTGATTAAAGGGAGCCAACTTACCCGCCATTCTGGAACTCCTTAGCACTTCGCAATGGAAAGGCCTTATGGTTTCCACATGTGCCACATGCAAAAAATGTGCCCCAATTCAAAGAGGCCTGTCCCTTATATGAACAATTCCTGGCTCCAGATTATACTCTTCTGATTGGCTTGTCCAAAGGTGTGGGGGCCTTTGATTCCTTGCCCATGATATTCACCATGGTCAGGTGGTTGCCCTTCATCCTCAAAAGGATGCTGGCCATGTTCTTCCCGGCCCTCAGTTTCACTTGGGCACAGCCAGATTTCTTAGCATGTCCAATATATATTCTAGCTTAATTGCTCCTGTGGATTTGCAAGTTTTTTGACATCAGGATGGAAGAGATGTAAATAATGGCAAGGGGAAAGAGAAAATGAGAGCAGTGATTTTCAACCAGTGTGCTGTGACACACTGGTGTGCCGCGGATAGTCCTCAGGTATGCCGCAGGAATTTGGGGATTGACATTCATTAATAGGAAAATTGGGGTATTTGATGTTCCTTGTCAATGTAAAAACAATTAATGGTGTGCCGTGACAATTTCAGTGGCTTGTTAAGTGTGCCGTGAGATGACCAAGGTTGAAAATCACTGCACTAGAGTTATGTATTAGAATATTTTTCGAAGGTTCTTTTAAAGAGATGCGTTTAGGAAAGTCAGGTGCAAAATCGGTCTGACCTTAATGGGGGTAGCCCCAACTGAAGGTGCTGCTAATATGTCACTTGTGGGGTTTTGCTTCCAAATGTGGATAACTTTTTTTAAAAAAATCTTTATTCATTTGACCATGTTTGGTGGCAGCAGCAGCAAAACTGGAAGTAGCATACTATAACTGCACAACATCAAGTCACTACCCTCCTTAAGAGAGTAGCATCCCAAAAGCAAATATGAATACCTGTTCTTTGGGGATGTGACCCCCCTCCATGTTGGAAAATACTGCATCAGTTGTATCATAGAGGGACTAACAGGATGACTTTTTTGTTGGTCAATTATAGCAGTTTTGAAAATAAAATAGAACAGCTACTGCTTCCTCAGACAGCCCGTTTTGAAATACATTACAGTGGTGCCTCACATAAAAGAGCTTAATTCGTTCCAGAAGCATGCTCTTTAAGTGAAACACTCTCTAAGTGAAGCAGATTTTTTCATAGGAAATAATGGACACTCAGATGATTGGTTCCACAACCTCCAAAATATTCATATAAAAAATGTTAAATGGATGTAAAAATGATGACAAAACACTGGAATTGAATTCAGAACAGGCATTCAATGTGCATGATCCTATGAAGTCTACTTAGGCTGCAGTCCTAAAGACACTTTCCTGGGAGTAAGTCCCATTTAACACAATGGGGCTTACTTCTGGGTAGACATGGTTAAGAGGCTGCAATCAAAGACACTTTCCTGGGAGTAAGCCCCATTGAATACAATGGGTTTTACTTCTGAGTAGACATAGTTAGAAGACTGCAATCAAAGACACTTTCCTGGGAGGCTTACCTGGGCTGCTGCTGGAGGTTCAAGGTGGTCGGTGGGGGCACTTGGGGCCAGTAAGGAGCAGCAGCCTCTGGCAGCCCCAGGTAACTGCCCCCAAGTAGGGGGCAGTTAGAGGCAGCAGCGCTGGCCAGCAGCCCTTTTGAAGAGCCTCCACATGGAGCATCAGGGCTGCATAGCACATGTGGCCATGGCATGCTTGCTTGTTAAGTGAAGCGGAACTTGTTATGTGAAACAAGATTTCTTGGAAATTTCTGCTTGTTAAGCGAGGCGCTTGTTAAGCGAGATACCACTGTACTTGGTTTAACCAAATGGTTTTTGTCTCCTCCTTTTGTTTGCTATGTCAAATGCCCCAATTCTACTAAAATAATCAGGGCTTTCTTCCGAAGCCTGTTCGGTTCACATAGGTTTGCTGGTATAAATAGCTTTTTAAAAATTCCAAGCTGAACAGTGTTCATTCACTTTAAGGACACTGTTTATCCTCAATTGTCATGCGCTGTTCACATCTTAAGCCTCCTTAAAATGGAAACTTGTTTTTCACCACAATGTTTAGTTAATGCATTATACTTTGTGAGATTCAGTCATGCTTATACGTTCTTTTGGGTTTTAAGTATTTTCTTCACTAAATTATTTTTATTATCAAAACGGAGACATTCCCGAGCTTTTTTAGAGTCTTTCTTACATTAGAGGATTAGTGAATAAAATAATCAATTATATTTTATTCATATGTAAATTGCAATGTTGAACAGTGTCCCATATTGGTTTTCTTTACAAATGCTAAAAGAGGGGAAAGTCTGATAATTTTATGTTTTCTTAGAAACCAGAACATAAAACTGAACTACATGGAAGTGATCAAAACAATCATCCTTTTTTAAAGTCATAACAAAAATGGTTTATAATGTACAAATTGGCTTCGAGCCGAGTCAATAATAAAATAAGACTATGAAAGTAAAATAAAGCGATAGTTACTATTCCTCCTACTTACCCTGGTAGTAGTGATTTGAGTTGGCATACTGGGGAAATTAGAGGCCATATAAACATTGGTCTGATTAGAGAAATGTCCCCAGTGATCTGAAAAATATGTAATTTAGCCAACACCATGAATTTTAAAGCAGAAGAGCAGAATAAATTAGGAGCAATTGCAGTGATTTAAAAACATGAATTCACTGAGGAATTCTATATTGTAGCAAGGGGTACTGCAGTAATTCAGTGCAATTTGGGGGAGGGGGGAACAGCCTAACGTAGAATTTTAATTTTTTTAAATGAAAGTGTATTATATAATTAAGCTTAAAATGCTGCATCCTGAACACGTCCACATATATATCTATGGTGACACTGAGGTTGAGATCCATGTTACAGCAGTAACATTTGAGACAGACAGGTAGGTGGCAAAGTGTGCGCTTCTGGGTATTTGTGTGGGACATAACTATATCTAACTATATCAATATCATAACTAGATGTGAGCACCTTAACTTTTCTCCCGCTTCTACCTGTGGCTGATGCATGTGGAATCTTCACAGTGTCCCAGAAGTCACAATTGCTTTCTATGCACATGTGACTAAGAGCAGGAATGATGTAGTAGTTTGGGCTCAGGATGCAGTCTTAGGCTGGCACAACTGATCAGTCTTCCCATTCCTATAATGATGTAGCGAGGGAAGCACATATCTGTGCACTGACCTAGTCCTCCCCCAGGAGTGGTGCAGAAATTTGGGGAGGATATTCCTTCCATGATGAACCAGTAAGAACCAGTTTTTTTCCCACTAAGAACCAGTTTTGGGACAGTCCACCCAGAAGAGGGTGAAAAGTGTCACAATGTGTTTTCCTCCCTATACTTTACTTTGAAGAATCCCTGACTGATCGATGCCCTGCCCCAACCCCTGGACCTAGAACATGGGTCTCCAAGCATTCAACTTTCGGACTCCTAGACCTTTAAACAATTGTGTGCATGTGGAAATTTTAGCAGGTACCACTTGTGATCTGTGAGATGAAAAGGCGCACCTGGTAAAAGTTCCTCCTCTGCACGGTTATTAAAGTCCTGGAACTCTGAAGTTGAAAGTTTGGAGACCCTTGACCTAGAAGCATGAAAATTGGGGAGGGTATCACTTATGAAATGTGAGAACCCACTAAGAACTGATTTTTGAGAAATTTAACCCTTAAAGGAATAAATACCCAGCCCCAAATACTGCACTAGCCTGGTAGGGTTGCTCATGCTTGTGGGAGGGATGGTGCATAGTTGGGGGTGGTGCATGGGGAGATTTTGTATGGGGGGATGGTGCGCAGTGGGATGGTGCACAAGGGGGGATGGTGCACTGGGGGGTTTCTCTTTATGATAAATGAGTATGATGTTTCACTGATGTAATTTCATTATATTTACAAATCTAGATTAATATATAGATGAGTCACTGCTTTGGGTTCACTGCTCTTGTACATCAAACCTCTATTGTTCCTTATCCAGAATATCTAAATATGTTTTTTCCAAGGTTAGTATTGGGATGCTTGGTTTGTTTTGGAGTGTTTCCTTAATTGTTGTGTTCACAGTTGTGAAATCTTCATTGCGTTACTGGGATAGTAGAATAATTTATAGGTGCTTTGGGTAAAGATACCATACAGTGGCCATAAAATGGGTCCCTCCTTTTTCTTCAAACCACCACCTTGTAAATATCATTTTATTAAGTGTCTGCTTTTGTTCTACAGTGTGCAATACTTACTACACTTTTCTACACCCTTGGGTTTGGCTCAAAAGCAAATGCATTGTGGCAAAACTGCCTACCTGTCTGTTTTGTATCATTTTAAACCCAGTTGGGTCACCCATTACCTTATTTTTATCTCACCGACATGTAAAACCACAGCCAGCTTTCAATAAAAATTCTCCAATTCAGGCTATTTGATCACATCTAACTAGCTTGTTCTTTCAAGCATTAAAGGTCAGTCTTTGTCTGTGCTCTTAACTGTCCTCCAGTCTAGGAAACGGAGTTAAGCACATTTGTACCGTTCCGCACCTGCGCAAGGTAGTTTATGACAGAATTCTCAATATTCCTCGGCAATTTTTTTGAAGCTGGCAGTTTTTTTAAGCTCCTGTTATTTCCTTTGCATATTCCACAAACATGACTGGTTTGATTGCACAACAGGAGCTTCCGGAAGTGAAAAGTATTTCTCCTTCTTGTGGGATCCTCTTGAATTTCTGGATGAGTGTGAATCTGCTATCCAGGCATGTTCTTGGAGACCCATTTTTCCTGAATTCTGAATGCTGCATATCCTCTCCACCAAAGGTTTACTTCTTGAGTGTATCAGAAGAGTTTACCCAGCCAGACATAGCCAGACCATGTTTTGCCATACTTGTTGGCGTTTAGAAGCAAAGGGTTTCATGTCCATGGACCAGTGGAATGGGTATAGGCCTTCTGAGCGGGATTAAACTTGGTTCTACGCTCTTTTGATAGAATTGCCTCTCGCTGAAATTGCAGACAGGAATGCAAGAGCAGCTTTGTCCTGACATGCAGTTCATCTCCCACATTTATGCACCGGCTTTGGCCATAATGAAAGCCCCATCATAAATGTACTGCAATAGCAGCATAAACATAGTGGGATCGCAGCACGAATTGCCAGCATGACTCAGCAGGTGGGACATTTTGGGCTTGCCAGTTTCTGTGCCGCAACCCTTTCTATGTCAGTAGAAATAAATGAGATGCTGTGATTTTCGGAGGAATTCCAGCCGTCATAAAATAGACTGAATTCCCACTCGGTTGATGATGCAGACATGGTTTGTTGCAGTTTTGCTGTATATGTATACTGCCTTCCCTGGGTCAGTATTTTTCATCACCAGAAAGAGAGAGATTGCTGCCATTCCAAAAATGAGCCACACTGTTACAAAAGCAGCATTTTGTTTTTCATTGTTCTGTTTCATTTTAAGAATGAATCCATTCATAATTCTGTAGTCTCTTAAAACTGTGTACAGAAACCTTTGCATTGATCTTAAGTGCCCAATTCTGCTTTTAGATTTTTACCAAAGCTGCATTACTTTCTCCTGTGCACATTTCTCCTGTTGGCACATTTATGTTGGCAAAAAGTTGTACCTGAAAAAAGCATATAAAGGCTATAATTCTATATGTGACCCAGTTTTATTGTGGACCTAGTGCAGCAGATCTTGCAATGGGCTGCAGTGAGTGGAGTGACAGGTGCACCACCATTGGGCTCTCCAGAGCTGCTGGCAAAAATGGCCAGCACCTACATACACCTGCCGACAGGCCACAGTAGGACAGGTAATGTGGCTGTAGGTCATTGTTGATTCTGGGGAGGATTGCGGTGGTCTGGATAAGTTGTAGAGGGTGGTTTGGGGATGAAAGAAAGATCTCAATGGTAACAGCACACATAGTATTCCCCTTTCCCAGCCCAGATCCACACCTGAATTGCATTGGAGAAAACTCCAGTTCAAAAGTTTGCATATATCCAAGGCAACCCAGTGGCTGCCAGAAAACCTACAAAGAGATAAGTATAGTATGCAAAATATTGACCAGGCACTCCTAATAATATGCATCACATGCTTTTTTAGTAGTGCTGCATCTGTAGACCAGCAGAGTATGGTGTTGGGCTACTCAAGTGAGAGGCCCTTACTCAATACTTTCAGACATGTGTTAATAAGATTGTGCTGTAGAAAATAGGTAAAATGCTTCCTAATAGTTTGTTTTGAGCACAAGTACCAGATTGTTTTAAGTGTGTCTTTCTAAAGCAAATAAAGTGGAATTTTGTCCCCAATTACTTGGAGGGTCTCCTCTTTATCAGTCTCTAATGGATGGCATAATAGATTGCCTATGTGTTCAAACCCCTGGAGATTTTGCACTTGCAGGACTCTCCTTCGATTACGCTCTCCACATTGTTCTGTCTGGCAGATGCATATCTAATAGAAAAGCAACAGTAGCGTCGTTCTCAGCATTCAGCAGTGTTAAGCCAACCTTGTCGTATTAAAACACATTAGACAGTGATGTGCAGCATCATTTAGGCTTGTCTGCAGCTTCAGTAGAGTTGCAGTGTCTGTCTCATTTACAGAAGCTGACCTTGGCAAACCCACATACGGTACAAGAAAACCATAAGCATGGTGTTGATGGGACAAATGCAAGATATGACTGCAAGGCACATAGCATCATAGCTGTTGGGCAAAAACAGAAAATTCTGTACACAAAGGAAGTTGTCACATTTATTACACCAAGGGTGCAGCCCTAACCATGGATGGTAGCTTAAAGTTAAACCTAATAACCAAGTTGTTAAACCTGGTTCTGACAATGACTGTGCATGATTTCTGGGAAACTCATTCTGGCACAATCCTATGGTTTCCCTGTGCTGGTGGAGCATGCTAGTGTTGGTGAATCAGAAGGTTCACCAGAAGCTCAGGCAGCCTACAGGAAGGTAAATTAAAAAGATTATAGTAGGTTGACCACCCAAGGCACTGGAGGAAATTGGTCAACATAGGAAGATGGTCAATATACGGAAAAAATATGCAATACTGTACTTATAATATTTTTAGAGCTTTTATTACAGAAAAGGTGATCAATATAGAGAGGTGGTCAACTTAGGAGGTGCTACTGTGTTTACCTCTCATGGGCTTTTTTGCACACCATCCATATAGCATACATGCTGACTGTGGGCTGGTGGGGAATAGGATTGAACCATAAGGCACATTGTTAGAATATTAATCTGATGCCTGCTCTCAAAAAAACTGAGAGGTATGATATAGGCTGCTATCCCAAGCTCCAGTTAGGCTGGCATAAATCCTGTGCTGACTTGGGGTGTCACAAAAATGCCGTAGGACAATTGTGCGCCACTCCTGGGGAAGGAGTGCACCTGCCTCCATACATCGCCACAGGAATGGGAAGATTGATGAGCTGTGCCAGCCTAGGTTAGGATTGCACCCTAAAGAGTCAAACACTAGTTTTCTTCTCATCTGTGTTTTTACAAGGCAGCTGGATAGTCTTACTGATATGTCATTCCGTTATGGTTAACTTCAACATAACTTTTTGCTAACCAAACAGTGTGTGCAATTATTTTAATAGCTGCCATGAAAGAATGACATGATGTGTGTTTTCCATTTTCAGTGTGTAGAAAAATGTTGTGTTTTTTTTTAAGAAAAGGGAGAACAACATTTTCACTTGGACTGCTCAAACAATTTACATGACCTCCCCGTCTTAAGTGTCCCGGCAGCAGTTCTGTTTAGCCAGTAATTCAGAGCTATCACCGGGGACAGCTCACTCAAAAGAAAATTGTTTTCTTTCTGTGTCCCTTTCTTTGGTAGAAACCGCATAACAATGTCAATTATTGGCTTTATCAGTGTGTAGCCCCCAGAGAAGATGAAAAATCGAAAGAGCCGGTGTACTTAACTACCAAATTCAATCCAAGTTGTTGATAAAAGGACAAATGGAAACCCCAAAAAGCTTTTGTAGTAAGGAATGCAGAATATAGGGTGAGGTGACAGATGCCTGTCTTTTCAGAAAAGCCGATGGAAGAGAAGCAATTTGTGTTTTTTCCCCTTTGTGTCTTCTCTCCTACGGTTTCATACCGCAACAGCAAGACTGAACATCAGCAAAATTATAAACGTGTATTGTTTTCTCGTCTGGTTGTAAACAAATTAAACCTGAAAGGTCTCCCAGAAATGGCACTTGTAACAGATTGTCTATTGTTGTAAGTCCTGATGGGTTCCGGTGTTTGTGATGATCCAGAAGAGTTTTTCACAGGGGGGCTAATCTGCCTTCTCCCTGTCTTGGAGCACATCAGTAACAGGCTTCTGAATATTCATTGAAACGCACTCCATGCTTGTTGTATATGTACCATGCCGTGTTCCTTCCAGTCGGCCCATCTATTCCAGCGAGGGTTAGGATTGGGCTGTAGAACAGACCTGTCTATCAGTCTGCTTGCAAACATGATATGAATAACCATTTAAAAGGAGAAAATCTTGTAGGTAGATATGAATAGCCATTTAAAAGCTTGTAGGTAGGTAGACTTCATTTATCCAAGAGGAATCCAACTGTTTTGCTGCTCACAAATATGCTGTACAGCATTCTGCAAATCTGTTTTGTATGTGATGTGACATATTAAAAGAGACAGAAGAGCTCAGTTTGTTAGCATGATTTTCTGCTCCTTAAACGCATTCACTTCCATAGAATTGTTGGTACTGATAAATTTGAAATTTAGTCACATGAGCAATGCCATCTTTCTATGTTATCAAAAGATTAACGGAAGATTGTCCTGTCAAAGTGTCACCTCCTCAGTTTCGCCATGTTGAGAACTGTCAGCTCTACTTGACCAATGTTAAATGCTGGCAGTTGAGTCCTACAGAACTATCACTTATTTTTCTATTTTTAGAAGCCAGCTTTTCCAGAGACAAGTTTTTTTTTAAAGACTAATAAGAGAATCGTGAAGGACATCAAATATAGAAGACTACATGTACTGATTCATTTTGGTGCCGAGGCTTCTAGAACCACATCTGTGAGATCAGAGATAATTTTAAGGCAGATGGATAGAAAAATCACATTTAAATAAAATAGAAAAATCACATTTCCCAATCCTAGTTCAACAGACCGATGTGTTCTAAAGAGTGGTGACATTTAAAAGGCACCACAGGTGTGGCACATTGAAACTGGTACCAAATAGATTTGGTAAGGCAAAGGATCAAGTTACTGAAATTGATGGGGATAGCACATAGAAAATGGATTATAAGACATTATAATATGCACCTGTGTTTTTAACAGCATATATGCTTTTGAGATATCGCCATTCTCATCGGTGTGCAGACTGACCTTTTTTGTCTACACGTACTTTAATATTTTCTATGAATCATGTTCTGTTCGATCCATTGGTTTCAAAGGTCATAGAATGTGGAAGAAAGGTTAAAAATAAGATAAGAATGTTCTTTTTATTAGTGATTGGCTTGCATGAAACTCTGGGATTGAGTTGAAGGACTGTTAGGAAGGAATAATACTATTTTATTAAGTAGTCATTAAGAAAAGTAAAGAAGTTTAGTACTGGAATGTACAAGAATTTAAAGGGCTGCCAGATCTAAAAAGCTCAATGTTGAGTGAGTAAGCATGGACCAGTGATCTTCCAGGAGACCACCTAGCGGCGAGGGATCATAGGGAATTTTTTTTGCTCTGCTCCCCTCACGTCTATAGGTCTTCTAAACCTCTATAGGGTCTTCTGAGCCTGGAAGAGACAGTGCATGTCAGTCTGTGTCCTCTACCAACCTCAGAATAACAAAAAGGTAACTTGTGTCCCCCCCCTTCCCCTCCAAAAGGTAAAAAAACCTGGGATGTTTTTATAAGGTATAGTAGCCTTTAGGACTGTCTATTTAATACCTGCAGGAACCCCTTATAAAGGACATCATTACAAGTGTCGGAATCTTATTGTTTGTGTAATGTGACTTTGTATTAAAAACTTTTTTTAAAATAGAAAATAGAACAGAAACAATAGAACGGAAACAATTGCTGTGCAGGTTTTTCCAGCTCTTTCTACTGTGTTGCTCACAATCTCAATGACTAAAAGCACAATCCTAACCATGTCTACTCAAAAGTCTTACTCCCAGGAAAGTGTCTTTAGGATTGCAGCCTTAGGCTGCAATCCTAACCATGTCTACTCAAAAGTAAGACCCATTGTATTCAGTGGGTCTTACTCCTAGGAAAGTGTCTTTAGGATTGCATTGAACACAATGGGGCTTACTTTTGAGTAGACATGGTTAGGATTGAGCCCTAAGGTTGCAATCCTAAGCTTCAGTTAGGAAAGCCCTGGCATAAGTCCTATGGGGGTGTCACAAAAGTGCTTTAAGACACTTCTGTGCCGCTCCTGGGTAAGGGCTATGCCAGTGCACAAACAATGAATTGAAAGTATCCACACACAAATGAAAGACTGTGTATTTGAGAAATGGCGGTAGAGAGGGATAGAGTTACAACTTTTTTAAATTTTAATTTTAATTTGTCTTTTTTTCTCCCCTTTTTTCCCACCAGGAACTGTTAATCTTTCTGCAGAACTTGCCAACAAATCAGTGGGGGAATGAGGATGTGAGTGTTCTCCTAGCAGAAGCCTACAGACTGAAGTTTGCGTTTGCAGACGCCCCCAATCATTACAAGAGATAAAGGATCCAGATATGATCTCCGTGGTGGGGCATAGCGTCACTTTTCATTATTCTGGTTGTGCTGACACAAATCTAACCATGTGTGTATTTAAATAAACGCCCCTTTTATTTCTGCGAGGAGCGATGTGATTTGTGGATTACCAAAGAAGACTACTAAGAAGAACATGTTGATTTAAAAGTGAACATTCTTGCTCAGCGCTCACAGGATAGATTCAAGTTCAATTTTCCTTTCATTGTGCTTCCTTTTTCCTTTGGTAATTGAGTTACTCTATGAACGAAGAAAGTGTTTTATGTTCATTGGTATCTAATGACTGATGGTTTTGTCTCCACGAGCCTTGTCCCTGGTAGATTACGTTCATTATTTCAGTGGAAGTATTGCTGGTCGCTGATGTGTTTGTCAGCTAATAGGAATAATCAATCTTGCATTGAAAACGAGAACAGAGGTATCGGGCAGTAAGGTTACGTGGAGGTTGTATAGGTTTGTGATGCTTTTATTTGGAAACACAATATTTAACATGATCGTTGTTTCCCGGTGAACCCCAACAGCACAGATTTTAACAGAACGCAACATCAAAAAATGAATAAGGAGTTTGCATTAAACATATTCACAAGGGATACTCAGTTGCTCTATGCTGCGGTGTGCTGATAGTGTTGAAATAATTCTTTAGTGTCTCTGAAACATTACAGACTAAACTAACATTTATTTCTTCTGCCATAATAATGTATTGATACTTTTAAGGCATTTAAATTTGTTTGTCAAGATGCAGACCTTTTATCTTCATGGATTCTTGTTTTCCTACTCAGTCTTAGTTTACGGTAAATAATATATTTTAATACGTAATTGCCTTATTTTGAATTTCTAGTGTGATAGGGAGGCTTGTCAGATAAGCAGTGTCAACATCCTACTTTTTTTCTCTGTTGTGCTGTGTGGATTTTGTCGTATGGAGGAGACACAACTTAAATTCTCTTGCATAAAGCAGATGTGTACACTTAAAGTAAGTTGTGTAACACTGAGCTGAGAGGCAAAAGTGCCTTTCAGAACAACTAATGAAATAGAAAACAGTTCTCTTTGCTTTTAAATTTTTATTTTTACAGTTCTTTAATGCCGTATTATATGTTAAAAATCCAGTAACCTACTGTGAGGTTCCATTTTTACAATTAGCTGAATTCAGGTGTTAAAACTCTTCCTGTTTTATATCGGGATGATTCAATATTTGAATTTTTGTCCAGATCAGAACATGGTAATCGAGTGCAACAGGTGCCAAACCCAACCCATGGGCCTGATTCAGTGCCTGGAAAAATCCTTCTCTGCTGTGTGGGGAACGACTGCCTGTTATCTTGCCAGCTTATCATCTTAGAAAGTTGTGCTGAGCAGCAGCTTCTGCTTCTTCCATTTTTCCAGCAGTCTCTGAGCCTAGATTTCCAAGAAGAGGTGGCTGCCCGGAGTAACCTTCTGAGACAATCAGCTGGCAAAATAGCATGCAGAAAAGGGTTTTATCCCCACACACAGTGGTCCTATGGTTTGGAGACCACTGATCTCATACACAAGGGAGAAGGCTAGGCTAACTTTCATTTTCTGGATTACCCTGGAGGAATATTTCAGTTGGACAACCAGTTGACGTGTGTATCCAGGAAGAGATTTTTACCTTGAGTTTTCATTTTGCTTAAATCAACTTTGACCCTAAATGAACCTGCTATTCTGTCAATGGATCATGTATTTATTTTCAGGATCTCTTCAAGGGTGCCTTTTAAAGTCTCTTTTTGTTCACGTGTCTTTAAACTTGTTGTGCATGTAACCTTGTTGCCTATCATGGGTACATATGCCTGACATGTATGTATGAGACCTTCAGGCAACACAAGTGTTTATCTGCTTCCCCACCCTCCAAATGAATATGGAAGTTGAAACTAAATAGCAATTAAGGTGTGCTTCACAGTCAGCTATATAGAATTTTTCAAGTTGCATTTCCCCCTGAATTATTATGGATAGTAGATTATTTACAACAGTGTCTTACTTATTGTGTCACTGTTTGGATTGCTTGGGGACAGTGACTGGCATTGAGGTTGAGTCCAATCTTACTATGGTGTCCACATTGTCCAGAACATTGTTGTTTAATGGCTTAAATATCGTTTTATGGCTCAAGCAAAGCAAAGTCAATCTACTAATTTCTCAACAGAGAAATGTGTGCCTCCTTTAAGGTAAAAGATTTCAAGATGAAAATAAAGGTGACCTGGTGGAGCTGCACCTGATTAAGAAAGATCTTAATCCAACAGGCTATTACACAACAGAACTATTTCTACTGATGCTCTCCTAGTCTTCCCTTCATTAACGTCCAGTAGGTGGAAACCCAGAGGTCTGTTAAGCTATTGTTTATGTATGTAAGAAAGACCTATTCATATGTTTTCTGTATTAATTTAATAATTTAGGTTCCTTGGCCTCGTTTAATATGTCTATGGTTTTCAGATTCTTTGTTTTTCTCAAACTACCAATATGTGTGTTCGTTTAACAAGTGATTTTTCTGTTATTGTGATCATATGTTTACAGTGATATATATTGTGCCTAACAAGCATTTTCCACTAAGGGAATCCAGTGAGCCTTCAGTATCTATAGGGGATGTGTTGCTGGACCCCCTGTGGATAATCAGATTCATGGGAAGGGCTTCAAGGACCTCCTGGATGCGACTGGAAGACTCATCTGATTGCATCTTGGAGGTCCTTGAAGCCCTCCAGGCACAGGTTGGCACCCATGTTGAGTCAAGCAAATGGGTGCTGAACTCATGGCTAAGAAGGGCCAACTGTATACAAAGTTATAATATAATATATATATAATGATGTGGGCAGAAATTTTAGAGGGAAAAAATAGCTATATTGATTGATAAAGGAGTTTCAGACTTCTCAAAATTACTGGCTTAAATCATGACAAACACGTCTAGCAGAGTTAGTTTTGTTAGATGCAACTAAAACAACGAAATGTATATATTATCATATTTTAAAAAATTAATTTAAGTTGTCTTATGTCTTCCAAGCTCAGCTACATACAGTCAATATATTGTTTGCCATTTAAAAATTGAAAACTGGGAATCTGCATGGGATGGGGGAAGTGCTATGATAGAAAAGGGTGCAGACTTTTCTAAATGTATGACTTGCATTTTTGATTTAATTTAATTTAGGTGTTTTACAAACCGACTTTCCCTGTATACATATTATATATTCCCTATGTAACTTTTTTAAAAATTAATATCTCAGGTAAAGTGCCATCCCAACCAAATGTTAAATAAAACAATTGCCATCACAACTTACATCTTTAAAAAAAATTATCGGTTGAATCTTGGCACCCATGATGTTTTGTTCAAGGAACCGCCATGATACCAGTTTTTCATTAAACAAAAGCATGGTATCGAGGGATGCAATGAATTAATGGAAATTAATTAAGTAATTAATTAATTAATTAATTAATTAATTAATTAATGGAATTAACGGGGAAGTTATCACCACTTTGTGTTCTTGCCCTGGGGGCAGAAAGGCATCTGTCTCTCTGCTAAAACAAGACCAAAGCTGAAGCCTTTTTAGGCTATGAAGAGGAAGATGAATTGCCTGCCGTATTACCTTGCTAAGCAGGCTGTTTTTAAGCCATTAACTGCTTCTTAAAGGGTATTTATCGTTTAATTTAAAAGGGCCAACCTCATTCGCGTTGGGATAAAATTGCGGGTTAAAAATTAGCTGATAATTAGGTTATTCCTATAAATCTGATATAGATATTCATATGAGTTAATATTTTGCAACACAGAAAATATATTGGGACCCCTTATTTATGTGACTTTATTTGTAATTTCATAAAAAATTTATAGGGACTCCCATGAATTTGTCTTAAATTAACTGCTATCTGTCATGGAAGGTATGTACAGTGCAGATAACCAATTTCTATCTTTGGCATATGTTTAGAAATGTAAATAGTACACCGTGTAATCAAATATGTACATATAACATAAGGACGAATATAACTTTTATCTTGCAATCATCTGTACATCTAAAAATGTTATAACAAACTGGTTGCACTAGTATTAATTTCGTATGGAAAAGATAATAGGATTTGTATTTAACTTGAAAACTATACAATAAAATGTAAGTATCTAAGAGTGTAGCTGTCCATTTGTCTGTGTGTCATATATGCAAAGGTCGCTATCCTAAATGTAGTTGGTGATGATTACAGTCCAATCCTATGCTGGATAGTTCAGTTGGAAAACGGGGGTGAGTTAACTTTTTGTTATATGATCTGTGATCTTTTTAAAGATGAACCCTACAATCCAGAGTAACTGCGGGAGCACATATGAGACATTACGTACACCTGTAGTTACTGCACCACCTAGTGAAAACCTATGGGAAATTCATATTGCAATCCAGAGTAAATTGTTCTTACTCCGGAGCAAGGACTCCCCGCAGTTACTCTGTATTGTGCCCGAAGGTGGAGTCACAAGCTGTGTCATGAGAATACTTAATTAAAAATTAAAAACTTTTTCAAAGAGATCTTGATCACCCACATCTGAAGACTATTTTCCCCCCAATGGAACATGCATTTCAGAACAGCTGTAATAAGCTTTGTCTGGAGCCCTGCAGAGAGGAATCAAAGGAGATATATAGGTTTATCAAACTCTAAGGAGAAAATAATAACATTAATCATTTATTTGCGCCTCATGCATATGTTGATTTATTAGTTCACTCTCTAAACCCTATTTATTAGGAATTGGTGTACAGATAGCAAGTATTGGTGTCTAAGATAATGACAGCAGTCTTTCAATTTCAAATTATCTTGTTCCCATTAACCAGCAGGGTCACATCAAGGAGATTCAAAGGGAACAGAAATTTATTGTGGTGGCTTGTTGGAAGGAAGGGAAGGACCTTTATCAGTTAAATAATTCTCTGAAGAACCTACTCAGATACATGTGTGCTTCATCAAAGTAGCTATTATTTTTGAAATGGATATTTGCCGAGTTATGTTTCTGAAATTCATAGATTCCCTTAAAATTGGAGCCTGACTGTCAAGGAGGAACATAGTTTTTTAAAGACAAAATAATCCAACATAATATAAAAAATATATAATTTGCTGACCGATTCCCTTCTTTTTCCCAAACAAGTCCTGCTAGTCAGTGGCATTTCCTGAGGCATTTCCATGTTTTATGGAGTGCTCCTCTGCAGAGGCGTTGTGCCAGGGTGTTGGTGCCATGCATGATGCCAGGAGTCATTGGAAAGTTGTCTTGCAGCACGTTTTCATGCACAGGATGCATTGAGGGATATGTTGCTTGTGTGATCGCAGCAGTGTCGGGCATGTGGCAGTTCATATGAACATTGCTCTGCTGTACCCCACCTTTGATACCCAGAATTAGGATATGATGGATTGGGCTATAAAAAGATGAAGGCTGCAATCCTAAAAAACACTTTCCAGTGAATAATTCCCATTGATTACAATAGAGCTTGCTTTTGAGTAGATATGGTTAGGATTGTGCATGAAAAAAAGATTACTAGGAAAGGTTAATAAAAAGATAAATAGGAAAGATAAATAAAAAGATTAATAGGAAAGGGAGAAGACTGGAAGAACTGAATTATAGAATGCACAAAAGTATCAAAATGGGCAGTCTTCCAGGAAAACAGGACATGCATGATTTACTCATGTTGAGTCAGGAATAAATCATAGTATGTATTTAAATAAATGCACAAATTATAATTTTTTTAAAGATGCTAAAGGCTGATATGGTTAGAATTTTGGATTATTGATGTAAGAAATTGTCTGGAAACAAACGCTTCCTATTATTAGATCAGAATTGATATCGTTTTCAAATTCCACCCACCTACTGTGTTAAAAAAAAAATGCCAAAATGTGACACTTCGCATTTGAACTTGTGTAAGATGTAGATGGGAAGTGCCATTTAAGCTGACCTTTAGATTTAAGAACGAATGTATTCCTATGAAATGTACTAAAAGAACGGCAGGTTTGAAAGTCTTTAAACTGTAAATGCTCTGCTAGAGGTAAAAAATATGATTTGGTGGTAAAAAGTAAAAAAAAAGGTAAAAATCTGATTTGCAAGTAAAAGTTGGGGAATTGAGAGTATTTGTTTTGGGGAACTCGAGTGATTCTGAAAAGTCCTGGGTTGATTCAGAGACCGGGGTAGGTCATGGAATAGGTTAGGTGCACGATGCATGACAACATGGGCTCCCTCCTACTTACCTGTGTAGGATTTGCCAAATGTGCTCATGAAAAGAGCTGCAATTTTTTTACGGTTTTGTTCTTTCCTCCCTATAGATTCATCCTCCTATAGGTTGTATTGTGGGCATAGCCAAAGTGTTCCCAAACTGCGCCTCATGATCTTATTGAATACAGGTTTGGGGTCACTGTGGGATGTCTCTGATGCCCCCTCCTACCTGTTACCCTAGGTTCTACCTTCTTGCACCAAATTAAATCTCACAACGTTTGGGTACCCTCTTGGATCTCTTCTTTTTCTGAGATCCAAGATGGTGGCACCTGGCCAAGATGGAAAAAAGAGGCTGATGGAGACCTTTGATCCCGGTAAGTTTGGGAACCAATGGCTTTGCTCTTTCTGGCTTTACAGATGTGTCCGTTTTTTGAAAGCATGTTAGGATGTGGCATATGTTGATTTTTTTCTCCTCCCTCTTGTGACTTAGAGCACAATCCTAACCATGTCTACTCAAAGGTAAGTCCCATTGTGTTCAATGTTCTTACTCCCAGGGAAGTGTCTTTAGGATTGCAGCCTAACCCCCAAATTCAGAGTAACTACAGGAGAACGTAAGAGATTTTACATGCACCCATAGGGACTGCACCACCTAGTGAAAATCTATGGGAAGTTCATTTTGGAATCCAGAGTAAGTTGTTCTTACACCAGAGCAAGGACTCCCCATAGTTACTCTGGATTTTGCCCTTAGTCCCATCATTAACACCAAGATTAGGCCATCATTCTCCTTTACTTTCCCCTTTACCTTGAACTACTGCTCCTCCACCTCCCATCCAAAAAAATTTCTACCTCCGATATCCTAAATTACTTTAACTGTTTTTCATTGTTAGATCCTCATTGTTAAATCCTATATGTTTCTTTCAGTCCCTTTTAATTTTTCTCTCTTACGGTCTCAGGCGATCCGTCAGTTTTTGACTCATGTTTGTTTTTATTGCTACAAATCTTTTCCAATCATTTTTTTTCTCCTTCCACCGTTTTCTGGTCATCCTTTTTCAAAACTTCCTTACATAAAATGCATTCGTAAAATCTTCTGACAGCTTCATTATTACCTTCCATCTGTTCTTTTTAGTTTGCCAAGAATTAATATCTACTGTAAGAAAATATTTATTTAGAATGGGTGACTTACACTGTTTTTACTAGTCGGAGGCAAAAATTGTTAGTCCGGTATAAAATATTGGGAGATTGTCCACCTAAGGGCAAAATCCAGAGTAACTACAGGGAGTCTGGTGTAAGAACAACTTACTCTGGATTCCAATATGAATTTCCCATAGGTTTTCACTAGGAGGTGCAGTAACTAAAGCAGGCCTCTGTCAGTCTTGAAAGACTATGGTATCGTGCTCGGCGCTGCATATGCTGCATGCAAAGCACGAAAGCCTGGGTTAGATTGTTATGGAGGATAGGCTGTTACCCAAGCAGCAAATCCCCCCTCTCCACGCCACTGAATTAGTCCAATGGAAAGGCAGAGCCAAGACGATCGGATCCAGCTGCGTTGAGGAGCTGTGCTAAGGACAGGAGCTCACCCTGTCTTGTGGGGCCGACCTGGGTCTCGAACCCTGGCCTGCTGGTTAACAGGCACAGTGTCTTAAACGCTTGCACCATCCACAGCCCTACGCATTTACATAATGTCTCTTACGTGCTTCTGTAGTTACTCTGGATTGTAGGGTAAGGCGCCTTTTCAGCTTTTTTTCCGTTTTGCATTCCGTTTCTTAAAAAAATATAATTTGTACAATTATAAATTGTGTAGCATTTGATGCTGAATCTAATTAATTCCTTCTAAGATTTAATAGTTTAATGAATTAATCAGTATTTCCTCATTTTACTTCATAATGCTGATTAACTTGCCATAGCTATTCACACATCATGTTGTGTTCTAATTTTAATTGGTTTATGATAATTAATTCCTCAGCACTTGATCGAAATTTTTTTGGTAAATATTCAACAGTTGCAAATATATTTAATTGGGCTTTACGTGATGGATTATTGTCAGGAATATCAGGAAAATGGATATTCCTGATATCAATATAAATATATTTAATTGGGTTTTACAATGTCAGAAATACTGTTTGGTTGCTGTGGTTATCCAGAGTAACCACAGGACCTTTTACACCAACGTAGTTACATATTTCCAATAATTACGTATTTCCATATTTCCCATAGGGAAACTTATGGGAAATGCATAGAGCAATCCAGAAGTAAGTGCCTCTTAGATCTTCCCGTAGCTACTCTGGATTGTAAGGTATATTGCAAATAGAGCTATCTATTTTCTATCAACATTTTTCTGATTGCGTACACCTTCAGATTGCAAACGCCTCCATGTTGGTTGGTTGGTTGGTTGGTTGGTGCGTGCATGCATGCATGGAACCCCATCAGCAGTTTCCAGTTACCCATTTAGTGACAGGGTAACTGTGGGCATAAACCCGAAGGTATCTTTTCAGAATTAAGTCCCACTGAGCTTACTCCCAGGAAAGTATGCTTAGGATTGCAGCCAATATGTCATAACCTAAAAAGAGGACTTGGACACCCAAGAAAAATGTAGGACACTCAAGACTAATGTAGCACCCATATATATTGCTTTCATTTGCTTAATTTTATGACGTTATTAAATTTAAAACTAATATTTATTACAGATAATTTATTAATTACAAAAAGGCTACATGCTACCTGCTCACAAGAAATAAGAGGACACAGAAGATTTTTTTTTTCCAGGACACAAAGCTAAAAACCTCCTTTTCCTTTAACATCCTGGAGAAAATGGAGGCTGACACCAGAAGGGTAGTGGGAAGTAGGGGACCCTTGTTCGGTTTACTGCTTCCCCGACCCCCAGCACAAAATAGCCAGTTTTGTGGACCTCATCACTAGACTGATCTTGGGCACAATCCAGAGTATCTACGGGACACGTAAGAGATTTTTCGTGCATCTGTAGTTACTGCACCACCTAGTAAAAACCTATGGGAAATTCATATTGCAGTCCAGAGTAACTTGTTCTTACTCTGGAGCAAAGACTCCCCATAGTTACTCTAAATTTCACCCCTTCTTTGCATTTTCCTTTTGTCATGCCTGTTAAATTGTAAACCACCCAGCAGGGATCTGCCCAATTTCCTTATTAAAGTGCGATGCTTTGTTTAATTTTAAGTGCTTAATACATCCACTCAAATATCATTTCTGGTTTTGCAGATGAATTTACAGGACATTTAAGGAAAACGCTTGTTCTATATATTCCGGATCTCCCATTGAAACTTAAAAGGACCATCATAATTTTGCAAGTAGTTATAAGACTGAGTGAAGAACCCTCTAAAAAAACATTGCGGTGGTGATTTTCAGATCAAAGAGGTCCACACTTTTCAAAAGGGTTTCAAAAACGCTTTTGGAGCACAGACAATGAGAGTTGGAAGTGGATCAAGAGGGGAGAAATTGCTTTTATTCACCAACAGAACTATTTCAGTCAGATTTTGAACAAAAACAGGAGCAAAAAAAAAAGTGGTAACAACGGGGAGGTTAGGGGAACGAGGACAAAGAAGGAATACAGCAGTGAGATGGAACTTGCTCAGATCGGATCAAAGAAGGTGCCGTTTCAGAAATGGGAATGGAGGAATTGCACGTTGTTTATCCGGTGCTGATGGTGGCAAACTGGATATTTGAAAGAATATCCCAGTTAGAATATAGAGGTTCAAACAGGGGCAGTTTTGGGGGCAACCAGGCTGGTCATCTGCAGAGGCACATTGAAGGATCTACCTGGCAGGATTAATCCGTAAAACTTTCCTATACCCAGTGGCATAGGAACTATACCTATCCGTAAACTTTTCCTATACCAGTGGCATAGGAACTATACTATCCGTAAAACTTTTCCTATACCAGTGGCATAGGAACTATGCTATCCATAAAACTTTTCCTATACCAGTGGCATAGGAACTATACTATCCGTAAAACTTTTCCTATACCAGTGGCATAGGAACTATACTATCCGTAAAACTTTTCCTATACCAGTGGCATAGGAACTATACCTATCCGTAAAACTTTTCCTATACCAGTGGCATAGGAACTATACCTATCCGTAAAACTTTCCTATACCAGTGGCATAGGAACTATACTATCCGTAAAACTTTTCCTATACCAGTGGCATAGGAACTATACTATCCGTAAAACTTTTCCTATACCAGTGGCATAGGAACTATACCTATCCGTAAAACTTTTCCTATACCAGTGGCATAGGAACTATACTATCCGTAAAACTTTTCCTATACCAGTGGCATAGGAACTATACTATCCGTAAAACTTTTCCTATACCAGTGGCATAGGAACTATACTATCCGTAAAACTTTTCCTATACCAGTGGCAACCCTATATGGTTTGATCGACCTGAGCCACCATTTTACCTGTACCCCTGGTCATTCATTCAGTTTCCCACCTTTATTTCTAAAGGAAAGAATCCCAAGGTGGCAAATGGGATTGTCCCCAAATGGGCAAGGCAAATGGGATTGTCCTTGCAGTACTGCTGGTGGAGAGAGAAGTGCTGATGCCGCCCCAGAAAATTCATCTCCATTCACTTGTGGGGTGAAGCTGTGGGAAGCTGCCATGACCAAAGGATCTGGTTTTAGGGGGCACAACTCCACTGAATGGGATAACAAACCAGCATAATGGTGGCCCTCCTTTAATATACCTGGCTGCAGGCAAATTAAATATTAAATACTGTATTTACTTGAATCTAATGCGCCATCAGATCTAATTTGCACCCTATACTTAAAATATATACTTATAAAATATGTATACTTATATATTATAATATTTATATTAATAGATACTTATAAAATACCACATTTACTCTAATCAAACTCAACATCAAATCTAATGCACACCCTGTTTTAGGAGACTCGGCACAATCCAGAGTAACTACGGGAGCACGTAAGAGACATTACGTGCACCTGTATTTACTGCAGCACCTAGTGAAAACCTATGGGAAATTCATATTGCAATCCAGAGTAACTTATTCTGGAGCAAGGACTCCCCACAGTTACTCTGGATTTCACCCTAAGGCTACAATCTTAAAGATACTTTAAGGATTTCACCCTAAGGCTACAATCTTAAAGATACTTTCCTGGGAGTAGTTAACACTGAACACATTGAACACAATTTTGAGTAGACATGGTTAGGCTTGCACCCTAAGGGTGAAATCCAGAGTAACTACGGGGAGTCCTTGCTCCGGAGTAAGATTGCAATATGAATTTCCCATAGGTTTTCACTAAGTGGTGCAGTAACTATGGGTGCACGTAACATCTCTTATGTGCTGTAGTTACTCTGGATTGTGCCTTATATTCAGCTTAAAAAGGGTGAGCATTAGATTCAAGTAAAGACAGCATTTCCTTTTGTATCTTAACTCTTCCGCCACTCAGTTTGAACGTAGGTGCCCTTTTGAGGATAAGGTTTATTCAAGATAAAGAGCGATCAACCCAATGGTTTGCTTGGATCATAGATGTTCTAAATGTGCTGTGGAACTGTGGCTGTGTGTTATTATTATACACACTCTGGCTGTGTGTATTTTTAATCTGCACATTTTGTATTCAATTTAATTGTATTTTAATTATATTTTAATGGTGTTTTAATCTTTATTTATGTGCTATTTTAATGATGTTTTATTCCCTGATGTTAGCCGCCTTGGGCTCCCCCTTGCGGGGGAGGAAAGACGGGATATAAATTGATTAAATAATAAAATGATTAAATAATAATTGATCATATGCACAGACATAAATGTAACGTGCCGCCTTTGAATTTATTGTATTCACAGTAAGGATTCCTCTGGATATTCTTGGTAAGCACAGCTGTCCCTTTTGGATTCAAGTGGAGGAAAATTTGATTTTCAATCGCTTTTGAGTTCCGGATATCAAGTGTTTACAGGATGGTCTCCTATGGCTTTTTAAAATATTTTGTTACGCTTTGAGACTGCAGTCGCTTAAAATCTGGATGTAAAATTGGGACGCCTTTCCTCCCCCCCCCCTTTGGCAAACGTATTTCACATTTAAAATATCAAAAATCACATGCATTTATGCATCAAAGACGGTTTAAACATGGGGATCCGGCAATCTAGGTGGGATTACCACATGCATGAGGTACCCTCTCTCTCTGACTCAGAGCTTGCAGAATTGTGAGCTGTTCACGCTGTGAGCAAGTTCCCTCCCACGGATCCGTTGAGTCAAATACGCTGACACGGCTTATAATAAGCTTATTATATGTATTCACTGTTTTAAGATGTACATGAAACAGGAATAAAGTGTTTCTGATAAGACTGATCAACATACATGTATTAACTCGATAATAAGAAATGTTACTTACATCCCAGTCCTAACCTGTGGTCTGTGCTATATCTAGTAGCAGGTACCTGGAGGGCAACTGGGGGATATTTTACCCCTGATCATCTCAGCCACCCTTATAGGAATTTACTCTACAATCCAGAGTAACTATGGGAAGATATAAGAGGCACTTACTCTGGATTGCTCTATGCATTTCCCACAGGTTTGGCATAGGTGGCACCGTAACTACGTCGGTATAAAAGGTCCCGAAGTTACTCTGGATTGTAGCCTTATTCAGATCTGCACCTGCAAAATTGCATCTGCACCTGCACCTCTGGATAGTAGCTTACTTCTAGGTAGACATGCTTGGGATTGCACTGTAAATTTGGCTAAAAAGGCATGCATTATATTCAGATATAATGGTATTTCTTTACCCAGGCTGTACCGTATTTACCGTACCGTAATTACCCAGGCTGTACCGTAATTACCGTATTTACTCTGCACACCTTTTTCAGCCGAATTTCGGGTGCAATCCAGAGTAACTATGGGGAGTCCTTGCTCTGGTGTAAGAACAATTTACTCTGGATTGCAATATGAATTTCCTATAGATTTTCAGTAGGTGGTGCCGTAACTACGGGTGCACGTGATGTCTCTTACGTGCTCCCGTATTTACTCTGGATTGTTGGGTTATTCATATCTGCTGTCAGAGCCATTCTGGGCAACGAGGAGCTGAGGCCCCCCTTGACTATGCTACTGGTGTCTTCATATATTAAATATGGCTCAGAAAATTATACCCCAATATTGACCCCAATAGAAGAAAAATCAACACAATTATTACCATAATCATCTATCCCCTTTCCAGCAATCAGTCCGGTTGGATAATTCCTTCCCCTCTTCACGGGGTGGAAAATTGGGACACATTTCCCCTTTTTCCCCTCCGGCAAAAGTATCTCGTATTTAAGATTATCAAGAACCGCATGCTTCCTCACCACCTTTGGGATTTGGCCTTGTCAGGAGCCGTACGGCTGCACATCATTTAGTTTTGGGTGGGCAACAGTGATGCTTCCGATGTTCAGATTCCACGTACGCAACACTTTTGTTTACTCCCCGAGTGGCCTCATTTTCAAACTGCTTCTGATCTCTTCCTTCCTGAAATGATGATTCAGTCCTGATTTTTGAAGCTCAGAAGAGGAAAGAATCCTTTGGTGGGTTTCCTAATATTTATCTGCTCTTACCATATGGTTTTACGTAGCTTACAGTTTGCAGCAAAGCCGTCAGGGAGTTGCACTTATCGAAATGGTAACAAACAGAGGTTGCTATCCTAAACTCCAGTTAGGCCAGCCTAAGTCCTGGGTTGGCCTGGGGGTGTCACAAAAGTGCTGGAAGAAACTTCTGCCCCACTCCTGAGGGAGTTAGGCCAGTACACAGGCACGCACCGACCTCCCCATGCCACCTCAGAAAAATCTGGCAGGTGAGTTAGTCCAGGCTAAGTTGGTTAGGACTGTGACCTAAGTCCTGGGTTGGCCTGGGAGTGTCACAAAAGTGCTGGAAGGAACGTCTGCCCCACTCCTGAGGGGGTGTTAAGCCAATGCACCGGCATGCACTTACCTCCCCACACCAGGCCTGCCAGGTGAGTTAGTCCAGTCTAAACTGGATAGGATTGTGACCTATTATCCAAGGATAATAGCCTATTATCTGAGGAATTAGGTATCCTCAGTGGGTCATAGGATGAACAACACAAAGGGCCATTTGCTCTTGAAATGTATCTTCCCATGTGAACTGGTGCTCCTTTTTATCAGTTAATTAGTTTAATCAATTTTTAATGTACAATAGATGTTTTTATTAATTATTTTAAGATGCTTATTATTTTAATGTTTTTAATGTATTGGATTTTATTGTTGGTGTTTTATGCATGGTTTGTAAGCCGCCTTGAGTCCCTCCAGGAGAAATTTTTTAAAACTGCTGTGGGTGGTGCAAGTGGCTAAGACACTGTGCCTTTTAACCAGCAGGCCAGGGTTCGAGACCCGGGTCGGCCCCACAAGACAGGGTGAGCTCCTGTCCTTAGCACAGCTCTGCGACGCAGCTGGATCCAATCGTATTGGCTCTGCCTTTCCATTGGACTAATTCAGTGGCGGGGAGAGGGGGGATTTGCTGCTTGGGGACAGCCTATCCTCCATAACAACCTAACCCAGGCTTTCGTGCTTCGCATGCAGAGTATGCAGCGCTGAGCACGATACCATAGTCTTCCAAGACTGACGGAGGCCTGCTTTACTGCACATTTTGGGTATTAGTAGGAAATCCCAGTAACAGAAATTTTAGTAGGAAATACCATTTAGTAGGAAATAACAGAAATCCTATTTGTTAATAGAAGTCCCTGCACATATTGAGGCACAACCTTATTCTACAAAGAGCAATGGAGGACGTAGAAGAAGTGGGTATTTAAATCTAATTTTCCACTGTTTTTTTTTATCCACTATTTATTAATCCACAGGAGGTTCCAGAACGCTAGTAGAGGGATGCATGTATAAAGCTTTAATATGTCTAAAACTACATTTCATTCTCTGTCCCGTGGATAGACGGATATATAAAATCACTCTGCCCAAAAGTTGGCAAAGAATTAAAAAATAGGACGAGGGCACGGGTCCAACGTGGCCCAAAATGGTGCCAAAACCAGTTTGAACCAGCCTGTTTTTTTGCATCCAGGAACATAAAATTAGAACGGTCTGAACGAGCTCTTTAGACACCAAGGAGGTTGTTCTTTGTAGAAAATACTGTTGATTATGAGATGTAATCCTGTGATGTGGCTTCGTGTGATCCCATCAAACTATTCATTCATTCATGCCGTCTTACCCCATTCTGTGAAAGTGGAGCACTTAAAAAAATTAACTACCCCCAGATTACTTGGCGACTTATTTACATGTGTGATCCTTTTTTCTCCCCCTTCCATTACTATGGAGACAAAGTAGATTTCATGCGCGTCTTAATGCACGCTGAACGCGACTTCTGTTTCAGGCCATTAAAAAAAGATGTGCAATTATTTTAATAGCAGGCTTTATGGCAAACTTTCTATTTGGGATGAATTCTTTTCCCTGTTAAGCACACCACTAATGGAGAGCAGAAAGAGTGATGATGTGTAAGGAGTTAGTTATCAAGAACCATACCGGAGGGGTTATCAGTAAAACTGTTATGCCATGTACTCTAAATCCTTATTGGAGCGCTCACAGTTCACGGCTCTCCTGCGCATACGCCCAGCACTTGGAAGCCACTGCCATTCATGGAAGCCATAAGCTACAATCCAGAGTAACTACACCTACGTTGTTTTACACTTTTACACCGACATCGTTATGGTGTCACCCATGGGAAATGCATAGAGCAATCCAGAGTAAGTGCCTCTTATATCTTCCCATAGTTACTCTGGATTGTAGAGTAAATCCCAATAAGGGTGGCTGAGACGATCAGGATAAGGGGTAAAATATCCCCAAGTTGCCTTCCAGGTACATGCTACCCTCCGCTGGTTACTGTGGCTACTAGTTACTCTGGATTGTAGGGTCAAACTATTAATAACATACCCCCAAATCCAGAGTAACTATGAGAGCATGTAATAGACTTTACATGCACCTGTAGTTACTGCACCACTTAGTGAAAACCTATGGGAAATTCATATTGCAATCCAGAGTAACTTGTTCTTACACCAGAGCAAGGACTCCCCGTAGTTACTCTGGATTTTGCCCCTAGGCTGCAATGCTATAAACACCTTCCTGGGAGTAAGACCTAGTGAACACAATGGGGCTTACTTTTGAGAAGACATGGTTAGGATTGTACTCATAGGCTGCAATCCTATACACATTTTCCTGGGAGTACACCCCATTGACTATAATTGGACTTATTTCAGAATTGCCATGCATAGGATTAGGCTTTTACATGGGCATTTTACAACAATGGGTTTATGCTACATTTTTTATTACAATGCCGTAAAATGAGAAACATAATACTGACCTAAAGTTATAATCAAAACCCTGTATTTATTTGAATCTAATGGACCATTGAATCTCATGTGCACCCCAACTTCGGAGACTAACCCTACATTCCAGAGTAACTACAGGAGCACGTAAGAGACATTACGTGTACCCATAGCTACTGCACCACCTAGTGAAAACCTATGGGAAATTCATATTGCAATCCAGAGCAAATTGTTCTTACACCAGAGCAAGGACTCCCCATAGTTACTCTGGATTGCACCCTAAATTCGGCTGAAAAAGGTGTGCAGAGTAAATACGGTAATTACAGCTGGGTAAAGAAATACCATATTTATCTGAATATAATGCATGCCTTTTTAGCCAAATTTACAGTGGAATCCCACGCATGTCTACCTAGAAGTAAGCCCTATTGTGTTCAGTAGTATTTACTCCCAGGAAAATGTGGTTAAGATTGTCGCCTTAATTAGATTTGAGTACCAGTAAATATTAGATTCGAGTAAATATTAGCATTAGATTCGATAGAATCATAGAGTTGGAAGGAACCCAGTAGGTCATCTAGTCCAACCCCCAACAATAGCACTCAATTAATATTAGAATAAATAATATGCATTAGATTCAAGTAAATATTACATTTTGATTATATGTATAGGTCAGTATTTTGTTTTACAGTTTACTGTATCGTAATAAAAGTAACATAAATCCGTCGTTGTATAAAGTAGTGCAATTAGGTTAACAAATCATAAATATACTCATCATATTATAATTTAACTCATTATTGTATATGATAAATTTTACACCTGATTTGCAGCTGTGCAGTACAATCGCCAGTAAGTTTCTTTAATCTCAAGACTTTTAAAATAGGGGTGTGCATTAGATTTGATGGTGTATTTCACAGGAATTAATATGGGTATTTTCTTGGGTCAGTCCTAACTCTGAACACTCAGTTTTAGATTATGGCTGCTGTGATGTGGACTGGGACGCCTATCAAAGGTTCAACATGGAGCCCATGGGCGTACACCTAGGTGAAAGCCTAAAGGTATGGAATCGTCCGGACTTCCCCCTCCTCTCCCGGATATACAAACCTACCCAGACTCAGTGGAAGTCTGGAAGATGGAGGACATGTTGGAACTGTGGAGGACTGGGGGTAGGGGTGGACCAGCCAGAAGAGGGATAACAGTGGGACCTTCAACCAAGTGGTATGTCCCAGGAGGAGTTTCTTCATTGGTGGGAGTTTGGCGGGAAGAGATGTGGGGAGGGTACAGGATATAAGAGAGAGGGAGGAGGAGGAGTGAGAAGTTCTTTGGTGGGAAGAACTCCCATGGAAGGAGCCTAGCACATATGCTGCGTATCGGGAGAACCCGAGGAACCAGAGTCCTGTCCACCCTGCCTCCATGAGAGAGCCGCTTGTAATGCTAAAGGAAAGGGAGAGAGGACAAGCTGCAACTGGGAGCAGCATACATCCTGTTTCCCCGTCCCAAAGACTCCAGCGTGGCCGGACGGCCAGGATCCAAAGGAAGTCTCACCTGGAAGGAAGAGAGGAGAGGGGTGAGATGAGAGACACTTAGAATCTGATGTTAATCAAAGAGAATAACTTACCTGTTTTGTTGAAAACCAAGTTGTGAAGTTGGAACACCTGTAAAGGGAAAAGTTGAACTGTTAAATATTAGTAACCAAGTGCTGAACAAGTAAACGTGATTTCTTTGCAGCTTACCTGTTGTGGTGGTCTTTGAAGATGTATACCCGGGGGGATGATGATGAGGATGATGGGACCCAAATATCAGTAGTCTTAGATGACCAAATCACTGTGAGCGGAGGTACTGGCAGGAAGTGCCGGCCAACCCGTGACAGCTGCAATCCTAACCTCACTTTCCTGGGAGTAAGTACTTTTGGACACAGTGGGACTTACTTCTGGGTAGACATGCTCAGGATTGTACTGTAACCCCCAAATCCAGAGTAACTCCGGGAGCACATAAGAGACTTTACGTGCACCTGTAGTTACTGCACCACCTAGTGAAAACCTATGGGAAATTCATATTGGAATCCAGAGTAAGTTGTTCTTACACTGGAGCAAGGACTCCCTGTAGTTACTCTGGATTTTGCCCTAAGTGTCCTGATTTTGGTGTTGTATGAGAGAGTAAAGAGAATCACTTCCTCCATCCCATACATCATCGTCATCATCATGCCTCAATTATGTCCCCCATCACCAGAAGTTACTTTTCTTAACCCTTCACTCCTCCGCCCTCCTCTTTAGGGAATCCTATTTGAAGAGATGTTCCTGTATCTTCCTTTTCTTTCAACAACAGGCGACAACTTTTTTCCACCCCAGGGGAGACAAAATGAAGATTGCAGCAACTTTTCTAAACTATTATATTTTTAATTGACTTTTACCATATATGTTGACTGTGTATTTTTTTTTAATTCAGCTATGAGTAATCTTGGAAGTTGTTTGGCACAAAATTGGCAAGATAACATTTTTAAATAAATAGAAAGAAATAAAAGTGGAGATTAACTATGGGTAATTTCACTTTATTTGAAGCATTATGGGCAAGTGGGAAGGGGAGAAAGAAGCCTTGTCTTCTTGCTATTTTGCTACTTTCTCGCTACTCCTGCGTTTTGAGAATCTGTTGTACAGCGAGAGAGAAAAGTGGAATTTTGCTTGCTTTTAATTTTAAGTGCTATTAAATTAATGTAAAATTAATTAATTTTAAGTGCTACTAATTAATTAATTATATCCCACCTTTCTCCACAAGCGGACTCAAGGCGGCTAACAACATAATAAAAGTACGTATGCAATCAGAATATAATTAAAATATTTAAAAGCAGTTAAAAACATTTTTTTTCATTTTCACATCATCCTTTCTCCAAGGAGTCACATGTTGCATGCATGCAATGGTGCATGCATGCAAAGTGGTTGCAGCCCTATGGGGTTGCAGCTCTATGGGGTGCTCTACGTTCTATGGGGTGCTTGCAGTGCAAAGGCAATGTTCTTTGAGCTCCTGGCAGAGGAGATGGTACTGGACCAGTGGTGGGATTCAAATAAATTAACAATAGGTTCTATGTCCTAATAACCTAAATTAACAAAAGGTTCTATGTTCCATTAGTAACTGTATCTCAGAACCAGGTGCTCATTAGCAAAGGGATCTATAGAACCTGTGAGAACCCCCTGATGCCCACCACTAAACTGGACCCTTGTGTGGTGAAATAACATGACATAATGCAATATCATTGGGGTATCAGAGTCCAATCCTATGCCCGTCTACTCAGAAGAAATCCCCATTATATTCAAAGGGGCTTACTCCCAGGTAAGTGAGGGTGGTTTGGCAGTGGAACAGATTGCCAAGGGAGGTGGTGGACTCTCCCTCACTGGGTATCTTCTAGCAGAGGCTTGATGAGCACTTGTCGGAGATGCTCTAGGAGGATTTCCTGCTACAGGCAGGGGATTGGACTAGATGACCTACGGGGTTCCTTCCAACTATGATTATGATTCTATAAGTGCGGATAGGATTGCAGCCTCACAGTGCAACATCAGGACCAATGTTACTCCTCTGCATGCCACGAAAGCCTCTTGAGAGATGCTCCAATTTGTAGACGTAAAATGATAGCATTAATTTCTTCCCTGATTCATGCTACCAGTACTGGAATGGGTGAAGTTAGGACATCAACATGGTTTGATGGAGCTTACACTGGACCTATAGCCAATGACCGTCTCTGGTGCCTTTGGATCCGGTCAATTTCAGTTCATCGAATCATAGAGTCCTAGAGTTGGAAGGGGACCCAGTTGGTCATCTAGTCCAACCCCCTGCCTGTGTCAAGAAATCTTCCTAGAGCATCTCCGACAGGTGCTGGTGGAGCCTCTGCTTGAAGACATTTGACTGTTTCCTTCACTTTATGGGATGTCAGGCCTAGCAGATACTTTAAGAAACCTCGTTCATGCTGTTTTCTTTCATTAGGGCATTAGCTTCAAACCATTTTTTGAGACGGTGGTCAACTGGGAACATGAACAGCAAAACAGGAAAGCAATCTATTACCGGCCCATCCTAGTTGATTTGCCAAATTAATGTTTTAGATCACCATGCAGCGGCAGACATAATTAAATGTCAGAAGGAAAGAGAGAGGGGGGGCTAAATGCATGAATAAAATATCTTTTATTTTATCATTACATTTTTTATAATAAAATTTACTTGTCGTCTTAATGTAATAATGTAGCTAACAAGATAATTTATTTCTGAATATAATTAAAACTTACAGAATGAGGAAGCCGGGCCCTCTGAGATGTTGGATTCACTCTGTTGGAGAGATGTATGGAAGCGGACAAACATTTAAAAGAAGCCCACTTAATAAAAGGTAAGGTTGAACTGAAATATTATGGGGAGACAAGAGGGGTAAAAGGAATCGGGGCAAATAGGAAAAAAATAAGGAAGACTTGTCTTACCCTACAATCCAGAGTAACTATGAGAGCACATAAGAGACATTACGTGTACCCATAGTTACTGCACCACCTAGCGAAAACCTATGCGAAATTCATATTGCAATCCAGAGCAAATTGTTCTTACACCGGAGCAAGGACTCCCTGTAGTTACTCTGGATTGCGCCTTCCGATGGCCTGGATTTCAATTTCTTAGGCTGTAATCCTAAAGACACTTTCCTGGGAGTAAGACCCATTGAACCCAGTGGGGCTAACTTTTGAGTAGACGTGTTTATAATGACACAGCACAGAACCAATAAATGAGGGGCACGCCCTAGTAGGGGTTGTCTACTTACTTTCACCAACTCTTTTCTCCTTCCATACCATAAATGGGAGAAGGAATTGGGGTGCAAAACAGAAATGGGGAGGGAAAAGGTGTGCTGAGCTGAACATCGGAGGAGAGTAGCAGAAGCTGGGACATCATTGCCACTGGATAATGTCCCCTCCATTTGGCACCCAACTTTGGTTGGGAGATGTAGCTCTAGTCACATTTGTAGGTCCAAGATGGGTACGTCATAGAGCCCAATGCTGCTGAATTTGAGCAAATTTAATCAGTTCCCCTTCCCCAGTCTTAGTTATCCATTTGGGAGAGAATAACCTGTGTCACATTCACATACCTTGACAGTTTTTTAATCTTTCCATGATCGGAGGTCATGCTCGGAGCTACAGAGTCCCACCAAAAATCAGATCATGACCCAACTCACAGTTTGGGAACCAGTAGTCTAATCTGAGATTATGGAATCAGTGGTTTCCAAACTTTTTCAACTGGGACCTCCTTTGACCTACTGAGCCAGTGGTTGCAGCTCCCCATTAGGACTATAAACATATACATTATATTGGGTAGTGCGTTAGGAAACGGCAGCTCCACTACTAACTTCCATCGTTTCCTATAGAGCCTCAGCTCACAGATTAAGAGCCTATTTATGGGAACTACTCCTGGGGATCCACTCCATAGGAGAAACGTAGGCCTATATCCTACAGTGAAATTGAGCCCCTTGTTCCGGAGCAGTTAAGAAGACTTTCCATAAGATAACACTAGAGGGTGACATAACTGCGTGGACCCGTAACTGTTACGGATTTTGCCCATAGGAAGTTGTCTTGTTCTTGAAAAGTATAGATTGCAGTCTTGAGCACCCATTTCATGAAGGCTGTGGCCTTTGCCAGATTCCAGGATGGTGGCATTTTGTGACCCTTCTGAAATGGTTACGACATCCCCCGTGGGGGTCCTGACCCCCGTTTGAGAACCACTTGTATGGTATAATCAATATTACCTACCCAAACACAGAAAAGCTTCAGTCTCTGGTCTTAGCTAACCTTAACTGGAAATGCCAAGGATTGAACTGGACAAGGAGCAGCCTTTCCATCATGAATTAGAGCATCGTCCCATCAAGATGAAGCGGAAGGGCTTCATTTTTTACCCTCGTTTGATGACAGCTGGCTGTTCTGTGAGGACTGGAGCAGGAAAATTCATTTTAAATCAAACTAAGTAGCTATCTTGTTGTTGTACCTGGGGCTCTATAATCCCATAGCCTATTGTACGTCACATCACCCACGTAATTATGCTACAACCACACGCCTGTGACATAAATTAAAATGAGGAGTGCAGGGCTGCGCATCAGTTATTTTTAGTGCTTTGCTGTCTCTCAAGCACAATTGGTATACTATGTTGTATTATTTAGAGTGCACCACGGAGTACCTGTAAATTTTATTTTGTTTGTTCCTTGCAGCTGCCAGATGGCATAGAATTCTATATACCATCTCTTAGTGTCGTTGAATTTTAAGCAGGCAGGTATAACGTTATACAGTGTTTTCCCATTTGATCTTATTCTTTACCATGTGCTCATCTCATTTGAGTCTCAAACAAATTAGTGCCTTCTGCCTTCCCAATTTTGAAAATCGCAGAAGCCTCACCGCTTAAAATTTCCCGCAACGAAGGACATGTTCCTGCTGTGTTCCTAATCTGGGCGATGAGCTTTTATATCTTTTCCATCTCATGGCACACCATCCGCACCATGGCACACCATTTATATATTTTCCACCTCATGGCACTTTTCCATATATACCTTTTCCATCTCATGGCACACCATCAGTTGTTTTTCCCATTGACAAGGCACACTATGCTGTTCAAATCCCAAAGGTTTCCTATTACAAAATGTCCCTCCCCAAATTCCCATGGCACATCTGAGGACTATCTGCGGCACATCAGTGCGCATGGCACACCGGTTGAAAATCACTGATTCATATAGTGCTTGTCCTGTGTTCAGATTCACGTAGAATTCTTACAACTGTCCTATAGATTGATAATAGATTGATAATAATCATGGCTTTTTTTTCCCTAGACATAAAGGTCGGGGTACTCACCATTAAAATGATTTTATAAATGTGGGGGGAGTACTCATCATGGAAATGTTTTAAATGTGGGGGTACTGACCATGACGATGTTACTTGTAATCATAGGCAGGTCTATTTGGGGAGCCACAGAGTTGCTGGTACTAACATCAGAGCTGTCGGTACTCAGTACTGGTGAGTAACCCCTCTAAAAGAACACTGATAATAATAGTAGATTGATAATAATAATAGATATTTTAATATCACTAAAATAAAGGCCAAAGGACACTAATTTGTGTGTGTAAGAGAGAGAGGGGCTTCCCTACTCTACTACACTTTCATAGCTGAAGTGAGGTTTGAATTGTTTGTGCTTGTAGAATCAAAATGGCTGTGATATCAAATATGTATAGGCTCCCCTATCTTGTTTTTCTTCTTTAGATACATATTTCCATCCCAATGCCTTCAGCGTCTAGTAATATATATATAATACAGATGCTGCAATCCTATACACATTTCCCTGGGAGAGGGCCCACTGAACGCATTGGGACTTACACCTGATGAGATGTGCCAAGACATGCACTGTAACAGTATGGTGAAATTATTTATTTATTTATGTCAAATACATAGATTTAGAGTCCTTTGGTGGTGCAAGTGGTTAAGACGCTGTGTCTGTTAACCAGCAGGCCAGGGTTCGAGACTCAGGTCCCCGCAAGACACGGATTTCCTGCTACAGGCAGGGAGTTGTACTACATGATCTACTGGGACCCTTCCAATCCTATGATGCTATGAATCTATGGTTAATCAGATGGAAATTAAGTGAATTACCATGTATTTTGAGACTCAGGAATTCCACATGGATGTCTGGTTGCCAACTCTCGCCAACTGGCAATTCTTCAATGTAGTCTGGCTGCCAGTTGTTGCTATTTGTTGAGTTCACATTTTAATGCCTCCCGGCGTGCACCACGAGGAGGCAAACGAGCATCACACCCTAGTATAGTAAAGAATGAGATGAAAACGAGGTCGACTTTCATAATTGTTTCCTTTCTGTTGCACTTTGTTTTAAATTGGTTGTCTCGTTGTAATATATTCATTCATTCATTTCACTCATTCATTCTCCGTCCTTCCCTTGCCCCATCAGGGAAGCTCTCAAAACAGCTATCAACAACGACAACAATAATGAGTGATCTTGGAGCCTGCACCCACCCGGTATTAGAACAGGGTGATTAAACATAGGTCCGCTTCAAAGCTCCAGGCTCTATTTATGTTTCACATGATGTACCAATTAAAGTGCACCTGCTGGATAGCCCCTCTCCCTAAGGATGGGAGCATCTCTTGCCGGCATCAGCCTAACCAATTATTGCAGCACATGGTTGAAAAGAGCTTTCTTAATGATGCTAACCCAAGTAGTGTGTGTGTGTGTATAGATAGATGGATAGATGGATAGATGGATAGATGAATGAATGAATGAATGAATGAATGAATGAATGAATGAGAGTTGGAAGGGACCCAGTGGATCATCTAGTCCATCAAGCCTGTGGCAGGAAATCCTCATCTTGTGGGGACTCTTGTGCTGGTTAACAGGCACAGTGTCAACCTATACATACACACACACACACATATAATTCTTCTGACAACTAGTTTACTTCTCAATAACCAGCACTGATTCCCTCATCAGTGAGCACCTAGCCTATTAATCTTTCCAAGGTTCAGTTTGTGGAAGAGACTTGGCTTTCATTTCCAGCACACCGCTGTGTAGCTCCACGATCCACCTGATAGCACTTAGTAAGTTTTGCTTTGCATTACATGCTTTGTTTTAGGCTTAAAAGGAGTAAAGTGTCTTTGCATCGTGACCATGGGATGAGCAGATTTCTTCCTCCGAGTCCAAAGATCTCCAGGCCGGCATCTCGAGCTTTTGGCTGGAGAATACAGGAGGTTAGCAAATTGGCCACAGCACGCTCTCGAAAGTATCCTCTGTGGGTCCAGATGGAAAAAAATGCCGCATTTGTGGAACTGGTTCAAGGAAACAGTAGACATGAATTGTTAAAAATGTGTGTTGGAAAAAGGAACTCTATGCTTTCTAACAACTGCAACAATCAGGATCAGTGGCATAGCTAGAGGGGGTGTGAAGCATTATGTTTTGCAGGGAGCATCACTTTGGTGTGCAAGCAGCCCCCACTCCTTCCCCTTTGGAGCTTGATGTTCACCTCTGTTTTCCTCCCACTGCTCACAATGAGCAAAATCCAGAGTAACTACCGGGAGTCCTTGCTCCGGTGTAAGAACAACTTACTCTGATTCCAATATGAATTTCCCATAGGTTTTCATTAAGTGCAGTGGTGGGCCTGGCCTGGCCCAAGATCCGGTTCTCGGGAAGTGGGCGGGGCCAGGGCGGTTTTTAATTAAAAAATTAAAAAATTACTTACTTCAGAGTAGACCTGCATAGGATGGATCTCTGAAGCTGCAGTCTTCTCCACACTTTCCTGGGAGTAAGTCCCATTGACTATACTGGGACTTACTTCAGAGTAGACCTGCTTAGGCTGGGGCTCTGAAGCTGCAGTCCTCTCCACACCTGCCTGGGAGTAAGTCCCATTGACTATACTGGGACTTACTTCAGAGTAGACCTGCTTAGGCTGGGGCTCTGATGCTGCAGTCCTCTCCATACCTGCCTGGGAGTAAGTCCCATTGACTATACTGGGACTTACTTCAGAGTAGACCTGCTTAGGCTGGGGCTCTGATGCTGCAGTCCACTCCACACCTGCCTGGGAGTAAGTCCCATTGACTGTACTGGGACTTACTTCAGAGTAGACCTGCTTAGGCTGGGGCTCTGATGCTGCAGTCCACTCCACACCTGCCTGGGAGTAAGTCCCATTGACTATACTGGGACTTACTTCAGAGTAGACCTGCTTAGGCTGGGGCTCTGATGCTGCGGTCCTCTCCACACCTGCGCTGCGCTCCCATCTCTGCCTCTCCGCCGGCGGGAGAGACAAGGAGAGCGAGGTGGCACCGCGCCGGCCCCGAACCGGTCCGCATGGTTCTGGGGGCCCCCTGCCCCTGCCGGATCGCCAACGGCAGGGGGATTGAAAGATCCGGTCCCCCAGAACCGGAGCAAACTGGCCTGTGCCCACCCCTGATTAAGTGGTACAGTAACTACGGGTGCACGTAAAGTCTCTTACATGCTCCTGTAGTTACTCTGGATTGAGGGGAATGGCTCTGAAGAAGAGGGCACACTGCTTGCACACTGCAGTGATGCTCTCTGCAAAACAGCACTTTGCACCCCCTCTAGCTACACCACTGATCCAAAGACATACCTTCCTATAGGTATCATATACGTTTCAGGTGTCTGGACAATCCTTTGCTCCCCCAAGTCCTCCAAGTGGTGTTTCCACTCAATTCCAACAACTATTACTAAAATGTGAATAAGAGCTAGTAAAACATATGTGGTTACTAAGCTCAATACTTGAATCTGTCAATATTTTTGATATATGGGGGTAGTTATGGAAAGAAGGGCATTCCTTCATGTTATATATGATCATTATGGAGAACTGTGTTGAGTTAATGGTTCAGCGGTACATAATGTCCCATGTATTGAGTAAAATAAATACAGCACAGTCCTTTACGTCAGGAAAATCAATCAGCGCTGGATTCTTGTATACATTTATGGTGAAGTATACACCATAATACACCATATGGTGAAGTATACACCAGTATACATGTATATAATGTATATATATACATTTATGGTGAAGCATACACCATATACGTATACACCTAATACAAAAATGTATTAGGATACTACAGTATTTCTGCATAGAAGACTGGAACATTGCAATGAGAAATCAAACCAGAAGGTTTATTATTATTTATTATTATAATAAATTTAAAATTACTATGCAACAAAGGCTGCAATCCTATCCACACTTAACTGGGAGTAAGCCCCATTGACTGTCATGGGACTTCTGAGTAGACATGCATAGGACTGGATTCATATGCTGCAGGCCTAAAGACACTTTCCTAGGAATAAAACCTATTGAACACAGTGGGGCTTACTTTGGAGTAGACAAGGTGCGGATTGTGTTCACAGAGGACTAACTGCTTTTGTAGATGTAATAATAAGTGCTCCGTAGGTAAAATATGGAAAACATTGGATTTAAATTCCCAGATTTTCTAACAAGCATGAAAAACATAGCATTATGTAGTACTATCTAAAATTATTTATATTGTGTTAATTATTTGTGTGTTATATTATTTTGTGTTATATAACACAGATTATATTTGTGTTAAAGACGGAAGGCAGAAGTTTAACATTGATTAATCCAAAATGGTCTGTGCTGAAACTTATATTAAGTTGCATGTTTACTGTTAGGAACATGCATGTTTAATGTTATGTGAGTTGCATATATATTGTTAAGAGACAATGATTATAATTTTGGGGTGAATATAGTATCAATTCAGGAGAAAATAAAAAGTGTTTAAAATGCAAAGGGCGGATGAGACATCTAAATGTTTGAAAATCCATGTATCATAAAAGTAAATAAATGTGAAAAATAGGATTAATTAATTAATAGTATTAATTTTGGCTTCCTGCCAAATGGCAGATTTTGTTTGTGTTGTCCAAGATGAACTTGTACCAGGCTGACCCCAAGAGTTGCAAGGTCCAATGTGGAGTGTTCACATGTGGACCCCACACTACCTGCCGCTCATCAGGCAACCATCTTGGGGTGCCATGTGCAAATGCACATAAATAGTTGGCATGGCTGTGATGCTAGTTTGCCTCCTCGTTTGCACCTCGTTTGCACCCCGTTTGCACCCCAGATAGCACAAAAACAATTGGCAGCCAGACTACATTGAAGAATTGGGGTCCAATTGGCAACGGTTGGCAGCCAGACATCAATGTGGAATTCTTGCCTCTCAAAATACATGGCAATAGAGCATTAACATCTGATTTACCATAAGTCCACATATTTGCCATACACTAAAAAATAAATAGTTGGCAGTGCACCACAAAATATTTGGAAATAGTTGGCAATTTGGTTGTGACGTGTGCACCTTTTTGTATTGCAACCCTGTTCCAATTTCTATCCTCGACTGTAACTGATGCTTAGGTTAGATGTTCATGGTCTGCCGGCATCTGTCAGTCTTGAGAGACTATAGGATCTTGCTCGGCGCTACATACGCTGCCTGCGAAGCACAAAGGCCTGGGTTAGATTGATATGAAGAGGCTGTATGTGTCTCGATTTTGTTTTTCCATTTTGTTTTTCCATTTTGTGTCCCACCCTTGGAAAAGTTGGAGTCCAGTGATACGTAAGAGGTAATAGTAGATGATCAATATAAGTAAATCATAGCACATGTGGGTACAAAAGACTTGCTGACGTGCAGCATTTTTCTGCAAGAACTATCGCTTCCTGCCGAATTCTCTTTGGGGCCATTAATTTGCACAAGCCAAGCTTGCCTCATTGAAGATTATTTTTTGCAATAACATTTAAAGGAAATAATATCTACTCCAAAATATTAAAATATTCTAACATCTACTCCATGGGGGGGGGGGGGAAGGAGAATCGGCCACTTTATCCATGTTAGTGTATTCCTATACTCAAAAGTAAGTCCCATTATGTTCAATAGGTCTTACTCCAGGAAAGTGTCTTTAGGATTGCGAGGAATTTTTAAAAACTGATGGAACTTGTGTATAAAGATCATGGTTCAGAAAAGTCCACGTCTAGACAGGAGATGTGGCACTGACGTTCACCATAGTGTTCATTGTAGGGTGACTTCATCTTAGGGTCATCATAAGGTTGTAGATAAAACGCTTCTGGGGACCATATCCGGCTCACAGCCGTCATGTTTCACATCCCCAGTCCAGTACCTTTTTCCCATAAGATGCTGGTTTTGCTTGTGCAGTATTTTTTATGTGAAGGAAAACAGACTTTTGACCCCATGCCACTGTCTGAATTTATGATGCAACACATCAACCATATAGTGCCGACTGTATATTTTAGTTCTTTGTATATAGTTTTATACAGAAAATGAATGGATTAAAAAAGTAAGGAAATCTCATTTTTTGCCTTATCACCATTGGGATGAGATACAACACTTCTTTATGGTCAGGCGAATCTGGGTAAGGGTATGTATATGTGTATGGCCTATATCCTAAAATGAAATTAAGCCCCTTGTTCCGGAGCAGTTAAGATGACTTTCCATAAGATAACACTTGAGGGTGATGTCACTGCATGGACCCATAACTGCTATGGATTTTGCCCTATGAGACAGACACAGAGAAAAAAAATTTAAATTTAGATCAGATCTAGAACAAGATTGGAATCAGATTTAAATATATTTAAAGGCATATTTTTTGAGACTGTAGTTTAAGATTTGTAGTTAAAGACTATAGTTTAAGCTGGGGTCTCCAAATCCCAGCTTAGGAGCTAGATACAAGCCCCAAACTGGTTCACGGCCATCATCTAGTCCCCTAGACCCAGTTGAACAACGACAACTGGAGCTGTGAAGGTAGGTGGGGGATATGGCTGTCTACTTAATGTGTGTTTTATTTTTATGGTGCTTGTGGAAATCCTGGACACTTCAGCCCATTTATTCATTAAACTATATTAAATTTATATTGAAAATATTCTATTTGGCCCTCTACCCTCTGCCAGATGTTTGATGTGGCCCTTTGGCCAAAACCTTTGGAGACCCCTCGTTGAAGAGCTCGTATTTGAATGTTTCTGCTGAGATTTACTAATGGAGAGTTCTCTTATTATTTTCTATTTTCGGTTCACGGAGATGTTCATTCTCTACTTTAAATTCAGAGGAACGTTGGGTGCAATTAGATGGTGTGCATGTTAATAAATGTTGCATGAATGAGTGCCATTTAAAACATGAAAGATTTAACTACAGTGGTAATCTAGAGACACAATTAGTGAAGAAGTGGTCATTCCTGACTCTCAAGTAAGTCAATTGAATGGTGCCATAAAAGAAATCTAAAAGTGAAATGGGTTTGATCAAAGCAGTGCTGATGGGTGACAAGCGACACCTTATAGTCCAGCTCCCAAAGAAGAAACCTTAGGTGTCCTGGAGGATCTGCATACCCAATGAGTTGCTAGTTGGCCAGGAACAGCTCTATCAGTGTATTTGTGTCTACTCAGAAGTAAGTTCCATTGTGTTCAATGGGACTTACACCCGGGAAAGTGCTCTTAGGAGTGCAGCCTATAGGTGCAGTCCAAAAGTAAGCCCCACTGTGTTCAATGGGTCTTAATTCCAGGAAAGTGCTCTTAGGGTTGCAACCTATAGGTGCAATCCTAACCATGTCTACTCAAAAGTCAGCCCCATTGTGTTCAATGGGTCTTACTCAATGATGGGATTCAAAGAAATTAACAACTGGTTCTATGCCCATCTGGCAGCCATTTTTAAATGGCTATTTTTAAACTTTATATGTCCTATCCCTCATTAACAACCGGTTCTATAGAGTAGGTCCGAACCTGCTGGAGCCCACCACTGGTCTTACTCCCAGGAAAGTGCACTTAGAATTGCAACCTATAGGTGCAATCCTAACCATGTCTACTCAAAAGTCAGCCCCATTGTGTTCAATGGGTCTTACTCCCAGCAAAGTCCTCTTAGGATTGCAACCTAAAGGTGCAATCCTACCCATGTCTACGCAAAAGTAAGCCCCATTGTGTTCAATGGGTCTTACTCCCATGAAAGGATTGCAGCCTATATTTTTTGTTTAGGTCATTTGTGGCTCTTGCTGGCTTTGTACCAGTGGGATCAGAAGAAGGTGCGCACTCCACCAGGTGACTCTCCCAAGGACTGTGGCACTACTAGTGGCCACAAATTTTGAGGCCCTTTTGGAAAGTTTGTATTTATAAATAAAACCATCATGTTGTATATTTTGGAAGGATTATTTCTGAGGAAGGTAGTGAAATAATCCATGTTGAATTAAAAAAAAGCAGGCCTCTGTCAGTCTTGAAAGACTATGGTATTGTGCTTGGCGCTGCATACGCTGCATGCGGAGCACAAAAACCTATGTTAGATTGTTATGGAGGATAGGCTGTTACCCAAGCAGCAAATCCCCCCCCCTCTCCACGCCACTGAATTAGTCCAATGGAAAGGCAGAGCCAATATGATTGGATCCAGCTGCGTCGCAGAGCTGGGCTAAGGACAGGAGCTCACCCTGTCTTGTGGGGCCGACCCGGGTCTCGAACCCTGGCCTGCTGATTAACAGGCTCAGCGTCTTAACCGCTTACGCCACCCACAGCCCACCATGTTGAATTATCTATCAAAAATTATGGCCAGTTAACTAGAAAAAAACACAACTGCCTTATGTAATAACACAACTGCCTTATGCCTTATGTAATAAGTGGATTTTTAGAAATTCACAACTCATTCACTAATTCTAGTGATGCCATTGCACTTTGGCTATATATATGAAATTATAATATATTCTATATGGTCTGGTCGCTCCTAAGACCATATATGGTGTTGATAAACAGATTTCTCGCATTGGTGATGCCTCTGCCTACCATCCATTCTTTAAAAGAGTTTCCTGCTTGTAAAATCTTCAGACCCCACCTTATGGTACTGCTAAGGCTACAATCCAGAGTAACTACAGAACCTCTTACATCGACATAAGTGGCACTCTGGACTGCTCTATGCATTTCCATAGGTGGCACCGTAACTAACCCCCAAAATCCAGAGTAACTACGGGAGCACATAAGAGACATTACGTGCACCCTTAGTTACTGCACCATCTAGTGAAAACCTATGGGAAATTCATATTGGAACCCAGAGTAAATTGTTCTTACACCAGAGCAAGGACTCCCCGTAGTTATTCTGGATTTTGCCCTTACGTCGACATAAGAGGTCTTGTAGTTACTCTGGATTGTAGCCTACGTTTTGCATTAGAAAATGGAGAGTTGCCAGGAATGATGGACTCCAAATCCTTTAGGAAATTTTTTATTTACTATTTTACTTTGAATCCTATGCCTTATCATGAAATTCTTTATGGTTCCTAATAGGGAAAGCAAGTGGAAAAATTAACAAGGCTACCATAGTCCTTTGTGACGTTTCTGAATTGTTCACCCCACGGACCGAACGATGCATTTATAATCCAAAGAGCGTTTTAACATTGACTACAGTTGTGCTGCTTTGTGGTACAAGATCCGGGGAAGTGTAATACATTTAATTTAACATGTGAGTAATTCTCACTTCAGTCGTGTTATGTGCTGTGTGATAACACTGAACAGTCTGAGCTCAAAGATGCCATCACAATTACATCCGCATCATTGTATTGAAGTTATCATATATATATGTGTGTGTGTATGTGTGTGTATATATGTATATATGTATATATATGTATATATATATGTATATATATAATATGTGTGTGTGTGTGTGTGTACATACATACATACATACATACATACATACATATATATATATATATATATATATATATATATATATATATATATATATATATATATATATATATATCATATGGCATATGGCATATGGCAAATACATGGCATGTGGTGTATGGCATGTGGCAAATGGCAAATACATGGCAAAAATGGCATATGGCAAATACATGGATTTAAGAACAAAAGAGCATAAGAAGACTCCACTGGATCAGGCCACAGTCCCATCCAATCCAGCTTCCTGTATCACACAGCAGTCCACCAGATGCACATATGACAGAACACATATGACACCTGCATCCAGGTATTCTCCCCAGGGGTGTCACTAGGGTTTGTGTTACCCAGTGCCGGAGGCCAGGGCGTCACCCCCCATGTAGCGGGAAGGGCAACAACCTGGATTGTGGGCATGTGCCGTTGCCCTGACTCCGCTAGTTTTTTAGCCACACATTCTAATAGGATAAGGATATTTCAAAGTGGATTGTTTCACTGCATTCTGCTTTGCATTAACATCCAACAGTTTATAACATGATGGGATTATTCCTAAAAATCATGATTTTTAGCCATTTTGATCACTAGTGGTATCACCCCCCTCAAGTGTGCCCCCTTTCTTATGATGGTTCCCAAACCTTTAAGATTGGGACCCCCCCCTTTTTTTAAAGAGAATCTGTCCAGGATCCAATAAATGATGTCATGGCTGGAAGCGACATCATCAGACACATTAAAACAAATAACCTAGCATCACACCCTTATGGTGACAGCAAACTATCGTCACCCTAATCCATAGGACATCTGGGTTTCTTGGACAGTGTGCAAACTGTGGGCCTTTCATCACATGTTAAGTAGCACAACCCAGTCCTTCTTGGACATGCCTTCATGTCCAAGGGGGTTGGACTAGATGACCTATTAGATCCCTTCCAACTTTATGATTCTAAATAGGATTGCTATTCCCCCAGGATATCCGGGTATTGTCCAGCTTCAAGGGTCATGACCTGGCCATGGTTTCTCTTCTCTTGTCCCACTCTGTTTTCTGGGGGGGGGGGGGTGTTGGGGGAACAATTATGGCCACCCTAGCATCAAGTTGCATGCATAATATAGGCTCTTTTGAGCCTCCAGGGCCACAAAAAATCTCCAGAAGGCCATGACTGAGACAATACAGTGAAAAGGTGAAAGGCAAGTACTGAGGAATAGGTTGGAGTGGAATAGATTGCCAAGGATGGTGGTGGACTCTCCTTCATTGGGGAACTTCAAGCAGGTGCATGTTAAAAAGCTCTATGAGGATTTCCTGCTACAGGCATGGGGCTGGACTAGATGACCTTGCAGGTGCCTTCCATGATTCTATAGGATTGCAGTGGAAGATTGTCCTCAAGGAGGAAACTGTCTACCTCCCAAAGAATCCCTTTTTGGTCAACCAGATGGAAGAGAATGAAGGTGCTGTAGACCACATCCCCACAGATGTGGAGGCAAAGCCAAAGGAAATCCCACTATCCAGAAAACAACTTTTCTGATTTGGTTCTGTGATGGAGCAGGTAGGGTCTTGAAAGTGTTGTACCCCAGCAAGTGTGATGCACATCACTTTTTCCAAAAGTGGTTGGACAGTTCCAAGGAAATGTAAGGTAGTGTCATCCTTAGAAGTTGTCCTTTCAGAATGAATGATTTTGGGATTTGGGGATTGATTTTGGGATTTGGGGATCTGCATTTTGCCCAATGCTAATCTCCTAGTAGATCTTTCTCCTTGCAGTATTTACCAGTGCAGGAATCTCACAGATGGGGTGGGGAAGGGAAAGCTGCCTAGATGACAGCAAACAAGAGCCTTCAAATATAGCAGTAAGATGCCAGGTGAGTAACATCAAATGAAGCTTATTGATTTTTCCCCCCTCTGTGTGTGGATTTTGTGCATCCGAGGGAAAAAAAGGAAGTTTCTTTTAAACACTTTGACATTGCAGTAATTAGACCTGGAACCATTTACGGAGCAAGCTGTGGATGGTTCTTAAGGGGAAAAATAATTTCTCATTGCTACGAGGATGGCTTGTAACCAAGAAGCTAATTTAGTATGGCAGGGAAAGCAATGACATGCATGCATGAATGAACGAACGAACGAACGAACGAATGAATGGCCACTGCTGCATCCTATGGGGCCAGGAAAGCCACTGGTATTTCCCTAGGCTGTCTAGTTGGCGGAGAACTGGGAGGTGTAAGTTGGACCTTCTGGCCAGGGTACGGGCATAGCATCTCTGCCAAACTTGGGTCCAGTAATTCCCCTGCCTGCCTTCCCCACGTCTATTTCTACCCCCTCCATGCCTCCATCTGTCCCCCAAAAACTCATTAGGTGGTTAAAAGACTTACTATGGGAGCCACTCCAGTGTCACTGTCTAAGGCTGCACTCCTAAAGGTAATTTCTATCCTTCGTTTCTATCCTTAATGGATCTTGAGTCTGACAGCCTTGTTTCTTGATAGGCAACAATGTCCATCTGCAGTCTGCTCAGCTCCATGTCGATGACAGCTGTTTTATGTACGTCATCTATTTCTTGCAGGTCATCAGAAAGGTCGGGGGTCATCGACAGCTTTAGGGCTGAAGTTTTCTTATGTTTGTTGCATGGTGCTGAGTTGTCGATCTACTTGTCGGCTTTCACCCTAAACCCCACGCACCCACTGAGGTTAACAGACCGGGGTGAGGCAGCACCTTACTGGCTGGGGGCTGCCCAGCTTAAGGCGGGCGATAGGTGCCCAATGAGGCACAATGACCTCTCCCACCATCGGAGTTAGCCCCTGGCATCACGCTCTTCACCAATCGAGCAACGACTTATAACCGGTAACTGACACTTCCCGTGTTGTTTCAACACTATATGCGAGGCTGGAGTGTCCTCTCCAGAGCACCAAGGATTGGGGTAGATTTTTATGGAGGATAGGCTGTTACCCAAGCAGCAAATCCCCCCTCTCCATGCCACTGAAATAGTCCAATGGAAAGGCAAGGCCAATATGATTGGCTCCAGCTGTGTCGCAGGAGTTACCAGAACATGAGTGTAACACAGTCACAAACTGCTTCTGGGACTCCGGCTCCAGATTTTTCCTTGAGGTTTACTCCTGAAACGTTTCCCATGGATGGGTATAGTCACAAGACAGTGGAGGTTTAGTGGGAGTGGTGAATGCCTTCTTCTGCTACCTGCCCCCTTTGGGATTGAGATGCATGTCCCTCCTGGTCCTTCCTGGGGCTGCAGGGTCCAGACTCAGAGGAACCTGCCCAAAGCATCCTGGCTACTAGCACTGCCGGGGTGAAACCCACCACTGAACTTAGCAGGCTTAGTACTGGTGTAGGGTTGCCATAATTCTCTTCCACAAAATTAGGACAGGACCCTCTGTCACACTTGGAAGTACGTGAACACAATCCTCCAAAATTGGGACTGTCCCTGTTTTGGGGGACATATGGCAGCCCTAAATACAAGTGAACATTTGAAATACAAGTGATCGCCCCCTTTGATACTTTATTAATCTCACAGATCCTACAATCCAGAGTAACTACGGGAGCACGTAAGAGACATTTACGTCAATGTAGTTATGGCACCACCAAATGAAAACCTATGGGAAATTCATATTGCAGTCCAGAGTAAATTGTTCTTATGTCAGAGCAAGGACTCCCCGTAGTTACTCTGGATTGCGCCCTCCATTTGATTTTTCAAACCACCAAAAAAGGAAAATCACATTTCTGGACCTGTAAAAAGCAAAAGAAATCCACGGAGGAGGAGAAAAGAGGAAAATCGATTTAGTTTATCTAACGTGTGGGGAGGATAAGACAGGCTGGGCTATTCATAGATTGACGGAGAGAGGCGAGGATTTTGTTTTGTGCTGTCGGGAGAGCCGCGGCCTTATAACGGCAGCGACATCATCCGATTCTTGTTTTGGGGTCTTGCAAATGCTGTGCCAGGCAGGCTTCAAAGAAGTGCCTTGGCACTTGGAGACTTTCCTCAGTAGATGGCATCCTTCCCTCAAAGTCGGCACTTGAGTCAATTTACCCAGCGTGGGGCCAGGGAAAGCTGATCTGCAGGAGATGCTGACTCCTGGAGAAAACACCGAAACAAAATGTTGGCTACATGTGGCTCATTGACTTACACACACGTGCACACATACACAATGATCAGTGTTCGTCTCCCTTATGTCTGTTGCACGTCTTTCCAATTTTTAAAAATGTTTACCTATATAGAAAGCTCCCCTCTTGCCAAACGTGTGACGAATGTGGCCTTATTATTTCTCCATCAATGTTATGCATTTAATCTGCAAAGTGCATCCAAATCATTTCAATGTTTGTTCTTTTCATCCCATGCCAAAGGTCTGAAGTGGAGTTGCTGTAACAAATGCAGCAACAACAACAACAACGACAACAAAAATGTTGCTTTCTTTTCATTGGGTCCTACCAAATAATCTTGGTAACTGTAGCATTAGGCCTGCTATCTCCTATTTTATAGCTACTATTGCATAGAAAACTCACAAACCCCAAAGTTCTTTGGAACAGATAATTTGTAGGGAAATAGGTGGTGCTTTGGTGGGAAGGAAACAACATTCCATGCGCATTTGAGTTTAATCATGCGGAACGCATGACCGCGGAGGCGTCTTTGGAAAACGCTGGCTCTTCGGCTTAAAAGCAGGGTTGAGCACCGCTCCCTATAGTCCGCCTCAACTAGCATGGCAACCTAAACCCTAGTGTATAGATTTATTTTTATATAGTATATGGCAAATACATGGATTTAAATGAGATGTCAATGTCCAGTCCACCCATCCATTCAAGAGCAGACTGGTCCCTATTGAAAAAAATCAGACACTGGGCCAGTATAAAAAATTAGCTTTTAAATCAGTTTAATCAGTTTTTAAAGTAGATGTTTTTATTTATTGTTTTAAGATGCTTGTTTTTAACTGTTTTAATGTATTGGATTTTATTGTTGGTGTTTTTATGCATGGTTTGTAATCCGCCTTGTGTCCCTCTGGGAGAAAGCCCATTCCAGGTGTGGGGAGCACAACGGAGTCATATGGTACCGAGGAGGTGAGACTCCCTCCAAGACTGGCTCCTCCACCCCCTCCAGCTATGCCACTGGATCCAGTGGAGGCGTTTCTTAATTACAAGCTATGATGAGTATAATTTTTGCTATCTGAAGTAAGCTAAGGCCAGTGGTGGGATTCAAATAAATTAACAACAGGTTGTATGTCCTAATAACCTAAATTAACAACAGGTTGTATGTCCTAATAACCTAAATTAACAACAGGTTCTAGGTCCCATTAGTAACGGTTCTCAGAACCAGGCGCTCATTAGCAAAGGATTCTATAGAACCTGTGAGAAACCCCGAAAGCCAACCACCGGCTAAGGCTGCAATCTTAAAGACACTTTCCTGGGAGTAAGACCCATTGAACACCATGGGACTTACTTTTGAGTAGAAACAGGATTGCACCCTAAATCTGAATGCCAAGATGCAATGGAGGCTACAGGATTCAGGGATCTTCTGTGTGTTTCCAAAGACATCTGGTGGGACACCGTGAGATACAGAAAGCTGGACGAGATGATTGACGGTGGCAATTCTTACCAAGGGAGCATTTTGAGCTTAAACATACCCAGATATTGCTCAACTTTGTTGGTTTCCTATAAATTTGTCCCTATATGGCTTTTTCCTTCTTTAAAGGTATTGCCCAGAATGTCTTTTGTTAGCTTGTTCTATAGCAGATCCCTTCAAGATCCGGGAAAAAAGCTGCCGAGCTTTTTCAGACCTTATGCGAGAAGAAGTGCAAATTGCTCTGGCCGATTCTTCTTTTTTGGTGCTTTTTCTTTCTAACATTTGTACTTGCAATTAAAACATCACTGGATGTGATTAAGTAATTAAGCTGAGTAATTAATCTATGGATTCACTAATAGGTTGGCTGTGTGCAGTGTATTTTTTCGCTCAGAGAATTGTTGAAATGAAGAATCAGAAGGTTTGCAGAATCCTAAGTTGGTCTACTTATAAGTAGATCCCACTGGCAGCGCAATCCTAACTTGCACTGATGGAATTCCTGGGCTGTATCTAGTGCGAGTTATGGGGACGCTGCCGTGCTACCACAGGGAAGGGAAGGCTCATCTCCTTCCCCATAGTAGGGCTTCTTAAGCCCCAATAGGTCTACTTAGACTTAGCTTGCAATCCTAAGTACACTTTCCTGGGAGTAAGACCTACTGAACACAATAAAGATCTACTGAATGCAGTCCTAAGTACACTTTCCTTGGAGTAAGGCCTACTGAACACTTTTGAGTAGACATGGTTAGGATTGTATTCATAGGCTGCAATCCTAAACACGTTTTCCTGGGAGTAGGTCCCCATTGAATACAATATAACTTACTTCTGAGTAGACATGCTTAGCGTTGCACTGTAAGGCCAACTTTAGAAGTGGTCAAGTTCTGAACAGACAGCATCCAGAGGTTGCTCCTGGCTGCCCAGGAAGCAAGGCATAGCTGCCGGATCGAACCCCTGCCTCCTGCTCCCTACCCTGTTGCCCACGGACCCGTCCTCCTCCCAGTCTAGAAGTTTCTTGGGTAACCATGGGGCCAGTCATTCTTAGTCTAACCTACCTTACAGGGTTGTTGTGAATACAAAAGTAGGAAGGAACCACATAAACCATGAAGGTTGGGAGGTATAACAATGTAAAATAAAAAATAAAATAAATAGGATTATAGGGTTCAGGGAAAGTGCAGTACCCTGCATACAGCTTTTGTATGGCCCAAAATGCCAAGGGTCGGTGCTGGTGTGTAACTGAATGGCCACATCTCTGTCCCTCCAACAATTCATTGTTGTCATGCACAGCAAAAAGAGCAACATCCTCCAATTCAGCTTCATATATTGGTTCACAAACACACAATATTGAATTATGAATTCCTATTTTCCTGTTTTGTGAGCTCAGGGGATTGATTTCTTGCTATTTAATTGTAATTGAATGTGCCGCTATAGATCCTTGTGCAAATTGCCAGCGCATTAACGGGCTATGTGTTTTTATGGCAGGCTCCTTGTGGGAAAGTGTCTCTTTGAGGTTTCCTAAATGTGCCGAATCCCCGAATGCCAGGCCAGTCTTTTCTCTCGGTCTCAATTAGTTCTTCTTGGAGCGTCTTACACTGAGCCGCTGCCCAGAGGAATTGGCTGTCTCCTTGATGTCAGCCTGGGTGACGTTGTCATTCCCACTTCTCTGCATCCACCACAGCGACACGATGCCTTCCAGGGCACGCTGTGATTGGCAAAGCATCCAAACCATCCCAGCGTGACTTCGCAATGTGTAGATTTTCTGCAAGATTGAGGTGCTGTGTTGGTCTCTGTTTTGGAATCGGAACCAAAAAGGTCTTTGCTTTGTATATATGTAGGAAAAAAGTCCCAACCAGATATCCGTCTGCAACAAAGAGGTATTTCCACACCACTCCGTAACCATAAATCTGGCCCCGAGTGGTGCACGTGGACCTTGATTTATGTTGTGAGTCTTCCAAATTGATTTTCCTATGAAGGAAGACAGGCTGCTTCGAGAGTCGGAATTATATGGCTGATGAGATTCTTTGAAGTGGAAGTGCTATGCGGGTGCTTGAAAGACATATAATCCTAGAGTTGGAAGGGACCCAATAGGTCATCTAGTCCAACCCCCTGAAAATCAAGAAGCTGTATCTTTTACACATAGGATCTGATCCAATCCTTGGCCAGTTTTTTGGCATCATTGTGCCTGGCATGCAATGGCTGCTAAAGGCACTTTATGGTGGGCAGAATAAGGGGGGTGCCAGCATGAGGCCAGAATGGATCTACATGGCTATCTGAGTAGGGTTGCCATAATTCTCTTCCGCAAAATTGGGATAGGACCCTCTGTCCCATTTGCCAGTATGAGGACACAATCCCCCCAAAATCGGGATTGTCCCTGTTTTTTGGGAATGTGGCGACCCTACTCTAGAATTTTACCCAAAACAAGGAAAACACACACATATGAGAGAGAGAGAGAGAGAGAGAGAGAGAGAGAAGGTTGTAAAATAGTAAATGAAAAGTAATCAGTGGTTCTGGGAATCAAACTAGAAACCTTCTCAAAGAAGTGTTTTGATGTGCATAGGACAGCTCTTACGACTGATGTTGAAAACAAGAAGCTCAGATTTGCACGCTTAAATTGGAACTGATGCATTATTTAGCATGTGCCAGATGAGTGTGAAAATAGTGCCCCATTGAGACACTGGCATAATGGTCTCCATTCCCCGTTGAACAAGGGCTGTTGTATTGGATTGCCTTCGGATGCCAGAGTTTTTGCAATATTGATACTAAATTGCTGCCACTTTGTGCATGAGCTTGTTAGCTTCTGGGTTTTATGGCTCTTAAACTCTGATTTAGATGCCAGTTCCTTGTAAATAAGCAGTGCTTCATTTAAATATCAATGATTTTAACAAATGACTTAAATTAAATGTGGTTTATAGCAACGGTTAGGCAGGCCAGCGACTGGTCGTTCAGACGTGTGTGTTAATGTGTGTAGAGCAGGCATGTGTGTAGATGGGGATCAGGTTGGTCTTGGAATGATTTGTGGTTGATCAGTCAGGTTGTTGACCCTGAGCTGCTTAACCACTAAATTAGTTGCTTAACTACTTAGCTGCTTAACTCTTAAACTACTCTGTGTATGATTTAATGAACGAATAAATTTAATTTAATAGTAAACAGTAAATTTACTAGTAAATTAGAATAGGTTGCAATCCTATCCACACTTACTTTGGAGTATGGCGCACCGACTGCAATGAAGCTTACTTCTAAGTAGACATGTATAGCCTTGGGGCGCTCAACCCCTTGGAATGTTCAATCCATGGTAATTCCGGCATAGATCTGTGGTTGCAAGTTTGCAGGTCACCCCAGTGCAAGGCTCCCTTTTTGGGAAGAAAGAAAGAAAGAAAGAAAGAAAGAAAGAAAGAAAGAAAGAAAGAAAGATGAATGAATGAATGAATGAATGAATGAATGAATGAATGAATGAATGAATGAATGAAAGCAGACAATGGGCTTTGGTCCGTTCCTTCTCTCACCATTTTGAAACATGTTCTGCTCTCATGAGCAGCACGTTCCCATTTCATACTGGTAGGTAGACCTTTGGATGCTACTGAAGGTCATAGTAGATTTTGAAGGCCAGATCCCGATCTATGAAATTCTGAAATCCTAGCTTAGGACCCTTCTGTCCATTAGACTTTTTCCTTCTTGGACCCTAGTAGGAACCATATGGGGCTGTCATGGTGGCCATGTGTTAAGAATATATTCCCAACCTCCATGTTGCTCTCTTAGCTTTATAATAAGGTCTTACTTAGAATAAGGTAACACTCAACAACTTCTCCAACAGTTCTAGAGACGGCCCTACCTGTGGGGCATCTGTCCCAGGAGGTTTTTTATGGTCAGTGACTGATTTGTAGGGTATCTGGTTATATATAAAAATAATTTAATGGGGTGACACCAACCCTAATGATGCCATTGCATATAGGCTGTGTGTATGATTTTGTAACATATATTGCATGGTCTGCTATGGGAGGAGGTCCAGCACAGGTATGATGCAATGGGATGCCGTACTGGGGTTGGAAACCCTAATGACATCTCTGACTGAGGTGCACATTACTGAACATAATGCAACTTCTAATAGCTTCTGATGCCACAATGGCTGCTTGCTAGTTATTCTTGGCAGGTTATTTTCATCTCCACACCTTCTGAAGGTACAGTAAATCTCAGCATTTCAGATTTAAAGAACAATATACGTTAGAAGTGTTGGCACTTATAGATGACAATTATTGGAAAAAAATAATCCTGAAAGCATTAGTGACCCACAGGTATTTCTTGTAGGTGTGGGATTTAATATATTGATGTTAATGTAATAATGTGACTGGGGGAGGGGGTCTTAAACCTCCGACTGCGTATCTTGTAATAGATTTTATGTAAAGCTGTATACATAAATCTTATGTATCGTCAACTCTGGGGTAAAGGCAGGTTCCTTCGTATAATTAAATCATGTTCTAGCCAATTGCATCTTGGCCTTCATTTGAAAAAGAATAATGAGAATATTCATTTTATTTTATGGCCTAAGCTAGCATTCTGTTCATGGAGGCCCTTTGGACTATAGAAGGGTCGTTGAGGAATAGGGTTGCCATATGTCCCCCAAAACCGAGACTGGCAAGTTTGGTAGGGGGTCCTGTCCTGATTTTATGTAAGAGAATTATGGCGACCCTGTTCAGGAAGCCTGTATCCCATGCCAGTACTGCACTGTGGGTTAGGCTGCAGTCCTAAATACACTTTCCTGGGAGTGGGCCTCATTGAATACAACAGGACTTACTTCTGAGTAGACACTGCTAGTGGAAGAAATGTTAAAAGGAAGTTCTCTCTCATGACACCCCAAGTTTTAACTTAAATTTCTAGATCTAAATTTGAATTTTTTTTTCCGTGCTGTAATTGCAGACTCATGTACCTGCCCTCTGTAAATTTATTTATTTAATTGATTTAATTAATTTATATCCCTCCTTTCTCAGCCAAAGGCTGACTCAAGGCGACTGACAAGAAAATAAATATATATAGATCACCCCACAAACAGTTTTTCCAATATAGGACATACGCAGTACTGATCACTGACATCACCTTTTTGCCTAAAGCTTTTGATGGGGTGGGGACATATAAATTCCCATAGTGTCCACAGATAGGATATGACCTATGAAGAGTTATTTGGAGGGAGGCTATAAAGCTTGGAGACCCTTACCATGCATGCCGTTGGAGCAGAGGTCCAGAAGATGGAAGAGAAGAGATAGATGGAAGAGAGTGAGATGGACTTCCTTTGCATGAGACGTCACTCATCCATTACAACCTCACCGATCTTTGACCTGCTGCCTTATTAATATTTTTAATATTATTTATTAATATATTAATATACTTAATCAATATTGAAATTCTTATTCATTGCTTATCAATAACAACAAAAAGTTCTCAAAGCCAAATCAATCAGAAGATGGTTCTCTATTCCAGGGGTTCTCTTCATAACGCCAGTATATTTCTGTTATATTGTTATGTGTTTTGTTATGTTTTTGACTTAATTGCACAATGGGTTTATGTTACACTTTTTGCAATATAGTCAACTAAATACTGACTTATCCTTATTCTCGAAATTCTGTACTTACTCAAATCTAATGCGCCATCAGGTTTAATGCGTACTCTGATCTTGGAGACTAAATTCTGCTGGAAAAGGTGTGTATTTAGATTTGAATAAATACTGTATGAAAAATACCTTCAACCCAGTTAGCAGAAACTGTCTGTTTCTTATTATATACATAACCTACAATCCAGAGTATCTACAGGAGAACGTAAGAGACATTACGTGCACCTGTAGTTACTGCACCACCTAGTGAAAACCTATAGGAAATTCATATTGCAATCCAGAGTAAATTGTTCTTACACCGGAGCAAGGACTCCCCGTAGTTACTCTGGATTGCACCCATAGACTCTCAATATTTGTCAACATCGGTCCTATTGATCCTTCATTAGGAGGTACTGGATACTTTTAATTACTAATCAAATAATTTTTTTTGTCTGGCGTGTGTTGCGATGGGTCTCCTTTTCAGCTCTGACCTTGCAGTTTGTTATTTGACATGTGAAGGTGGGATGCCTTGGTTAACTGGCTATTAATTATGCTAATGGAGATTTTGGATGGAGGTGATTATAAAATGTGGCTAATGGACCTTCGCTGTGCAAAAATGTTGCTTCAGGATTAAGGAGGAGAACGATAAAGTGGTTAGCCAATTGCATCTCAGACAGAGGAAAAAAATGAGGTTGCAAAGGAGCTGGTTGCATAGTTTAACATTAGATATAGGGCAAAATCCAGAGCAGTTATGGGTCCATGCAGTTATGTCCCTCTCTAGTGTTATGGAAAGTCACCTTATCTTCTCCGGAGCAAAGGGCTTAATTTGACTTTAGGATATGGGCCATAGTCAAGACTAGAAACTGAGAAGCTTTTGGATAAGGGCTGATGTGAGGTCTGAGTGGAGGATCAATAATTACTATTTTTGTTTTAAATTGGACTTTTTAAATAGAGTTTTATCCTAAAACTCTAACCCTACAATCCAGAGTGACTAAGGGCACAATCCAGAGTAACTATGGGGAGTCCTTGCTCCGGTGTAAGAACATTTTATTCTGGATACCAATATGAATTTCCCATAGGTTTTCACTGGGTGGTGCAATAACTACATGGACGTAAATGTCTCTTAAGTGCTCCCATAGTTACTCTGGATTTGGGGGTTACTCTGAATTGCTCTCTGCATTTTCCATAGATTTTCCATAAGTGGCATTGTAACTATGTCAGTGTAAAAGGTCCCATATTTACTCTGGATTGTAGGTTTAGATGACCTAATATGGCCCAATATACCTATTAGTCCAGGGCCCAGTCAGTAAAGAGCTTTAAGCATCGTGATCAGCCCCATGCGCAATGCCTTGAGGGAGTATTTTAGAGTCCTTTGAAATCAGGGTGACCCCTCAAAATGTAGAACATCCAAGAAAAATGTAGGACACAACAACAGAAAAGCTAAAATTATCTGTCTGTCTGTCCATATCTATATCTATATCTATATATCTATATATATAGATATATATATAGATATATAGATAGATATATAGATAGATATAGATATAGATATATAGAAGAGAGAGAGAGAGTTCATGAACTTAATTTGTACACTATATTAGTTTTTATTAATTTAAAAGCTATTATAGCTAATTAATTACATAAAATTTACCAATTAGAAGAAGGCAACAAGCTGCGTGCTCTAAAGAAAAAGGAGAACAACGAAGATTTTTTTTCCAGGACATGAGGCTTTTTAAACAAAAGCATATATCTTGGGAATAGAGGACATACCATCACCATATTTGAAATGTAGTACTTCCAATTTGTAGTGAAAACTAGAAGTGCCTTTTAGAGGCTGATGAAGGTACTAAATGTGGGTGGCTGAGGGTGTTCCAAATTTTTGTGTGCAATGCATTTTACAGATTTTATTGCATCTTGGGGATAATTCAAGGAATTAATTCAAGGGAGAGCGGAGTTATGGAGTATTGCACTACTCCTCTTGCAAGACCTCTGCGTTCTTGTCTGGCTCCTGCATTTTGAAGCCGTTCTCCTGTTCCAAATGCTTTGCGAGGGCAATCCCATGTGCAGCACAATGCGCTAATCCAACTGGAATGTGATCAAGCACGCCTCAGCAAACAGCCACGCACTGGGGTGTCCATCGGCCACTGCATCAAATCAGTCTTGAACCATAAAGAAGCCAACCTCACATATTAAGAGGAAACACACACAGCAAGAACGACATAGAGCCCAATCCTAACCATGTCTACTCAAAAGTAAGCCCCGTTGTGTTCAATGTATCTTACTCCCAGGAAAGTGTCTTTAGGATTGCAGCCATATTCTGATCTGGTTGAATTCAGGCAGAGCCTTAAGACCTTTTATTTTTAAAAAGCATTTTAAATGGGGCATAGGTTTTATTTATTTATTTATTGTTTTATTGTTTTATTTTTACTGTTTTTAACTATGTTTTTAGTCTGTTTTTATTGTTTGAGCTTTTTAAATTTAATTGTATTTTAATTGTTTTTAATTATGTTTTAATTTATATTTATAATTAGCTTTTAATGGTGTTTTATCCTGTTGTTAGCCGCCTTGGGCTCCCTATTGTAGGAGAGGAAAGGCAGGATATAAATAAATAAATAAATAAATAAATAAAGAAAGAAAGAAAGAAATAAATAAATAAATAAATAAATAAATAAATAAATAAATAAATAAATAAATAATGCTGCCCTTTGGTTTTGATTTAATTTTTTTATTAATTATATTTTCACAGGTGTGTGTGTCTCTCTCTCTGTGTCCAATCCTAACCATTCCCTTTACCTATATAAAAAAACCAGGCCTCTGTCAGTCTTGGAAGTCTATGGTATCGTGCTTGGTGCTGCATACGCTGCATATGAAGCATGAAAGCCTGGGTTGGATTGTTATGGAGGATAGGCTGTTACCCAAGCAGCAAATCCCCCCTCTCCACGCCACTGAATTAGTCCAATGGAAAGGCAGAGCCAATACAATTGGATCCAGCTGGCACCGCAGAGCTGGGATAAGGACAGGAGCTCACCCTGTCTTGTGGGGCCGACCCGGGTCTCAAACCTTGGCCTGCTGGAAACAGGCACAGAGTCTTAGCCGCTTGCGCCACCCACAGCCCATTTTGCCTATATAGCTGTGCCAAAAACGGTGACTCTGGCATCCTACGGCAGTAGTGCTGGGAATAGGCTGTTGGTCTAGATCAGTGATTTTCAACATTTTTCATCTCATGGCACACTTAACAAGGCATTGAAATTGTCTAGACATACCATCAGTTGTTTTTACCATTGACAAGGCACACCAGGCTGTTCAAATCCCCCACTTTTCCTATTAATTAATGTCAATCCCCAAATTCCCATGGCACACCTGAGGACTATCCGTGGCACACTAATGTGCCATGGCATACTGGTTGAAAATCACTGGTCTCGATGTTGGTTTTTCAACCACAATGCTGTGACGTGGACGGTACTCAGGTGTGCTGTGTGATTTTTTTGAGCTGCAGGATTTGTCCTGGTGTCCTGCCGCATGGTACGCCTTTTGACCATTGGGTCAAAACTGATGGTGAGCCATGATGATTTCAGGGCCTTGTCAGTGCACCGTGAGATGAAAAAGATTGAAAAATCACTGGATAAACACTCAGAGGACAATCCTAACCATGTCTACTCCAAAGTCAGCCCCATTGTGTTCAATGGGTCTTACTCCCAGGAAAATGTCTTTAAGATTGCAGCCTCAGCCGGCTCCACTGTGACTTACGTTCACATAGAACATGCCTTGTGTTAATGGCCATCATGCGGACCAAGTCCTTGGAGATCACGGCTAATTCCCTAAATGTTGGTGACAGCAATTCAATGCCGGTAGTTTTCCTGGCAGGGGATTATCATGACAATCGATTCCTGCAATAGATTTTGATTAGAAGCTTAGCATAGGCAGTGGGACAAGTGACAAATGTGTGTTACCGACTGGCACATTAAACACACACACCTATACGAGACCTGCCGTTGAGTCCAGATATCAAAACTAATGGAATAATAATGGTCCGTCAATTTTTCAGTGCGCAAGGATGACGGACACTTTGTGGCCGGCTGGGAGATAAAATATTACTCCTATACGAGTGTGTAGACCAAGCCTGTCGTACTCAGCCTCCAAGCCATACTAGGGCGCAATCCAGAGTAACTATGGGGAGTCCTTGCTCCGGTGTAAGAACCATTTGCTCTGGATTGCAATATGAATTTCCCATAGGTTTTCATTAGGTGGTGCAGTAACTACGGGTGCATGTAATGTCTCTTATGTGCTCCCGTAGTTACTCTGGATTGTAGGGCTAGACAGGACTGTGAAGTGATAAAATAATGGCAGTATCGGAGGATGTTGTAACATGAATCTAGTATTCAAAAAGGAAATATTTTAAAGCCACGTTCCTTTAAAAAAAATAAAATAAAAGTGTCCCTCCACGTTGGAGCCTTTCCAGGTGGGGAGAGTTCCATTTTATTCCCCCCAAATCTGGAAAGGATTTTGCCTACAGGGGTTTTGATTCTGGAATTCCCTGCTGAAACCCCCAAAATGTGTTATTTATTAAAAGCAATGTTTTGGAGACCCTTTGGACAGGTCAGCCACGTTTCCCAATGTCATGTCAATCTTCTAAGTGGACCCTACCGGGAGTGGGAACAAAGCTAAGAAAATGATCAAAAAATGTGTTAAATAAAAAAAAGTTTTAAAAAATATAAAGTGTGTCAGTTTACAATTGTGTAAAAACAGCTTTTCTTACTGTTGTAGAGAGGCTGTCAATAATTAGAAATATTGCTTGCATGACTGTGTCGCTACAACAGTAGAAAAGCAGTTTTTAAAACTTTTTTTTAAAAGCAGTTTTTGGTGGCGATTTGTGTTGATTCAAATTCGAGTATTAAAAAATCCATGTATAACAAGGTTGGACCTGTATTTATTAATTATATTTATTACTTTTATTTGTATTCTGCCTTCTTCACAAGGACTCAAATTTATTATTTAAACTAGTGAAATTAACCCGCGTTGCAGGAGGAAAATATCCCCCATGCACCATCTTCTCTGTGTGCCACTCCACCTGACACCACAACCCCCCAAGTGCCACACACCCTCATTCGACACACCTCTTATGCGCCACAACCTCCCATGCATCCATATTGCTATATGCCACACTCCTCCATGTGCCAAACCCTCCATGCGTCACACTCCTATGTGCCACAATCCCCCATGAGCCACAACCCCCATATTCTGTAACACCCCTGCCATGTGCCACAATACCCTCCATGTGCCACGATGCCCCCACCATGTGCAACACCCCCTTCTCAGCACAACACCCCCTCCTAGGCCCAACATTCAGATACTCTGTTTACTATATTTAAAGATATTATGGCTGAATTCCTAACTACACTTTCTTGGGAGTATGTTATATTGATAACAATGGGGCTTACTTTTGAGTAGACATGGTTAGGATTATGCTCTTGGGGTGCAATCCTAAACATGTCTACTCAGAAGTAAGTCCCATTATTTTTATGGGACTTGGGGCAAAATCCAGAGTAACTACGGGGAGTCCTTGTGCCAGTGTAAGAACAACTTACTCTGGATTGCGATATGAATTTCTCATAGGTTTTCACTAGGTGGTGCAGTAACTACGGGTGCATGTAAAGTCTCTTATGTGCTCCCATAATTACTCTGGATTTGGGAGTTAGGTTGCAATCCTAACCACACTTTCCTAGGAATAAGTAATATTGAACAAAATGGGACTTACTTCTGAGTAGACATGTTTAGGAATACACTGTTACTCTCAACAAAGTGGGTTTTGTGCTCTTTGAGTAATAACAAGTCAAGAGTTAACTAATTTTCAGTGTTAGCTGGTCAACAGACGGGATCACCGCATTAGTCCTTGTCTGAATGTGTCCGTCAGGACTGCTCTCCGGATTTTCTACGGTGGGTGTTGTAAACATAAAACCCTATAAAGATGGACACTGTAATAAAATCAAAGAGCTAACGCTATGGAAAAATCTGAGATAAATATCGACCTCTCCAAAAAGTAGCATGACTCCAGCGTCGGTTGTTACTGTGTTCAGCAGTCTAGCGTGATCTATTGACCTGTTGGAACACACACACGCTTGCCGGAGACGCCAGCAACAGGCCCATCAAAGTCCGTGTGACTAATTATTGGTGACAAGTGCCAGTAGGTTTCCACCGAAGACCCAGCGCTCAGCACTTTATACCTGTTCCAATCCTAGATATGCAGCAATTTTTGTACAGACACATTTCGGGAGATGAATGGCTGAATGGCTTCACTTCGTGCTTTTGCCCTGAGCCAGGAGTAAAGACAGAGCACCCAGGACCGGATAAAGCCACAAACAATCATTTAATTTAAAAATAAAAATAAAAATAATCAAATATATTCAAATGTTAAATTACTGTGTTTACTCGAATCTAACGTTCACCTTTCCAGCCAAATTTAGAGCACAATCCTATCCATATCTACTCAAAACTAAGCCCCAAATCCAGGAGCACATAAGAGACTTGACTTGCACCTGTAGTTACTGCAGCACCTAGTGAAAACCTATGGGAAATTCATATTGCAATCCAGAGTAAATTGTTCTTACACCGGAGCAAGGACTCCCCATAGTTACTCTGGATTTTGCCCTAAGACCCATTGGGGTCCATTCAATGGGTCTTGCTCCCAGGAAAGTGTCTTTCGGATTGCATCCGATGTCTCCAAAATCAGGGTGCTCATTAAATTTGATGCTGCATTAGATTCGAGTATATATGATTCTAAGTATAGGTCGGTAGTTAGCTTAACAGTTTACTATATTGTAATAAAAATGTTGCATAAACCCATTGTTGTTTAAAGAAGTTCAATTAGGTAAAAATTATAACATAAACCTATTTTTATCTTATAATTCATTGCTGTAAGCAGAAAAATTAAATTTCAGAGATACTTTGGTGTGCATTACCATCGCCAGTATTTTAATCTCAAGCGTCAGATTCAATGGCCCATTAGTATATATGACTGAATACGGGTATTTATTTACATTTAAATTATGTTTAATTAATTCAATGTTATTAAATTATGTTTAATAATTCCTCTGTGTGGAACTCCCTCCCCACTGAATTAAGGAAATCCCCCACAGAGTTATGCTTCCGGCAAGGCCTTAAAACTCTTTTATTTAAACAGGCATTTGATGGCTTTTAGAGGGTAATATTAATATATTGTTGCCTGCCTGTTTTTAACCTGGGTTTTATTATTTTTTTACTGTTTTTTATAGATTAATTGTAATTTAATTGTATTTATTATCTATTTTTAATGGTATTTTATTGTTGTTTGTAAATGTTGTTAGCCGCCTTGGGTTTTGTTAAGGAAGAAAGGCGGGATATTTAAATAAATAAATAAATAAATAAATAAATAAATAAATAAATAAATGATTTAAATTAAAAATCAAATATGTTTTACAAATCTAATATGCTTTCTCCACTTACATCTGACCACATTACATATTTACACATTACATGTCTCTACCAGTACAGTCCTATTATTGTCTACTCAGAAGTAAATTCCTTTGAGTTCAATAAGGCTTACTCCCAGGAAAGCGCTCTTAGGATTGCAGCCAACATCTCCTTGAAGCCTTTGGCACATCAGCATTCACTGGGCTGTGCTGGGTATTCACAGATCTAGAAATACTTATCATCATCATCATCAACATCAACATCAACAGTGTTTATGTATTGTATTTATGGGCTGTGGGTGGCGCAAGTGGTTAAGATGCTGTGCCTGTTAACCAGCAGGTCAGGGTTCGAGACCCGGGTCGGCCCCACAAGACAGGGTGAGCTCCTGTCCGTAGCCCAGCTCTGCGACACCAGCTGGATCCAATTGTCTTGGCTCTGCCTTTCCATTGGACTAATTCAGTGGCGTGGAGAGGGGGATTTGCTGCTTGGGTAACAGCCTCTCCTCCATAACAATCCAACCCAGGCTTTCGTGCTTCGCATGCAGCGTATGCAGCGCCGAACACGATACCATAGTCTTCCAAGACTGACGGAGGCCTGCTTTATATATAAAAACACACAGTATTTATATGTATAGGGTTGCCATAATTCTCTTCCACAAAATTGGGACAGGACCCTCAATATGTGAACACAATTCCCAAAAATTAGGACTGTGTCTGTTTTGGGGGGACATATGGCAACCCTATTTATATACCACTTTTCAAGAAAATGTTTACAAAATGTCAGCAAAGCAGTTTATAGAAAAAAATGAAATAAATTCTCCAGCAAAATAGAAATTTGTGTTTCGAAAACAGCATTTTATCTTCCCTTTTTCCCAGTTTATCCTCTTTTGAAGAGTTGCAAAAGAATGGAGGATTTTTCTTGTACTGCAGTTTTTCTTTACGGGGTGAAAAAAGAAGAAATTAAGTTTTACAACATCTTGCCTAAACAACTCCATCCAGTCTCATTTCTTTGTAGGACCGAAAAAAGCCTGGAGTTTTCTTTGGAGTGCTTAGTTGCAAATGCATTGGAAATCGTATGCAATCCTTCTCTGGATGGAGGTTAACTGTTTTCCATTTAGTGTACCTGAGAGTACATAGAACTAATTTCAAAGGCGGCTTGAAAGTTTTGGACTCTGGGCAAAACAATACGACGTTACTCATCTGGGAGGAATGAGAGCTAATGTGCATACGGGAAAATGCATACGTTTGTGGAATGAAAAGCTTAAAGGAAACCCAGAGGCTGAGCATGGATCTCAAATTGGACAAGACTTAGCAATGTGGCTCTAAAGTGCTTCAATTCTCACCGTTCTCCGGAGAGATCTGTATCCCATTATGGGAAAAGTGGTGGAGATGTGTCGGCCCAATTCGTAGAATGGTGGCCCTGCGGAGGACCGGAGTAAAGCAAATTGGAAAGACTGGTGTCAGATCATAGGCGACAATCCAGAGTAACTACGGTACCTTTACACCGACGTCGTTACGGTGCAGAAACCTGTGGGAAATGCATAGAGCAATCCAGAGAAAGGGTGCAATCCAGAGTAAGTATGGGGAGTCCATGCACAGGTGTAAGAACAATTTACTCTAGATACCAATATGAATTTCCTATAGGTTTTCACTATAGGTTTTCACTAGGTGGTCTCTTGACATAATGTCTCTTACGTGCTCCCATAGTTACTCTGGATTGTAGGGTAAGTGCCTTTTACATCTTCGTTTAGTTCCTCTGGATTATAGGGTTAGGCTTCAAATGGGGAGAATGTGGTAGAATATGGGGACCGTTGCTTAGATCAGTGTTTCTTAATCAATGGTTTTCATACCCCACTGGTGGAAGTTGAGGTGTAGGGTCCTTTGGGTAAGTATAGGAATACTGATGGGATTCAAAGAAATTAACAACGGGTTCTCTGCCCACCTTGCAGCCAGTTTTAAATGGTTATTTTAAAACTTTATATGTTCTATCTCTTGTTAACAACCGGTTCTATAGGGTGGGTGTAAACCTGCTGGAACCCTCCACTGCATAGGATCTTTAGGTACCTGTCACCTGGCAGTGAGACTGGCAATGCAACCATCAGCAGTAGGAGGCTTTGCTACAAGTGTGTGCATTTTCGTTCTCGAAAAAGCCCTCGCATGCACCCTGATGATGTTTGGCGCATTGCACTGGTCTCCCAATCTGTATGTAACTGGTGATCACATCATCACCAGTAACATTGCCAGTAAAATGAATGGCCTTTGGGCAGTGACACCATGATTGTAGAACATCCTTCCTAGGAATTATTGTATTTACTCAAATCTAATGCTCACCCATTCCAGCCGAATTTAGTCTCCAAAATCGGGGTGCGCATTAGATTCGATGGTTAATTATTTTTGAGTAAATGTTGTATTTTGAGTATGGGTATAGGGTGCACATTACATTTGATGGTACGTTATATTCAGGTACTTTTTCTAGGCTGGGTTTCAAGTACACTTATAGGAAATTCATGAGCTAGTTTGGATGACACTTTATACCAGCTTCATGAAATTTAAAACAAAACAAATCTCACCTGCAGCATCAGGTTTGAATTTTCAGGATCATTGAAGCAAAGCAAGCATCAGTAAGCAGGAAAAAATCCACTTGGAGTCAAGGGAAATCAGGAGCGAATAGAGCTGGAAGGGTCAGATGGGTGAGTTCCGAGCACATTTGCCATAGATTTTGTTTGTTCCCCTGTTGCTTTCCAGATGCCTTTTCTATCTGGAAGCGCACTGAAAATGGCACTGCACATATATTTGTGGGAAGGTAAAGGAACCCATAAACCTGGATCCATGCCAGTCTTTAGTACAAATACATTGCGCAGTCATGCTCCTGCTACCTTCTGTCTTGATGTGTGGTCCAATTCCCCTACAAGATGTGTGAGATATTTAATGAGTAGTCCTCAAGTTCATATAGGAACTCAAGAGGTTGACCTTTCTCTGGTGGTGCAAGTGGTTAAAACACTGTGCCAGTTAACCCGCAGGCCAGGGTTAGAGACCTGGTTCCCCAAAAGATGAAGATCTGCTACAGGCAGGGGGTTGGACTAGATGATCCACTGGGTCACTTCCAACTCTATGATTCTATGATTCCTGTATCTCCCAAGGGTCCACCCAATGCTTCAGGGACACACCATACAACAAGACACCATCATCCTGATGCAGGGTGACCATATGACCGGAAAAACCCAGATTTGTCTGGATTTTTAGCCTCCTGTCCAGGTGTCCTACATTTTGGCTTCATTGTCCTACATTTTGGCTTTGGATTTGAACTTCATGATGGTGCACAGTACCCCATCATGTCATATGTCATTGGATTCGTATTGAAGAGCAGAATGCAGTGTGAAAATTAGTTTTGAGATGTCTCCTTCTTCTCAAAAGTTATGGCCAAAAAACCAGAAAACAAAAACTATAAAAACAAAAAAATACATTTTTCGGCAATTTTTTTAAAAGGGTAGGATTTTTAGCTTGAAGGGGTAGGAATTTTGGGCTTGGGGTTCAGGAATTTTGTGTTTGGCATCTGGTCACCCTGTCCTGATGTCACTCTTGCACCTACAGGAGCTTGCACATACCATAGTTTGTCAGCTGTGATGAACTTCTACAGAAATCTGTCCAATCCTTATGGAGGTCAGATGCCATCAACACATCATGTGGCAAGGAGTTCCACAGATTAAATAAATGCTGGATAAACAATGCTGCGTTGGGTATGCCTGGGTATCCTGGTGCATAACCTTCTGGGACACATATACAACTCTCTAGAACATCCCAGTGTCCAGATCAACTGAGAATACGCATGGTTTGGAGATGGAATGGTTTGCTCTGGTTCAAAAAGGAACCAACAACAGACAGTGATTATGGGTGCAATCCAGAGTAACTACGTGGAGTCCTTGCTCCTGTGTAAGAACAATTTGCTCTGGATTGCAATATGAATTTCCCATAGGTTTTCACTAGGTGACGCTGTAACTACAGGTACACGTAACGTCTCTTATGTGCTCCCGTAGTTACTCTGGATTGTAGGGTATGAGTTTGACAGCTGGATTATGCAGATAGGAAGACGTCAGTGGAGATCAACTTGCTAAGGACATCTGAAAACTTGAACTACTCATATTTAGAAGAATATCAGCATTAAAACATTCCTTAAAACACAACTGACTCGAAACAACGTTCTTCTCGTTACGTAAAAATATACTTGTTTACATGTGACATTCTCATCCACTGGAATGAAATAAACAGATGGCTATTAATTACCACCAAGTTTAGGAGCCTGCTCTTTTCCGTTGCTTCTCGTGAGCTATAAAAATACCTCGCTGATTCAGATTCCAGGCCTGCAGGAGTGTATTAATTCCATATATCATTGCTGTAAAAACATTTTTGTACATCGTTAGATAAAATAATATGTGAACATAATTTAATGCCCTTATTTCCAAAAGCTGTTTGCATGCAACGTGTTGGAATGTTTGCTCCTTGCTTTATGTTCACAATTAACAGCAAATAATATTTCTGGGTTGAGGAAACAACAGTGTCCTAAAAAAGCACAGAATAAACAATAAATCCTTTGGCTTCCCAAAAAATCTATGAGGAGGATGATGATGGTGGTGGTGGTGTTGATGGTAATTCATAAAAGAACTTAAAATTGCTGGGTCCTGTTGGCGTCCTGTTTATGTGGCACGCGGTGTCTTGTGCCATGGGTATACCTCTGATCCTATACAAAAATTGAAAACCACACTTTCTCTACTTGCAAGTTTACGCTCTTAAATATAACGAGAAAGTGGGGCGCAATGGAAAGGAGAATAAAAATGAATTGGTTGAAGGAAAGCAAAATAAAGAGATGTCACAGTTAAGCAAGATGGCCACTTTTATGGGCTGTCGTGTGGTGGTTTAGGAATTGGTCTCCTTCCTCTGTGTCTTCAGACTCCACCTTTGATGGGGTGTATGAATTGTCTTGCTGGGATGCCTACGGGTACCCTATATGCAGTGGTGGGATTCAAATAAATTAGCAACAGGTTCTATGTCTTAATAACCTAAATTAACAACAGGTTCTATGTCCTAATAACCTAAATTAACAACAGGTTCTATGTCCCATTAGTAACCGGTTCTCAGAACCAGGCGCTCATTAGCAAAGGGACCTGTGAGAACCCCCTGAAGCCCACCACTGCCCTTCCCATATAGGGGATGCCCAGGTTCTAAATCCTATTATAACATCTATGGCTGCAATCCTAAAGACACTTTCCTGCAATCCTGAAGACAATGGGGCTTACTTTTGAGTAGACATGGTTAGGCTTGTGCTCTATGTCTTTCCTTCTAAAACTAGATGTTGGTTTGTTGACAATTAATGAAGTTATTAGAACAAGAGTTGGGAGAGTTTAGCTCAGCCTTTTTGTGATCAATATATGCTTTTTTCTCAGATGTTATGGCTAGAATGGTTCAGTCGATAACTAGATCCGGCTTGAAGGAGGCTTCCCTTGAAGACTTACGAGCCTAAGACAGTTGCTCCCAGTCATTATGTTTTACATTTTTGTAACAACTAGTGTTAACTTTCCCTAACATTGTACCACTTGTTCTTTGCAGAAGATCAATACAACTAGGAAAAAAAACTAAGTCTAAAGAAAGAACTATAGTTAATTCTAAGGGGAACAGATTTATCTTCTGATTTTAGCTTGCCTAAGTCTGACTTGTGTTCGGATATTCCCAGAAATCCCACAACAGAGACCCAAAATATTTCCTGCTGTGTCTATAATTTATAGTTCAGATTAGGAGCTGACTAACCCTACCATCCAGAGTAACATTGGGAGCACGTAAGAATCATTACATGCACCCGTAGTTACTGCACCACCTATGGGAAAATAGGTGATTGCAATATGAAAACCTATGGAAAATTCATATCCTAGAAAATTCAATCCAGAGCCTAGAATTCTGACCTAGTCCAAATTGGTCTTCCCTTTTGATAGTTACTTTTATTGTCATTGTATAAAAATATATACAGTGAAACTCAAATGCACTGTCATGATCCCGACTCAATATACCTAGCATAATAAATAAAAATGTATGCTTCAATCACACTCAATCCTTTCACCACACATTCATTGTGGTGTATACCATACACCATGTATACGCTTGAAATGAAATATATTAAGGTAAAACAGTACCATATTGCACAGAAAACACAATAATATTATAATAAGAACATTGTGATTTATTATATTATCCTCTGTTGGTGGCTTTTGAGTTTTTGTGGTGATGTAGGAAGGCAAGCGCATGTTTCTGCACCGGCCTAACTTTCCCCCAGGAGTGGCGCAGAAGTGTCTTACAGCATTTTTGTGACATACCCAGGACAGCACAGGACTTATGCCAGGGCTTAGGTTGGCCTGAATGGAGGTTAGGATTGCAGTCTAAGGATCACATATAGGGAGGCAAGCGCATGTTTGTGCACTGGCCTAACTTTCCCCCAGCAGTGGCGCAGAAGTGTCTTACAGCATTTTTGTGACATACCCAGGACAGTACAGGACTTATGCCAGGGCTTAGGTTGGCCTGAATGGAGGTTAGGATTGCAGCCTAAGAATTGCATGTAGGAAGGCAAGTGCATGTTTGTGCACCAGCCTAACTTTCTCCCAGGAGTGGCGCAGAAGTGTCTTACAGCATTTTTGTGACATACCCAGGTCAGCACAGGACTTATGCCAGGGCTTAGGTTGGCCTGAATGGAGGTTAGGATTGCAGTCTAAGGATCACATATAGGGAGGCAAGCGCATGTTTGTGCACTGGCCTAACTTTCCCCCAGCAGTGGCGCAGAAGTGTCTTACAGCATTTTTGTGACATACCCAGGTCAGCACAGAACTTATGCCAGGGCTTAGGTTGGCCTGAATGGAGGTTAGGATTGCAGTCTAAGGATCACATATAGGGAGGCAAGCGCATGTTTGTGCACTGGCCTAACTTTCCCCCAGCAGTGGCGCAGAAGTGTCTTACAGCATTTTTGTGACATACCCAGGTCAGCACAGGACTTATGCCAGGGCTTAGGTTGGCCTGAATGGAGGTTAGGATTGCAGTCTAAGGATCACATATAGGGAGGCAAGCGCATGTTTGTGCACTGGCCTAACTTTCCCCCAGCAGTGGCGCAGAAGTGTCTTACAGCATTTTTGTGACATACCCAGGTCAGCACAGAACTTATGCCAGGGCTTAGGTTGGCCTGAATGGAGGTTAGGATTGCAGTCTAAGGATCACATATAGGGAGGCAAGCGCATGTTTGTGCACTGGCCTAACTTTCCCCCAGCAGTGGCGCAGAAGTGTCTTACAGCATTTTTGTGACATACCCAGGTCAGCACAGAACTTATGCCAGGGCTTAGGTTGGCCTGAATGGAGGTTAGGATTGCAGTCTAAGGATCACATATAGGGAGGCAAGCACATGTTTGTGCACCAGCCTAACTTACCCCCAGGAGTGGTGCAGAAATGTCTTACAGCATTTTTGTGACATACCCAGGTCAGTACAGGACTTATGCTGGGGTTAGGCTGGCCTAAATGGACTGTGCTGACCTGATTATGTCACAAAAATACTGTAAGACACTTCTGGGGGTGTTGATGCTGGGGAAGGAACCCAGCCTAGGACCAGGGAAGGAACATAGCCTAGGACCTAGCCTAGTTTGTATGTGCAGAAGCATCCCCATCAAGCAGATGAGTGCGCGTTTCCAACTTCTAAAGTGTTGGAAGCTCTCCTTCAAAAGTTAAAAATCAAGGAATGCCCCCCCAACTCTGAAGTCGGTGCACATTCTCCATGATGAGAAGCAATGTGAGGAAAATTGCGATATTTTTTGGCAATAACTTATAGGCTTTGCGATATCAAAGGAAGAAAAGGTGCAGGCGTACAACTGAGATGAAAAGATGCTTGAGCCAGGGAGCCCAACGCAGAGCCGACAAGCTCATTTGGAGAAACCGGAGTGTTTTTAAAGTGACAGCAAGAAGATGGCTAAAAATATAGAAGATGCGGTGGTAAAAAATAGGAAGAAAGAAGGAATAGGAGATCTCAAGAATGCCGCAAAAGTAATGTTTGCCATGAAATTGAGTTTTGGATGAGAGTTTTATGTCAGTTATAAAAGCAGGCCTCCGTCAGTCTCGAGAGACTATGGTATTGTGCTCGGCGCTGCATACGCTGCATGCGAAGCACGAAAGCCTGGGTTGGATTGTTATGGAGGATAGGCTGTTCCCCAAGCAGCAGATCCCCCCTCTCCACGCCACTGAATTACTCCAATGGAAAGGCAGAGCCAATACGATTGGATCCAGCTGCGTCACAGAGCTGGGCTAAGGACAGGAGCTCACCCTGTCTTGTGGGGCCGACCCGGATCTCGAACCCTGGTTAACAGGCACAGCGTCTTAACTGCTTGTGCCACCCACAGCCCTATGTCAGTTATAATTATCAGATAAACCAGAGAATAATTATAATTTCACAGATCAAAAACCAGTAACAACATACTTGTATTTTTTTAGTTGCCAAAGGCTAAAATCCAGAGTAACTCTGGGACCTTTTACACCGAAGTAGTTATGGTGCCACCTATGGGAAACCTATGGGAAATGCATAGAGCAATCCTGAGCAAGGTCAAAATCCAGAGTAACTACAGGCAGTCCTTGCTACAGTGTAAGAACAATTTACTCTGTTTTGCAATATGTATTTCCCATTGGTTTTCACTAGGTGGTGCAGTAACTACGGGTGCACATAATGTCTCTTACGCAGAGGTGGGCCCAGCCTGGCCCAACATCCTGTTTTCCAGAAGTGGGCAGGGCCAGCAGCGGGGGTCAGGGCCACGGGGCGGGGCAAGTCAGGGCCGGGGCCGGGGAGGGTCAGGGGCGGGGCCGGGGAGGGCACACCACCCACCCCAGTGTGCTGCGGGTGCGGGTGGGCAGGGCGAGGGGGGGGCCCCAACCCCAGCGCACTGCCCACCTTGGCACAAGCACAGTGCGTCCTGAAGCTCACCGCTTCAGGACGCAGTTCTGAAGCTGGCCAGCCAGCTTCAGGACACACTGCACATGCGTCAACCTTCATTGGAAGGTTGATGCATGCGCAGGGCAGTGGTGGGGCTGGGCGCCAAACCGGTGCGCCTGGTTTTCTGGCCCACCGTAGTCACCGGTTCGGTGACGGCGGATCAGAAAGAGGAAGCGGTTCGGGTGATCCGGCCCAAACTGGCCTCAGCCCACCACTGCTCTTACGTGCTCATGTAGTTACTCTGGATTTGGCTGTTAGTGCTAGTTATGGTGCCACTAATGGGAAACCTATGGGAAATGCATAGAGCAATCCAGAGTAAGTGCCTCTTATATCTTCCCGTAGTTACTCTGGATTGTAGGGAAAAAGTTTGATCAAATTTAGGATATTGTTGCAGTCCCAAATCCAAAAACAGCATGGCTTTTTTTTTCCTCCGATGGGGTCTACTTTTGAAAGTATGGCAACTATGGAGCCTTATGGGTAGATTCAACCAGCTTCTTCATGATGTTTTGGGAGAGGGTGAGAACTCTATGTTAAAGATAACTTGTCCACTCCCCACTGGTCTATGGTTGTTAGGATTCCCTTTGGATTGATCTCACTGCCAGGTGATAGGTGCCTAAAGGTCCTATGATTACCCAAAGGACCCTACATCTCAACTGCCACCAGTGGTATGAATACCATTAATTAAGAAACACTGATCTCATTCCCAAACATCCACAAGAATAGGATACCCTTTTCCAACAAATAAGGAACTTTGTCCACCCTTTCAGTGCATGTTTTTGTATGCAATGGGATTTTAGGGATACTTGGGTTCCTTTCGGGGAGACAGGCAAGATAAAATTATTGCAAAATAAATACAATAGGGAAAAATTGGTCAGCATCTCTAGATTATTAGACCACCCAAAAAACAAACAAACAAAAAAAACACCAACAACCAGCAAGACCCATGAAACACCGTGGGGCTTACTTTTGAGTAGACCTGGTTAGGATTGTGCTATTTTAGAAAGATGTACTGTGTTTTTTTTTAAACAAGGCATAGACTTTTGAAGAATTATAGTATTCATTAATGTGTTATGTATGGGACTAGGAGTAAAAATATATAGAGATATTATGAAGAGCTTAAACTGAAAAAGTGTAATTTGATTGATTTATGTGAAATGTTCTGAAGATAAAAAGGGATGTACAACAATGGTCCGAATGTGTGTATCCTACATAACCCCACCCTATATGTGATACTTTCCCCCAAATCCAGAGTAACTACGGGAGCATGTAATAGACTTTACGTGCACCCGTAGTTACTGCACCAACTAGTGAAAACCTATGGGAAATTTGTATTGGAATCCAGGGTAAGTTGTTCTTACACCGGAGCAAGGACTCCCTGTAGTTACCCTGGATTTTGCCCTTTGTCCTTTAACTTTATCTGAAATTAATTAAAACCTTATAAAAATTGTAAATATATATAAAATAATTAGACCACCCCATTGGAGTATCCCTCCCAGTTGTCCTTCCCATTTGTTTCTGGGATTTATGTTCCTGCTACCTGGAGGAAAAGTAATGCAAAACTTCATCTCTGGCTGCCCGAATTGTGCATCTCATTGTAATTGCTTACATAGGAGCAGCTCCACAGGGGTTCTGATGCATTCAGCATTATGCAAATATTCACTGGCAGTGCTTTGGTGAATGACTTATTCATAGTTCATTGGACTGCGCTGCCGATAGCGCTCTTCGGGGGATAGTTCCCACCGCCCTAATTTACGGGAGTTGCAAAATTATGCAACTCTCCATATCTAGACTACTTTGGAGCCTCTGGGCTTTCTCTTACTTTCCTTGTATTGTCTCTTAACTGGGTTTGACTGACATTTCTTGCTTCCAGATTTAGGACTTTTTGTCATTTTTGTCTTACAGGCTCTTGAACATATATCCATCCTTGTCTCTTTCAGCATTGCAATGTGCGCACATGGAATTGCACACTGGATGCCTTGAGGTTCTGAGCGCCACAAAACACCCAAAGGTGTATTGCATAGGAATGTGCTATGGATGGGGTTAGTGGCATCTCGAGGTTTTGTTTCACCTCTTATGGGAGACCTCACCCCCGGTATGGACCTCCTCTGGTGGTGGACCAGCCTTGGGTGGTGGACATGGTGTTGCACCATTGCCCCATACCCTGCAGGAGTATGCACATCTAATGATATATAATATGATGGTATTATTTGAAAAAGCAAGATTTAAAAAATCTTGGCCAATAGTGGCATCATCTCCTATGTGTACTTGTAACCTGTCACACCATTCTAGTGGCTTATGACCCCATACCACCCTATGACACTACATGGCTATGGGAAATGTCATGACAGTACTTTGCCATATTAATTCTCTTTTCAATTATGGAGTAACTATGGAACATGCTATTTTCTCAGAACCAATATGTGGTTCAGTTTTACACGTGGTCTAGTATGTGTGTGCGTGTGTGTGTTGGATCCCCACAGCCACTCCGAACTTCTTTTGTTTCTATTTCATACCATCCGTACCATCATATCCCCCATGTTTGTATAGGAGAGACCCCCAAATCCAAAGTAACTAGTACGGGAGCACGTAAGAGACTTTATGTGCACCCGTAGTTACTGCACCACCTAGTGAAACCCTATGGGAAATTCATATTGGAATCCAGAGTAAGTTGTTCTTACACCGGAGCAAGGACTCCCCTTAGTGAAAACCTTTGGGAAATTCATATTGGAATCCAGAGTAAGTTATTCTTACACTGGAACAAGGACTCCCAGTAGTTACTCTGGATTTTGCCCATCATCTTGTGGTTGTAAACCTTGCTTTGTTCTTTATGAGCTGCTCCTTTCTTTTACATGCAGAGACATTTTTATTGCACCCTTCTTGATTTTATGAATAATGTTATTAATATCTTTTACCATTTTAAAAACCAGCAATAGAAAATAACTTGGCAGCGGCAGATGTTTCATTATTTAAAGAATAAATAAAGAAGGCTGCACAAAGTTAACCATTTCTTGGGTATAGAATAAGGAAACTTTTCTTACTCCAGCCAATTCCATCTCTGGTATTGCAGCAGAATTATGAATTTGACCAAGGAATTTTGCTCAGTTATAAAGTTTTCCTTTGATCAACACTGCCTATGGGAGCAATCCAGAGTAACTATGGGGAGTCCTTGCTCCAGTGTAAGAACAATTTGCTCTAGATTGCAATATGAATTTCACATAGGTTTTCACTAGGTGGTGCAGTAATTACGGGTGCATGTAATGTCTCTTACGTGCTCCCATAGTTACTCTGGATTGTAGAGTAAATCTCTGCTTCCATTTTATTTTGACTTTGATCCTATAACACAGATTTCATTTCCACCTGCCAATTCTACTGACAGATTTGACAAATTAATTCAACCGGATGTTTTTAGATGGCAGACTCTAACAAGGATATAAGAAAACTTCTGAGCAGAGATAAAAAATTAAAATTAAATTTTTTGGGGGGGGGGGTTTGGGTCCTGTTTGGGTTAGAAAAGAGTGCGAAGGTAGCATTAGGTTGAGAGCAAAATCTAGAGTAACTACGTGGAGTCCTTGCTCCGGTGTAAGAACAATTTGCTCTGGATTCCAATATGAATTTCCCATAGGTTTTCACTAGGTGGTACAGTAACTATGGGTACACATAATGTATCTTATATGCTCCTATAGTTACTCTGGATTGCAGGGTGATGCACATCTGTCTCAACCAGGAGATGTTTCCAGTGATGGGCTTCAGGGGGTTCTCACCGGTTCTATTGAACCCTTTGCTAATGAGTGCCTGGTTCCGAGAACCGGTTACTAATAGGACACAGAACCTGTTATTAATTTAGGTTATTAGGACATAGAAACTGTTGTTAATTTATTTGAATCCCACCACTGGATGTTTCGTTTTCATTCTGAGAACTAATATGATCCTCTCAATATTTGATGGAGGAATGTGATGGAAAGGAAACCATATGTAAAATCTGGGCGCAATCCAGAGTAACTACGGGGAGTCCTTGCTCCGGTGTAAGAACAATTTGCTCTGGACTGGAATATGAATTTCCCATAGGTTTTCACTAGGTGATTCAGTAACTACGGGTGCACGTAAAGTCTCTTACGTGCACCCGTAGTTACTCTGGATTGTAGGGTATGTCTCTGTTTTGCTCCCATCACCCAGAATGGGTGCAATGGAGAGGGGCTGCTTGCATGCTGCAATGAGGCCCCCTGCAAAACCTAGTGCTTTGCACCCCCTCTAGGTATACTCCTCTAGCTACTTGTAATCTTTTTGGTATGTCTTCTAACAAAAGATATTACTGGATAGGAATTTTATATACTGGAAAAGAAGTATTGAAAAAGAAAAAAAGTCAAATCTCTAACTGTGACCAGTGTCTGGAAACCTGATGCTAAACATTCTGCTCATCCAGTCATAAAATGGACATCATGTCATGCTTTAGGGGAGCTGAATCTGAACCATTTGAATTTCTGCTCTCAAATACACATTACATATTTGGACAATCGACAGACTGATCTTTTTGAGAGCAGGAAAAATGGTAGGAAAAACAATAAAGCCCAACAAAGCCTGTAAATACTGTATTTACTCGAATCTAACGCTCACCCTTTTTCAGTCGAATTCAGTCTCCAAAATCAGGTTGTGCATTAGATTTGATGGTTAATTAGATTTGAGTAAATACGGTATTTTGATTAGAAGTGTAGGGTGCACATCAGATACATTGGTGCATTAGATTTGAGTAAATAAAGTATTTCTTTAGCAATTGGTGGTGTAGGACAAGTGGGGTAACAAACACCATTACATTTCTGGAGGAGTTAGGGTGCAATCTTAACATAGGCTGGCACAACTCATTAGTCCTTCCATTCCCGTGGTGGTGTAGAGAGGCAAGGAGCACATGTCAAGCCAATAATGTGAGGAATTATTGATTGATTGATTGATTGATTGATTGATTGATTGATTGATTGATTGATTGATTGATTGACAACTGCATTTGAGACATGCTTTCCAATAATAAATTCTGGTTTCAGAAAGGCTTCAATGTTTTAAAGGAGGAGGAATAAAAAATCTTACCGTACAATCCAGAGTAACTACAGGAGCACGTAAGAGACATTATGTGCAGCTGTAGTTACTGCACCACCTAGAGAAAACCTATGGGAAATTCATATTGCAATCCAGAGCAAATTGTTCTTATACCGGAGCAAGGACTTCCCGTAGTTATTCTGGATTGCGCCCTTAATAAGTGATTATCGGAAAGAATTATTCCCTTTAAAAGAACAAGAAAAGTAAGATGTTCCAATTTTATTTTTAAGAACTGGGCTCAAGACCAGCTTACATTGTGTCGGATGTTTAATGCCATCGGTTGCAAAAGTCCCTCATTTACATTAGCATAATGTGACAAATGATGGACATTGGATTCGATAAGTCATATTCAAATCCAAGGCAGATGCCTCGTGAGCATGTATATCAAAGCAGACTCCTTATTTTTCCGTGTAATCGTGAGTCCAAAAAGGGCATTCATCACTTAATAACTCAATAACATAATGTTAAAATATTGCCGAGCTGTGCAGGCATTACGGAGTTGATTGTATTGCTAATAAAGCTAACAATATTCTGAACCCGGCAGGATTGATTTTTGCATTTTCAATATGACACCAGCTCACAAATAGGTTTATGATGCACCGAACTGAAAGGTATTTCAATGTCAATGCACAGAGCTTTCCAGTTACTCGGATAGTAAAGGCATTCCTTGGTGTCTGCAGGGAATATCCCTTCCTCCCGTGAAGACCGAAAACGTGGATAAGGGGAAACCGTATCTCTTTGGGTCCCCAGAACTCACAAGGCCATTCCTTTGTTTCTCTAAGACTGCACTCCTAAAGACACTTTCCTGGGAGTAAGACCCATTGAACACAATGGGGCTTACTTTTGAGTAGACATGATTAGGCTTGTGCTCTCCATTACATTAGTGGAAGGTCTTGTTTAACCAAAATGCTATAAGGAGAGCTTATAGCAAAGCAAGCAGGTAGACAGACGGAAAGGAAGCTAAGAGCACAATCCTAAACAGGTCTACTCAAAAGTAAACCCCACGGTATTCAATGGGTCTTACTCCCAAGAAAGTGTCTTTAGGATTGCAACCACAGTCTGTAAGAGAAACAGGATGCTTCTTTCTTTCTTTCTTTCTTTCTTTCTTTCTTTCTTTCTTTCTTTCTTCCTTCCTTCCTTCCTTCCTTCCTTCCTTCCTTCCTTCCTTCCTTTCTTTCTTTCTTTCTTTCTTTCTTTCTTTCTTTCTTTCTTTCTTTCTTTCTTTCTTTCTTTCTTTCCTTTCCTTTCCTTTCCTTTCCTTTCCTTTCCTTCCTTCCTTCCTTCCTTCCTTCCTTCCTTCCTTCCTTCCTTCCTTTCTTTCTACCTACCTACCTACCTACCTACCTACCTACCTACCTACCAGGGGACCCAAGGCAGTTCACATAAAAGCAACATTAGACCAGTTAAAAACATCATCAACCTTTTCTTATAAAATGCGACAATTAAAAAAACACGACAAAACAACACATCAAAAAAGAATTAAAACAGCACAATAAAATTATAACAATAAAAATAAAAGCAGTTGCATCTTTTATCCAGAAACATTACATAAAAATCAGATACTGTAAAATCAGGAGCATTATATTGATACCCTCTAAAATGGCTTCTTGAAAATTATCACACACACATGTGTTTGTGTGTGAAAATGTCGTGAAAACACATACACACCATTTGGCATGTCCACTCGGTTCTTCATATACTCTACGAAACTCTCATTTTTTCTAATTCAAGATTAGAAATAGGATTACCAGTTATCAAATGCATTCTCCAGGTGCTCTAATTAAGTACCTACCCCATAAAACCAATAATTGCTCCATTTGGGCAATTAGGGGGCAACGGCCATTAATGCAATATGTAATTAGGAGTTTCTAATGCAAAATATTCTCTAACCCCATTTGATTATATAATTATGAAGCAAATCAGTGTGGTTTCTCAATACGATGGATTAATGGATGCCTTGTCAATGCCCGGAGAAGAATTAGTGTACGGATCTTTAACTTCAAGCATTCCCACCGAAGCAGAAAGTGCTCTGAAATGAACTGGCCTTTTGCTGACTCCAGTTGCTTGTGTGCAGGACACGTTGTTGTGGGGAGAGTCGTGTGACGCATGAAGGATGCCAATCGAGAGTGTTTTCTGACGAGCTTCAGTCAGTGCCAGTGTTGGTGTAACTGCAGCCCTCTGGAGGCATCCAGACAAATTGCTTATCTAAAATAAATAATAGTGACAGGATACCTGGTGTCCAGTGGTACCCACTGCCAGGTGGTGTCCACTGCCCATTGATGCATGGCAGGGATGCCCAGTGCCCAGCGATGCCATGCACAGTGGTGCTCGTTGCTCTTTGTGCAGTGGTGGCCGGTTGTGCCTGATGTCTGGTGGTGCCTGGCAAGGATGCCCAATGTATGTTAGGGATGCCTGGTGCCCACTGCTGCCTGGTGGTGGTGCCCAGTGCGTGGTGGTCTCTCCTGCCTGATGTCTGGTAAGGATGTCCAGTGTCCATTGCTGCCGTGCCTGGTGGTGCACAGTGATGCCCGTTGCCCTTTGTGCAGTTGTGTTCAGTTGTGCCCAATGCCTAGTGGTGCCCAGTAAGGATGCCCCATACTTGGTAGGTGCCCACTGCCCAATGATACCTGCTATTGCCCACTGCCGTGTTGTGCCCGCCATCCAGCTGGTGCCATTGGTGCCTGGTGGTGACTGATTCCCACTGCACAGTAGTGCCCAGTGATACCTGCTGCCTGATGATTACTTGTTGTCCTGTGCCTGGCAGTGCCCGCCATTTCCCCCTGATACCCTCTGCAGTACCAAGTGCCTTTTGGTGCCCACCAGTGCCCATTGGTGCCCCATTGTGGCACTGTGTCTCATCTTCTCCAAACATCAGCACATGTGGATGAGATCTGACTGCCCCAAATGAACTTTATGGTTGCCTGTCCTGCCTTCTCCTCCATGTTTGGGTCACAAAAATAGTTGATGGTTGGACCCAGCTTCAAAGAGAGCTGCAAATGCTGAATGGAAAACACTCAACACAGCAGGGAAGACACTGTGGCTTTAAACCAGCCGATGAAAACGCACTGAACTGATTCATAAAGCTTGAAAGAGGCTCCGATTTGGTAAAGAATATAAAAAAACAAAATTAAATCTCTGCACAAAAATTATTCTCTTTGTGTTCCTTTTACTCTGTTGACAATGGAGAGGATTATGCACATATATGAAGAGCGGATCCCACTGTTTCCTCGTGTGAAGGGCTCAATAAATACAAACAGGACATGGCGGAGGCATTAAAAGCACATAAGTTGCTTAAGCCACCTTGATCCCAAGGTCGGTGCAGTTTTACTTGACTTCAGGAAAGGGGATTATGTTGACAGGCTCAAGTCTATTTTCTCACTGATATGCCAAATAATACAGTAGATCAAGCCACACGTTAACAATACATTGGAAACGACGGGATGTGCGCTGCGGCGCTTCGGATGAATAAAGAGCAAGAAGCAACCCACAGTGTCGTGGGCAGGTGATAAGAGATGTTGGGACATGCGCCTCTGGCCAAAACTCTGGGTGTTGCTCTTTGTCGGGACCTAAAAGAGGGTGATCAGCCAGAGTGTGATGAAACAACAGTCCAATGGGTGAGCCATTTAGGGGGTGGAAGTGTGGATTGCAAGGACTAATGTGACACTTATGGTTTCATGTTTGATAGACTTGTTTATCATCCTTAGTCACTGATTTGAATATCCACAGATTCCGAGTCCAAGATAGCCTCAGAGGACCTCTTGGAGACAGCATGGTGTAGTGGTTAGGGAGTTGGACTGAGACCTGGATGATCAGGGTTCAGTTCCCCCCCGTCAGCCATGAAGCTTCCTGGGTGATGTTGGGCCAGTCACATACTCTTACCCTACAATCCAGAGTAACTATGGGAAGATGTAAGAGGCACTTACTCTGGATTGCTCTATGCATTTCCCATAGGTTTCCCATAGGTGGCACCGTAACTACATTGGTGTAAAAGGTCCTGTAGTTACTCTGGATTATAGCCTTAGTGTCACCTACCTCACAGGGTTGTTGTGAGGACAAAAGGATAAGCCACGTTGGGCATTTGCTTTGGGTGGGATATAAATCCCATAAACAAATACACTAGTGGCTTCTGGATGTGGCTTCTGGATGTAGTGGCTTCTGGATGTGTCCAAGAGGTGTTTGGAGGCATACCTGTTGGGAGCCCATGCATGGAGGCCGCACATGGCTTCCCATATCTCAGATGTCCTCCCAGACATGAGTGACACTTCCAGCTTCTTTTATCAATCCTTGAAAGGAAGGAACTTCCTTGAAACTTTCTCAATCTTTCCAATCAAAAATGGTCACCACTCCTATCTTACATATTTGTAGGTTATGTAGGGTAGGATCTGGGGGATGTTCTAGGACCAGATCTGGCCATGTTCCTTTCCTACCACAATCCTGATTTTGGTTTTATTTCACTAACAACTCATGTGCGTTAGTGTGAGATGTGCATCTGAAGATCTAATGAGATTAAGGGCACAATCCAGAGTAATTATGGGAGCACATAAGAGACATTACGTGCACCCATAGTTACTGCACCACCTAGTGAAAACCTATGGGAAATTCATATTGCAATCCAGAATAACTTGTTCTTACTCTGCAGCAGGGACTCCCCGTAGTTACTCTGGACTTCGCCCTAGATGATCTAAGAGCCTCTGATCCAGTTGACCAACCACAACTGGAGCTGTGATGGTGGGGTGGGAAAAATGGGGATCAATTTAAGTGTGTGCTGTATTTTGATGCTTGCATAAATCCTGGAAATTTGATATCCTATCACTTCATTAATCAAAGTTCCAACCCTAGACTGTTCATTTAAGGGTACAATCCAGAGTAACTACGGGGAGCCCTTGCTTCAGTGTAAGAACCAGTTACTCTGGATTCCATGAATATCCCATAGGTTTTCACTAGGTGGTGCAGTAACTACGGGTGCACATAAAGTATCTTACGTGCTCCTGTAGTTACTCTGGATTTAAGTGCCAATTTCATATTTAAATTTTTTCCCCTGGTTGTGTGCCGCACAATTTTTTTACCCGTTGTGTGGAAAATGGATGAAGATGTGTTCACCAGCATTGTGATGCACACCCAGATGACAGGTATTCAGTGCAATTTCTACTTTTCTTGTATTGTGCAAACCTATCTAGCTTAAAATACTGGTTTAAATGCACGTCTAACAGTTTAATCCTATTCTCCTTCCCCGCCAATGCCAGAATACTTCAATGGCGACCTCTGAATCCTATGGAGGGGGGAATTTCTAGGTAAGATAACATGTCAAAGGAACTTTTGCCAAGGGATATCCATAGTATTAATTTGTTTTCTATAAATTTCCATTTGTTGACAGCAGTTTCATAGTTCTCTCCAGCATCGCCGTGGGTGAAGTTATGGTGCCAGGTGGCTCACAGACTTGCAAAGTTGGAGGTGATCCAGTGGCCATCTAAACCCAACGCCTTCCCGAAGTGAGGATCGTATATCCCGTAAGCCTCTCACAGATTGATAGAAGCCATCTAGATCACTGTGTGCCCCAAGCCGAGAGCAGGTGATGTTCCATTTAAGTACTTAGTAGGGCAAATAGATTAAAATTAATTATTCTGTAAACAAATCAAGCAATGGGTAAGGGATTAGTTTGATCCATATTGAAATACTGCCTGATCCTAGCTCAAAAAACTGTTGTCGTGCTTGGCACCAGCTGATCTGAATTTGGCAACTGAGTTAGTTGCAACAGTAGTTTTGAGTTAGCATGGGATTATGGATTACTGCAGCCCTCTTTTTTTGCCTTTGGAGAAAATTAGCGCAACTCTCAGGGTAGATGGTCACACTTGTTATGGTTTTTTACTTACTGTTTCCTTCCAAGTTATGATACAGTTTTATTTTTCTAGGAAAAAAACTTCTAGAACAATTTCCCTTAAATCAGTGTTTCTCAATTTTTGGGTTGGGATCACCATGGCGGGTCACAAGCCCATTTGAGGTGGGTCCCCATTCATTTCAGTATTTTATTTTTTATTATATTAGACTGGGCTGTGGGTGGCGCAAGTGGCTAAGACACTGTGCCTGTTAACCAGCTGGCCCAGGTTCGAGACCCAGGTCGCCCCACATGACAGTGTGAGATCCTGTCCTTTGTCCTTAGCCCAGCTCTGCGAACGCAGCTGGATCCAATTGTATTGGTTCTGCCTTTCCATTGGACTAATTCAGTGGCGTGGAGAGGGGGGATTTGCTGCTTGGGTAACAGCCTCTCCTCCATAACAATCCAACCCAGGCCTTCGTGCTTCGCATGCAGCATATGCAGCGCAGAGCACAATACCATAGTCTTTCAAGACTGAAGGAGTCCTGCTTGATGCTATCATGGTATGGGACTGTTTTTGGGGAAATGTTACAGATCTATATTTTTAAAAGGCTATGTAGGCTACAATCAAGAGTAACTACAGGACCTTTTACACCGACATAGTTATGGTGCCACCTATGGGAAACCTATGCAAAATGAAAAGAGCAAGCCAGAGTAACTGCCTCTTACATCTTCTGGATTGTAGGGTATGTATAAGCTTTTAATAATGATAGTTAGTGGGGCTTATTCCCAGATAAGTGTGGTTAGGATTGCAGCTTTTGGGATATTTGGAGGCGTTTCTCCCCCCCCCCCCCCCCCAAAACAGCGCAGCAATTGCTGTTTAGGAAGGTTATTTTAATCTGATTTTTAAACTTAAAACTTATTGTATTATAATACAATATATACTCATTAAAATTAGTCTTTATATAAAAGAATATAATATTTATATAAATTTCATATAATTTTTAAATTCTAATTTAAATTTTATAATTTTTTAAATTATAATGTCAATAATTTTTCAAATTATAATTTTTATAATTTTTTATAAAAAGTAAATTAATTATATTATAATTATAATACATTATTATATTTTAAATTTATTTACTTGATTACTGTATTTACTCAAATCTAATGCTCATCTTTTTCAGCCAAATTTAGGGCGCAATCCAGAGTAACCACAGGGAGTCCTTGCTCCGACACAAGAACAATTTACTCTGGATTGCAATATGAATTTCCCATAGGTTTTCACTAGGTGGTGCTGAAACTACATCAATGTTAATGTTTCTTACGTGCTCCCGTAGTTACTCTGGATTGTCTCCAAAATCAGGGTGTGCATTAGATTCAATGGTTAATTAGAGTAAATACTTTTAGTGTAAGTGTAGGGTGCGCATTAGATTCGATGGCACATTATATTCAATTATTATATTTTAAGAGTAATCCTGCATGAGCTTTCCATGGGAAAAATATTTGGTAGGGATTAACCAACCCAGGGTTACTCAATACTTACTCAATACTTTACTCAATATTTCTGGAACGGCATCCGTTTGTAGGTTTTCCCTACAATCCACAGTAACTACGGGAGCACGTAAGAGACATTATGTGTACCCGTAGTTACTGCACCACAAAGGTGAAAACCTATGGGAAATTCATATTGCAATCCAGAGCAAATTGTTCTTACACCGGAGCAAGGACTCCCCGTAGTTACTCTGGATTGTGCCCTATGAAAGAAATTGATGTTCCTGTTTGCAGACGCTACTAGGAAGCACTGCAGCACCCACAGAACATTTCACTACAGAGGAAACACTTGTCATCACTTTAAAAAAGTGTTCTTGCACATGTCGAACACTATGCTGGAAGTGTTCAACATAAAATGGTATATATGTGTGCGCCCCAAATGTGCTTTCAGCACACTTTTTCCTTGGTATTTTTAAATCAACGTCTGTGTCAGAAAAATACATAAGTGGCTTTTTCATCTTGCAAATACGAGGTGCAGATTCATTTGCACTGATCAAAAACTTCTTGATCAGAGGAGACACACAAACATGTGCGCACAACCAGTGGCATAGCTATTGGGGGTGCAATGTAGTAATGTTGCAGTAACATTATCATCATCAGAATGAGAGTTGGGCCAATGCATGTCTACTCAGATGTAAGCCTCATTATCATCAGTGGGTCTTACTCCCAGGTAAGTATGGATAAGATTGTATTGTGAGTTTTCACTTTCCCCAATACAAGCCAATCACCCTGGTCACTCTTCTTCATCCTGTACAGTGGCTCATAAGCTACAGAGGACTTTCTGATTTAGGATATCGAGCACAATCCTTACCATGTCTACACAAAAGTAAGCCCAATTATGTTCAACGGGTCTTACTCCCAGGAAAGTGTCTTTAGTATTGCAGTGACTAAATGATTACAAGTGAACATCTAAGTGGCTTGATCTCAAGGGACCTTCCTAACGACCACCCTTCGTCTTCATTATCCAGGGACCACTTCATGCTGTTATTCATGCTTGTTTCACCCAGTCTGACCTCATCAGGATCGTTCTTTGGGGAAATGGTGCTTATGTCTTGTGAGGCAGCCTAATGTTTCAATATTAATAATAATTGATAAATTACTTCTATTGCCTATAGTGTGTTCTAGGTGGCACTTCCAATACTAATATAGAAAACTGAAGAATCCTATAAAAGAAAAGGTAGAAAATGTTCTCTATTATGAAAACATATCCTACAGCAGTCACAACCTCAGGTCAGGGGGCTGCAAGAGAGTGGGATCCACAATCTTAGAATATGGCACTGTGCTTTCCTAGGAGTAACCCCAAATCCAGAGTAACTACGGGAGCACGTAAGAGACTTTACGTGCACCTGTAGTTGCTGCACCACCTAGTGAAAACCTATGGGAAATTCATATTGGAATCTAGTGTAAGTTGTTCTTACACCAGAGCAAGGACTCCCTGTAGTTACTCTGGATTTTGCCCTAAGTCTTATTAAACACAATGGGACTTACTTCTGTGTAAGCATAGAGGAGGATCCCAGTAAGTTTGACAAGGGTTCCTTGATGGATTTCTAAATTTGAAAAGGGGTCCTGGGCTGAAATGCCTGAATACCACTGTCCTAGAGGCAGGCCTTTCACGTTAAAAACAACAACAACAACCATAACCACAACCACAACAACAACAACGTGGAACTTGGGCAATCCAAAAGCTCAGTAGAGCTCGAGTGGCATTCCATGACCCACCAAAATTAGGTTGTGACCCACAGTTTGAGAAACAAGATTGAGACTGAATGGTATGTTTTTGGAAAGAAGTTGTGAGTTTCAGTCACTACAGACTATGTGGTCTTTAAGACTATGAGTGAAATCCAGAGTAACTACCGGGAGTCCTTGCTCCGGAGTACGAATAAGTTACTCCGGATTGCAATATGAATTTCCCATAGGTTTTCATTAGGGGGTGCACACCACTGCCAATTATCATATTCAAAGCCTGCATTTCTGTCAAGACAACATATGAAAATTTGAGGCTGCAATCCTATACACGCTTTCCTGAGAGTAAGTCCCAAAGAGTGCAATGGGACTTACTTCTGACTCTGAGTAGACAGGATTAGGATTGCACCCTGTGGGTGAAATCCAGAGCAACTACGGGGAGTCCTTGCTCCAGAGTAAGAACAAGTTACTCTGAATTGCAATATGAATTACCCGCAGGTTTTCACTAGGTGGTGCAGTAACTATGGGTGCACATTAAGTCTCTTACGTGCTCCCGTAGTTACTCTGGATTGTGCCCTAAATCTGCTAACTTGAAGGGCTGGATGGAGGATCGCTATCCAAGGGCCCTTCGGGCAACCAGGCGGTGGCTCCCAACCCTCCCCAGTTGCCCTTCCAGCCTATCTCTCCAGCCTCTGTCTCCTCAGTGTGCTGAGCCCCCATGAGGGAGACCTACAGCTAAGCAGGGACTCTCCAAGCCCTCTCCAGAGGAACCTGCTCCGGACGCCCGGCTTCCCTGCCCTCCCTGCCTCCAGGATGTCCAGGCAGCGTGGCCCACACAGCAACCCCCGAGCTCCCCGCGCCCGTCTGGAGGCTCCCCACTCCACGTGAGGCCATGCAGGCAGCAGGGAGCTCCGGTGCCCTGTGCCTCAGAGCCTGGGCTGGGCTGGGCAGGGCTGCGGGACTGGTTGGGGGAGCAGCTCCATGGCCTGGCCTTCCAGGCAGTCGGGGCTCCTGTGGTGGTGGTAGGTAGATAGGTATGAAGGTAGGTAGGTACATATATACATACATAAGGTAGGTAGATAGATAGACACACACACACACAAGATAGATAGATAGATAGATAGATAGATAGATAGATAGATAGATAGATAGATAGATACATACATACATACATACATACATACATACATACATACATATGGTAGATAGATGGATACATACATATGGTAGATAGATAGGTAGGTAGGTTGGTAGGTAGATTGATAGATACATACATATGATAGATAAGTATGTATGTATGTTTGTAGTTGGATAGATAGAAAGATAGATGGATGGGTGGGTGGGTTAGTGGGTAGGTAGGTGGGTAGATAGATAGATGGGTGGGTGGGTAGATAGATAGAATGTCAGGCATGCTCAGCTGTGGACCCGCTTCTCTGGCCAGTGCCCGTGGCTCTGCCCACCCAGTCCAGGCTCTGGGGTACGGGGTAGCCGGACCTCCCTGCTGCCTGTGTGGCCTCACGCAGAGTGGGGCGGCCTCCGTACAGGCGCAGGGAACTTGGGTGGGTGCTGCATGAGTCATGCTTGCCTAGACACCCTCTGGAGTCAGGTAGGACAGGGAACCGGAACAGGGAACTCAGAGAGCCCCTTCCTGGCTCTGGGTCTCTGTCCTCATCCCCTTGGCAGTGTTTCTCAAAGAGATGGGACCCCCCGGGGGGGGGGGGTTCCCCTTTATTACAGGGATTTGCACAAAGTTGGGTGTTGCCATTTTGAAATCTGGTACTGGGTGCCACCATCTTGCAATGGGGCACTGACAATGCTTTCCTGGGAGTAAGTCTCATTGAACACAAGGTATTTCTCGGTTCAGACATGGAGGAAGAGCTCTGGCATCACAAAGATGTCCCTTCGTGTCTGATGTCTGTTCTATCAATGACCCTCTCCTGGAGGGTCCTGGACAGATTTGTCATTCTCAGAAGGGGGTCCCGGCTTGAAATGCTTGAGAACCACTGCCCCAAAGACACCCGGAGCAGCAGGAGGCGCGGCACACTCACCATGCAGAGACTGGAGAAAACTCCCCATTCCAAACCTTGCCTCAATCCCGAGAAAGTCGCCGCCAAGACCCCTGCAGCCAAATGTGGGGTAGATGTCTGAGGGCTGGTTAGAGGCCAGGGCTGATGTTGGAACATATGGGGGGGAGTGTTTTCTTTATCCCACGCTATATATTGCCATGATTAGCCCGGATGTGGTTTGTATTTGCTCAAGAAATATGTTCAGTGAACAAGGTGAACATATGTCATCTTTTTCCAGGGCATACCATCTTGTGTCCTGGAGAAAAATCTTCATTGTCCTCCTTTTCCTTGTGTGCAGGAAGCATGTAGCCTTCCCTTAATACATCAACTAAATTATATGCAATCATTTTAAACTTAATAATAATATAATGCAACAATTTAATAATGAATGTAATAATTTATATAATAATTAATTACTATAATAATTAATATAAATTAATCAGAAGAAAGCAAAATATTGCATTTACTCAAAACTAATTAACCATTGAATCTAAAGCACTCCCTGATTCTCCCTGATTATGGAGACTGAATTTGGCTGAAAAATGTGAGCGTTATATTCAAAGAAGTACAGTATATGGCTTTTATTTTCTAATATCCTACATTTTTCTTGTGTGTCCTAAGTTTTGGGAAACACTTCTCCTCTTTTTGTGGTTCTGATCCGTGGTCACCCTACTTGTGAGAGACTGGTTTTGGGAAAGGGAGATGCATTTCCCTGCCTTGCTCCCCATGCTGATCTCTTGAAGTTGATGCAGCCCATCTTTCAGGGATTGGGAAAGAAGGAGTATACAGTGGTGTCTCACATAAAGAGCTTAATTCGTTCCGGAGGCATGCTCTTTAAGTGAAATGCTCTTTAAGTGAAGCAGATTTTTCCATAGGAAATAATATAAACTCAGACGACTGGTTCCACAACCCACAAAATATTCATATAAAAATATTAACTGGATGTAAAAATGATGACAAAACACTGGAATTGAATTCAAAACATGCAATCCATGTGCATGACACTATGAAGTACTTAGGCTGCAATCCTAAAGACACTTTACTGGGAGTAAGACCCATTTATCACAATGGGGCTTACTTCTGGGTAGACATGGTTAAAAGGCTGCAATCAAAGACACTTTCCTGGAAGTAAGCCCCATTTAACAAAATGGGGCTTACTTCTGAGTAGACATAGTTAGGAGACTGCAATCAAAGACATTTTCCTGGGAGCTTCCCTGGGCTGCTGGAGGTTCAAGGTGGTCAGAGGGGGCACTTGGGGGCAGGTAGGGGCAGCTGCCTCTGGCACCTCTGTGCAAATGCCCCCAAGTTGGGGGCAGTTAGAGGCAGCAGAACTGGCCAGCAGCCCTTTTAAAGAGCCTCTGTGCAGAGCATCAGGGCTGCAAAGCACATGTGCCCATAGCGTGCTTGCTTGTTAAGTGAAGCGGAACTTGTTGTGTGAAGCAAGATTTCTTGGAAATTTTTGCTTGTTAAGCGAGGGGTATCACTGTACACAGCCCATGCTGTTCACCCTCTCATGCACCTCCAAATAACTTCTGGGGTGCCCCAGTTCAGAATGGACATTCCCTGCAGCTGCCCTATATGGAACAGAAAACTTCCACCTGCTGATCTTTAATACACGAGAGATTTCTTCTTGTGTGTGTGCCTCACACGGTGTGTGGCTTGCAGGGTATCTTGTTTCAGGCCCAAGTGACATTCAGTTGTGGCTGGTGCTCTGCAAAAATATTCTTCAGATCCTGCAGCTTATTCTGGTGCAACTCCCCCAGCAGCTTCAGCAGCTCTTCGGGCACTTCGCACAAGCCGAGGGTCTTGGGAATGTCTGCTTCCTTTCAGCTCTGTTTCAGTTTCTCACCCTGCTTCTCTCTTTTCCTCAGGATGCTGTGGAGGATCCGGTGTGTTGGCATTAGCCTTTGGGTAGAAGGCTCCACCATCTTCATGCCAATGAGGACCTACGAAGAACAAGGGAGGCCCACAGCAGCATTTCTCAAAGTGGGGGTCGGGACCCCTTTGGGGGTCGCCTGGAGCTTTCCTGGGGGTCACCTAAAGGGGCCATGTGGGAAGACCTGGCAGAAACGCTGGAGCCGCTGCAGCTGGAAGAAGCCACTGAGAAGCAGCTTAGGAGGAACCTCTGAGCTGGTGTGAGACTGATGTGGAGCTTTGGGGCCAAGGAGGCGCCTGACACACTCACTACAGATGGCAGCCTCCTCCTTCCAATCCTATGGAGGTCTCCTCAGAAGTCATTCCCATAATAGTGAGTGGGGCTAACTTCTAGGAAAGTGCTAGGATTGCAGCCTCAGAGCCCAATTCTATGCCTGTGTACTCAGAAGTCATGGGAACTTCATATTGGAATCCAGAGTAAGTTGTAGCAGGAACTCCCCATAGTTACTCTGGATTTTGCCTTTAGGGAAGGGTTCCTTAACATTTATGAATTACCAACATACAAGATTGCAAAATTAGTTGTTGAACTGTGTTAACAGAGCAATGGGTACTGTGGCGTAGCTAGGGGGGTGCAAGGCATACAGTTTCAATGGACAAGCTTTTTGGGGGGGACAACAAGCTGAAGTTGACACTAGTGATTGTGAAAAACTGGATAAATATGAAAGATAATATCATCGTATTATATATAAGTGGAAAGGTAATTTTATGCGCAATGCAATGAAAGAAACTGCATTGGGATATCTATATTCTATCAAAAGTTATGGCCAATTAACCAGAAAATGAGAACACAAAAGCCTATGGAACATAAAGAGGATTTTCCTAAATCAACCTTCCCATGATTCTGATTGCTCTGAAAGCCAATGAGATGTAATTCTGATAATGTATGGAACTAATAAAGTGTTAATATGAATCAGTTCTCAGTACATATATACTGCACAGTACATCTATATATATACATGAGAAAAGTCACTGACTGACTGACTGACTGACTGACTCATCACCGCCCTGCCAAAACCAATAGGCCTAGAAGCGTGAAATTTGGGGTGGGCGTTCCTTCCATGACGGAGGGGTACACTAAGAACCGGTTTTCCGAAATTCCAACCGGAAGGGGGTGAAAAGGAGCGCAACACATTTTCCTCCCTATACTTTGCATTGAAGAATTGGTGACTGAGGGATGCTCTGCGCCATCTCCCGGACATAGAAGCATGAAATTCGGGGAGGGTGTTCCTTCTGTGACATCAACACCCACCAAGAATCAATGTGGAGTAATTGAACCCTGAAGGGGCTGAAAAGGGGTGCAACGTGTTTTTGTCCTATACTTAACATGGAAGACTGACCAACCTCCAGCCACTTTTGTGCTTGGTGCTCTGGGGGGCATGTTGTTTGGAGAAAGAGGTTGCACTGGGGAGATGCTGCACATGGAGGTGTTGCGCATGGAGGGGTTGATGTGCATGGAGAAATTATGCGCATGGGGGAATGATGAGCATGGGGAGACTGCGTATGGGGAGATGTTGCACATGGGGAGATGTGCATGAGGAGATGTTGTGTATGGGGAGATGTTGTGCGTGTGGGTTTGATGCACGTGGGGGGATGATGCACGTAGGGGGATGATGCGGGTAGGGGGGTGATGAGCATGGGGAATGTTGTGCATGGGGGAATTATGCGCATGGAGAGATGTTGTATATGGGGAGATTTTGCGTAAGGGGAGATGTTGCGTGTGGGGGTTTGATGCGCATGGGGGTTTAATGCGAGTAGAGGGATGATGTGCGTAGGGGGATGATGAGCATGGGGAATGTTGTGCATGAGGGAATTATGTGCATGGGGGATTATGTTGCACATGGGGAACGTTGCACAGTGGGGGTTGAAGCATATGTGGAGATGTTGCGCATGGGGAAATGTTGCACATTGGGGATGTTGCTCATGGAGGTTGATGTGCATGGGGGTTTGATGCATATGGGGAGATGATGCGCGTGGGGAGATGTTGCGCAGGGGGACTGATGCACATGGGGGACTGATGCGCATGGGGGAATATTGCGCATGGGGAGATGTTGCGCATGGGATATTGTGCATGGGGGATGTTGTGCATGGGGTTGTTGAGCATGGGGGTTTGATGAGCATGGGGGTTTGATGAGCATGGGGGGTTGATGTGCATAGGGGGTTGATGTGCATAGGGGGGATGATGCACATGGGGTGGATGTGCATGGGGAGTTGATATGCATGGGGGATTGATGGGGGGATGCTGTACGGGGAATTTTACTCCTACAATGTGGGTACGCTTTTTGCTAGTATGAACAATAAATGAGCACTTGTGGAAATTTCTTGCACATTAATTAGCCTCAGTTTTTTTTATTTCAAAATAATTTTGCAATTCTTAGGGGCCCCAAATGTGTTTTGTATGGCTTTAAAAAATTTCTCTTGGAGGCCCTGGAGCACGTAAAATATCTCTTACTTGCTCCTGTAGTTACTCTGGATTCTGCCCTATGTGAACTTTCTCAATGGTGGTGGGTTCCTTGTGGCACCACTGGAGAGGATGTGGCAAGCTGAACTCAGACAGACACCCGCAACAGGCTTTTGTGATAGGTGAACCCCTTGACCATATGGGATGAATGCTGAAGAAGAATGAGGAGGAGGAGAAGTTGTACTACAAGTACAAGTAGTAGTATTTCCATTTATATCTCCATCAGGTACTTTGCATGTAATGAAGGCTTCATATATGTGAGAAGTTATAATATAATTCCACATATATATTTATATATCTATTAGGTACACTGTGCTAAACAGTCCCTGCTGTTAATTTTGGGGGAATTTATTAGACTATTCTTGGAAGTACAACTGGAAATAATTCATAGTAATTAAAATCTCCCAGCCATGACATCCTTTTCAATGGGATCTTTTAGGTTGCATATTCATGATGACTTAATGTGGGTAAGTCACCCTGTAAAAGACAATTAAAAAAATTGGACTCAATTCAGGGTTGTTAAAAATAGTGAAGAGAGATGTTTCCCATTATTCTTCCCATGCATATTCTCTTCATCTACTGGTGGTACTGGTCCACTCTGAATATAGGACTTGGAGAGCAGTAGTAAATCCAGGTGAATCAATCTGGAATAAAACAGTTTCTTATACAAAGGGTTCCTTGTATCCACAGATCTGGGATCTGTTGTTTTGTGGTTTCAGAGTGGGGGGGGGGGGTGACTTAAAAATGTGTAATGATAAAAGGGGGAAAAAGCCAAATATAGCTAGTCCTACCAAGTACTTGAAATTAATGCACTTTATGGGTTTGGGCAATCTTCTGGGCTCCATGCAGCCTCTTTTGGGTGGCTTCGCCTGGGTGTGACGAACATCCCATGACCTGGAGATGGTTGCAAGGAGATCAGAAGCCTCTCTGGATCCTTCAAAATACAAATGTTTCACTGGACAATGGTAGGAAAAGCTGTTTTTTAAAAGCTTTGTATGTATATTTTTAAGTGGTGCCCAGTATCGGTGGATTTGTGGTATTCACGGGGAGGGTTGCTTGGAATGCAACCCCACAAGATGCAGAGGAGATGTTTGTGGTCATCGTGTAGGTACTCTGAGACACGTGCTTCTTTGTAAACGGTTTTGAAAATGTACTCAACCATCCTGTTTCCACCGTCCTTTCACTTTTCACCTGAAAATGGAATCATTGATATTCACAACCAACCACAAAACCAATTTGGCTTATTGGGTAACATAGCATCTTCGCTATGAAAAAATTATTGATCGCTATTCCCACTGACAGTTAAACGCTAACTTCACAATGCAGTTACACCCTGGAAACCATCATGTGTTATGATCATAGCAAGGACGAGCAGCAGCACTAACTAGGTGCCGGGTTTGCTTTGATCATAATACAATAACGGGTTTTGGAAATCTGACTTGTATGGAGAGTAGTGACATTGTGCCACCATGGAGAGAGGTTAGGGCAGGGTGACCATATGACCGGATTTTTCTAGATTTTTCCTCTTTTTTACCCTTCTATCCGGGTGTCCTCCAAAAGGGCTTCATTGTCCTCCATTTTGGCTTCATTTTGGAACTTTGCAATGGTGCGCAGGACCCATCATGTCATAAGTCTTTTGATTCGCATTGAAGAGCAGAATCCTATGCAAAAATCAGTTTTGAAATATCTCCTTCCTATCAAAGGTTATGGCCAAAAATTTACAAATCAAAAATATGCATTGAGCTGTATGGGAAAGTGAAAGTGCCCAATATCGCGGTTTTACTCATGAGTAGGCAAACGTGCCATTGTCCGCCATAAAGGCCAGGCTGAGAGGAATCCAAGACCTTGTCCTCCTTTTGAGGTTCAGACATCTGGTCATCCTGGGTTAGGGGAACGGCAGCCAGACATAAGACCTCCTGTAGTTACTCTGGATTGTGCAGTTAGAGGACAATCCTACCCACGTCTACTCAGAAGTAAGCCCAGTGATGGGATTCAAAGAAATTAACAACCAGTTCTATGCCCATCTGGCAGCCACTTTTATATGGCAATTTTTAAACTTTATATGTTCTATCTCTAATTAACAACCGGTTCTATAGAGTAGGTGCGAACCTGCTGGAGCCCACCACTGAGTAAGCCCCATTGTGTTCAGTGGGTCTTACTCCCAGGAAAGTGTCTTTAGGCTTGCAGCCTAAATTTGGCTGAAATAGGTGAGCATTATATTTGAGTAAATAGGCTAATTTCCACTGATGTTATAGGTGAGTGTTGTGCAAAGGTATCTTGATTGTGAATGAAAACCAGTAAATTTCCAAAAAGCAATGTATATAATGTGTATGTTCTTTCTGAACACAGTCCTAAGGCTTTGTTCATGGGAAATGGAAGCTCAAATAATTTTTTCCCCAAATCTTTTTACTACAGTATAAATATAGACACAAAACAACTGTGTATTATCATAAAGAAGTTTTTTACCCTCTCTGACTTGAGCCCGCAGTTCACATCCCCCTTTTCAAAGGGGTGCTGCTTTGCTCACAGATTTGTGTCCTTGGAGGGTGAATAATTGTGTTGCATCACAATGCAATCCTAACAATTATTGTTATCAATGGTTGTTCTGCTCCCTGAGATGGAATATTTTTCATCCTCTCTTGCAAATCTGGGAGATTCTGTAAAAAAGGAAGATACGGGTAGGTTAACTGGGACTGTCCACACCTCTTGTTTGTCTCCTTTAGATGTCACACTTTGAGCACAATCCTAAGCACGTCTACTCAAAACTAAGCCCTATTGAGTTCAATGGGTCTTACTCCCAGGAAAGTGTCTTCAGGATTGCAGCCTTTGTCCCAGACCAAGCTGGCCAGCTGCTGGTGAAACTTTTGGTGCCAGCATAATGAAGAAAAGGCAATGGAGGTTCAGCCAAAAAATATAACCGCAAAGGGAGCCAGAGACCTGACTACGGGCAAAATCCAGAGTAACTATGAGGAGTCCTTGCTCCGGTGTAAGAACAACTTACTCTGGATTCCAATATGAATTTCCCATAGGTTTTCACTAGGTGGTGCAGTAACTATGGGTGCACATAAAGTCTCTTACATGCTCCTGTAGTTACTCTGGATTTGGGGGTACATAGGATGCCCTTCTAATAAACCACACTAGGTTAATGTGACAGTTTCACATCACTTTTTGGATCTGTTAATTGTTTTTTTGTTGGTTCAAGCCATTCTTTCCAAGAAAAAAAATGACACAAAAAACCGAGCAAAGCTGTTTCCAACAAACCAAGCACAAACCCCGTGGTACAGTATATTATTTTCTCACCTTCAATGATAAAGTGGCTCAATAAATATCAAACAGGTAGAGTATAATTCGTGCCAGGAGAGCACCAAGAATGAAACTAATGAAGCATCTCTGGCTGGAAACAGAACACAACAGAAGATTATGGAGCAGGTAGAGAACCGAGAAGCAGGTAGCAAAAGCAACAAGATAACTTTCAGTAAAATTCAAAAGTTCCCCAGGAACAGAGTAACCAAATGTCCTCTTTTTCCAGGACATCTCCTCTTTTTCAGACTTGTGTCCTGGAAAAAGAAAATATTCATTGTCCTCCTTTCCTAATCAGCAGGCAGCATGGAGCCTCCTTGTAATTTATATTTATAATTTAAATTTATTTAATACAGTAAAACCTTGGATTGAGAACGTTTTCCAAGCGAAGCAAACATTTCTAATAAACTTTAACTTGATATACAAATGATGTCTTGAAAGATGAAAAAAATCGTCCTGGCCGGGATGCAGCCAGTTTCGGTGCTCCGCCAGCACCTGCTCAATCTCTCCTGAGAGACCAGTCTATGCATGTCTACTCTGAAGTAAGCCTATTACAGGTAGGGTACAATCCTAGCCATGTCTACTCACAAGTAAGCCCCATTGTGTTCAATGTGTCTTATTTCCAGGAAAGCATCTTTAGGATTGCAGCCTTAATTGTGCTCACTCCTAATGGAAAAGAGTCTGAAAGACTTAACCTTACAGGTCTACGTTAAAGTGAGCCCTATTATAATAGGACACTCCAAAAATGTAGGGCATGACAAAAGCTAAAAACACACACGTAAATTGTTCTCACATGGTTAAACACCATCTTACTAGTTATCTATATATATAAAAGAGAAAAGTCACTCACTGACTGACTCACTGACTGACTGACTCACTCACTCACTGACTGACTCATCACCGCCCTGCCAAAACCGCCAGGCCTAGAAGTGTGAAATTTGGGGTGGGTGTTCCTTCCGTGACTGAGGGGTGCACTAAGAACCGGTTTTCGGAAATTCCAACAGGAAGGGGGTGAAAAGGGGCGCAATGCGTTTTCCTCCCTATACTTTGCATTGAGAATTGCTGACTCATCAACATTCCGCCCCAACTGCTGGGCCTGAAGCATGGAATTCTGGGAGTTCCTTCTGTCACCTGAACACCCACCAAGAACCATCTGGAGAAATTAACCCTTCAGGGGCTGAAAAGGGGGCAACGTGTTTCTGTCCTATACTTAACATGGGAGACTGAACAACATCCAGCCAGTTTGGTGCATGGGGGGATGATGCGCATGGGGGATGTTGCGCATGGAGGGATGTTGTACATGGGCAAAAGTTGTGCTTGGGGGAAGTTGCACATGGGGGATGATGCTCATGGGGGGAAGTTGCGCATGGGGGAAGTTGGACATGGGGGATGGTGCGCATGTAGGAAAGTTGTGCATGGGAGAAGTTGCACATGGAGGGATGTTGTACATGGGCAAAAGTTGTGCTTGGGGGAAGTTGCACATGGGGGATGATGCTCATGGGGGGAAGTTGCGCATGGGGGAAGTTGGACATGGGGGATGGTGCGCATGTAGGAAAGTTGTGCATGGGAGAAGTTGCACATGGAGGGTTGATGCACATGGGGGAAGTTGCGCATGGGGGGAAGTTGCGCATGTAGGAAAGTTGCGCATGGGGAAGTTGCGCATGGAGGGAAGTTGCACATGAGGGAAGTTGCACATGGGGAGTTGCGCATGGGGGATAATGCTTATGGGGGGATGATGCACACGTAGGAAAGTTGTGCATGGGAGAAGTTGCGCATGGGAAAGTTGCACATGTAGGAAAGTTGCGCATGGGGGGAAGTTGTGCATGGGAGATGATGCGCATGGGGGAAGTTGCGCATGGGGGAAGTTGCACATGGAGGGAAGTTGCGCATGGAGGGAAGTTGTGCATGTAGGAAAGTTGCACATGGGAGGATGATGCGCATGTAGGAAAGTTGTGCATGGAGGGAAGTTGCGCATGGAGGGAAGCTGCGCATTGGGGAAGTTGCGCACGAGGGAAGTTGCGCACGGGGGAAGTTGCGCACGGGGGAAGTTGCGCACGGGGGAAGTTGCGCACAGGGGAAGTTGCGCACAGGGGAAGTTGCGCACGGGGGAAGTTGCGCACAGGGGAAGTTGCGCACAGGGGAAGTTGCGCACGGGGGAAGTTGCGCACAGGGGAAGTTGCGCATGGGGGAAGTTGCGCATGGGAGATGATGCACATGGGGGGATGATGCGCATTGGGGGAAGTTGCGCATGGAGGGATGATGCGCATGTAGGAAAGTTGCATATGGGGAAGTTTCGCATGGGGGAAGTTGTGCATGGGAGATGATGCGCATGGAGGGAAGTTGCGCATGGGGGAAGTTGCACATGGGGGATGATGCGCATGGGGGAAGTTGCGCATGGAGGGAAGTCGCACATTGGGGAAGTTGCGCACGGGGGGAAGTTGCGCACGGGGGGAAGTTGCACGTGGGGAGAAGTTGCGCCTGGGGGGATGATGCGCATGGGGAAAGTTGCGCACAGGGGAATGTTGTACATGGGAGTAGGTTGCGCATGGGTTGTTGATGCGCCGTGGGGGATGTTGTATGGGGAAGTTACTCCCGCAACGCGGAGTAAGTTGTGGAGTAAGTTGCGGAGTAAGTTGCGCATGGAGGGATGATGCGCATGGAGGGAAGTTTCGCATGGAGGGAAGTTGCGCATCGGGGAAGTTGCGCATGGGGGAAGTTGTGCATGGGAGATGATGCGCATGGGGGGACGATGCGCATTGGGGGAAGTTGCGCATGGGGGATGATGCGCATGTAGGAAAGTTGTGCATGGGGGAAGTTGCGCATGGAGGGAAGTCGCACATTGGGGAAGTTGCGCACAGGGGGAAGTTGCACGTGGGGAGAAGTTGCGCGTGGGGGGATGATGCGCATGGGGAAAGTTGCGCACAGGGGAATGTTGTACATGGGGGTAGGTTGCGCATGGGTTGTTGATGCGCCGTGGGGGATGTTGTATGGGGAAGTTACTCCCGCAACACGGAGTACGCTTTTTGCTAGTTACATATAATTTATTACATATTAATAACAAGAAGGCTAAATGCTGCCTGCTCCCAAGGAGAAGGAGGACAATGAAGATTTTTTCCAAGCTAAAAAAAGAGGACATGTCCTAGAAATAGATGACTTATGATCTCACCCACCCACCACCAACCTGCCTCTCTGCTCCCCCATTCCCCAATCTCCTGGCATTGATGGATACCAGCTTCCCTGGGGCCACTTGAAGGGACCATAGAACCTTTAATCATTAACCATTCATTATTAATGTAATTAATAAATAATACACAATAACTTATAATAGTTATGTTAATTATATGTAGTAGTTTTAAATTTAATAATAAGTAATATAATGTTTAAACTAACCACATGAAAGCACCATATATGAGTGTTTTTAGCTTTTATTCTGTCATGTCCTACATTTTTCTTGGTTGCCCTACATTTTAGGAGGGCTTGTCCTCTTTTTCTGTTTATGGCACATGGTCATTCTGGCCCTGCTGGATCAGGCCAAAGGCCAGTCTAGCTTTCTGTATCACACTGTGATCCACCAGATGCTCCAGGGAGCACACAAGAGAATTTGAGACCTGCATCCTACTCAGGGTAACCACATGTCCTCTTTTTCCAGGACAAGTCCTCTTTCTTAGTGCACAATCCAGAGTAACTACAGGAGCATGTAAGAGACATTATGTGCACTCGTTGTTACTGCACTACCTAGTGAAAACCTATGGGAAATTCATATTGCAATCCAAAGTAACTTGTTCTTACTCTGGAGTAAGGACTCCATGTAGTTACTCTGGATTTCACCCTTTGCCTTGTGTCCTGGAAAAAAAATTATTTGTGCTTCTTTTCTTTATTAACTGAAAGCACGTGGCTGTCTTGTAATTCATAAATTATGGGCACAATCCAGAGTAAATATGGGGAGTCCTAGAGCCAACTTCAGAACAATTTCCCATAGGTTTTCACTAGGTGGTGTTATAACTATGAGTGCATGTAATGTCTCCTACGTGCTCCCGTAGTTACTCTGGATTGCAGGGTATACGTATAGTAAGACCTTGACTACAAATGAATTTGTTCGTAAGTTGAAACGTTCGTAAATCCAACACCACTGATGTCAATGTGTTCATGTGTCATTGATGTCATTGATGTTCATGGGTATGAAAGTTTGCATCTTTAATGCTCGTAAGTCAAGGACTTACTGTAACAGTTTAAAATTTAATAATAAACAATGTGTTTAAATTAACCATATTAAAGTAATATATATGTTTACAGAGTCATAATATATGACTTTACTTTCTTTGGTGTCCTACGTTTTGGGGGGTATCCTCTTTTGTGGTTATATGGTCACTCAGATCCAAGTGAGCAGGTGGATTTTCCAAGCATCCAGTAAGTGAATCATTGGGGGGGGGGGACACCCATTCCAATCTTCATATGTCAATGCTCAGAGAAACAGCCCCCTACCCTGGCTGTCCCCTTCTTGCTCCCACCTGCAGGATTGAAACTCTCAGCTGGTCATTGTGCCAGCAACCAAAAGCAGCATCCAACTCACATCCAGTCTGAAGGCACTGATAAAGAATAGATCGGAGTCCTGGCCTTCCTTCCGCGCCGTGTCCTCTTCATTAGCCTTACATTGCTATCTACATCTTGCTGGTCGATGTTCACCTGGATCACAGACGGTAGCCCAACCTGGATCACCAGGGATGGAACCTGGAATGCAGAACACGCTGGTGTATGGAGTGCAGGACAACTAAGAGCTCACATATGTGTGCGGTGTGTCATATGAGCTCACATATGTGTGCAGTGCTCACATATGTGTGCAGTGTGTCATACCATGCTGAGCACAAAATGCTGATTCCTATGGTGCGGCCTCTCTATGGAAGCACTATCTACGCACCCAAACCAGTGGTGGGCTTCAGGGGGATTCTCACAGGTTCTATAGAACCCTTTGCTAATGAGCGCCTGATTCGGAGAACGGGTTACTAATGGTTCATAGAACCTGTTGTTAATTTATTTGAATCCCACCACTGACCCAAACATATCCTCGTGACCAGTGGTGGGATTCAAATAAATTAACAACAGGTTCTATGAACCATTAGTAACCCGTTCTCCGAATCAGGCGCTCATTAGCAAAGGGTTCTATAGAACCTGTGAGAATCCCCTGAAGCCCACCACTGCGAGTCGTGACAGTTCACACTGCACAAACCAGGCTTTCCTCACTTCTCTGACTCTCCAAGCGGACCCTTTGGTGTCCCTTTGCGTCTGGCGGTCTGAGTTAGCCTGCTTCTAAAACCAGGAGGACGCACATGACCCTTCTGAGATTTACAAGGGTTAGAAGGCTTGTAACCCTTGACTGACGTTTCTTCATCAATCTCCTTTCTTAGGCAGCTAGGCCATATGCCACCACGACAACTTGTGGCAGGGGGTTGCACGGATTAATTATACCTGTCTAAGGGCTCAATCCAGAGTAACTACGGGGAGTCCTTGCTCCGGTGTTAGAACAATTTGCTTTGGATTGCAATATGAATTTCCCATAGGTTTTCACTAGGTGGCGCAGTAACTACGGGTACAAGTAATGTCTCTTACGTGCTCCCGTAGTTACTCTGGATTGTAGTGTAATTATATGTAGACATGCTATACTTTTCCATGCTAACTTTTTGAGTGGTTTTGTGGATTTTCATCCTCTAGCTACCATACTTAATAATATTACTTTGATATTTACTTTTCATGTTAACATATGGAACTGGCTGCCTCATGATGTGATGTTGTCCCCTGGCTAAGCTGGCCCTAAAGGGAGATGAAGACATTAATCGAGGCCATAAGAACAGATTAGAACTTCAGAATGGAGCCAAGAGACACTCAAGTGGGTGTTCCTCCTTTATTTAGCAGGGGGAGAGTAACTGGCCCTACACACCCCTAGCAATGTCTGTTCAAGTAGCTTCTGCAGTTGTTCTTGCATTTTAGATTGTGAGCCCTTTTGGCTATTAGCTTTAATAGCCATTAGCTATTAATTAGCTATTATTGTAAACTGCTTTTCATTGTAAACTGCTTTGTGAACTTTTAGTTGAAAAGAGGTAAATAAGACAGACAGACAGACAGACAGACAGACAAACAGATAGATAGATAGATAGATAGATAGATAGATAGATAGATAGATAGATAGATAGATAGATAGATAGATAGATAGATAGATAGATAGATAGATGGATGGATGGATGGATGGATGGATGGATGGATGGAGTCTACCTTTCAGTGCCAGATAGATAGATAGTCTACCTTTCAGTGCCGATAGATAGATAGATAGATAGATAGATAGATAGATAGATAGATAGATAGATAGATGAAGTCTACCTTCCGGGGTGTTTTGAATCCAAGCTGTGACTCTGCAAGGAGCAGTCCCGAGAGTCTGAGATCAGCACCAGCCAAAATTCCCCCAGATGATGTAGCGCAGTCCCTATTAGTGGGGGGGGGGGGGATTTAGGACAGAGTAAGAGCCATGAAAACTGATGCCCTTATAAATATGTTAGCCTCTTACTGTGATGCCACTTGTGGTTTCCTGGAGACTCAACCAGGCCCTGCAGCTGTTTCTTGGGCAACTACAGTGACCTTGGGCAACTATAGCTGGATGGAAACAGAGGACAAGATTCCCCCAAAATAAAACAAAATATAAGTTAAAACACTCATATACATTGCTTTCGTGTGGTTAATTTAAACTCTAGATTGCTTATTATTACATTTAAAACTTATATCTAATTTATGAATTACAAGAAGGCTACATGGTCCCTTCTCACAAGGAAAAAGGAGCATAATAAAGTTTTTTACAGGATACAAGAGCATGTCCTGGAAAAAAAATCCTGGAAAAAAGTGTGTCACATACGGTCACCCTGAGCTAGAGCAATGGTTCTCAAAGTGGGGATTGGGACACACTTGGTGATTGCAACTTTATTTCGGGGGTCCTGGACAAATATTAGTTCTCAGAAGGGATCCAGGCTGAACATACTCAAGAACCACTGAGCTATAGCAACATCTCCAGTAACATCTCCAGTAACATGGAGATATAGCTATCTCTCCAATAACAGCATAGATGGTGGAGAAAGAGGAAAGACAATCCATTCCTATAAGACAGTGATCATAAGTGTCTGAAATTGGCACATTAATGTGTGGTGTTCTAGAGGGGCATCAAACCCCAAAGAATTTTTCAGGGATTTTCCACCACTATGCTCCAAACTCAGCTGCACGTTTGAGGACTTCTCAGCCACGCAGGTTGAAATTTGATGGCTTATCAGACCAGCAGGGAGATTTGTTTCACCCCTGCTGGGATCCAGCCAGCACTGGGATCCAGTGCTCCATCCAAACATAGAATGAGCCTGTGAACATTTATGGGTAGAGGACTTTAAAGAGGTCATCTTTCTCCACTTACAACTTAGGTGAAATCCAGAGTAACTACGGGGAGTCCTTGCTCCGGAGCAAGAACAAGTTACTCTGGATTGCAATATGAATTTCCCAGAGGTTTTCACTAGAAGGTGCAGTAACTATGGGTGCATGTTATGTCTCTTACGTGCTCCCGTAGTTACTCTGGATTGTGCCCATAGTCTTCTTTGCAGATACTGAAGAAGATTGATACAGATGAATGAGTTCTGGGTATAATTGGTTGGAAGGATGGAACATCCAAGAGTGGAATGAATGAATTCTGGGTATAATTGAAAGGTGCTGAAAGAGTGGAACACCAGAAAACAAACCGACAGAAAGCAAGGGCACTTTCTGACAGTTTGTTTTCTGATGTTCCACTCTTTTATTTCCTTTCAATTATACCCAGAACTCATTCATTCCACTCTTGGATGTTCCATCCTTCCAACCTCCCTCTGCTGTTCTAAAGGCCAAAGTTGCTCCCCCCCCCATGTTGTAACTTTTGGTTTAATCCCAAAAGAATTAGTGAAAATCAATTTGCAGAAATCTTTGTGTGACAGCAGAAATTTGCAAGATTAAAGGGACATTTGCAATTTGCTAGCTTAAAACAACAGTGGAATAAACATTTATAAACTAAAAAAGATGGAGTTCCACTTTTCAACGGTTTTCACTTTTGGACGGTGCTCTGGTCCATAACCTGCGAATAAGTGGGAGATGCCTGTATTATCTTGTGTTCCTTTTCGTAAAATCCAAAGCTGTCTCTGGAATATTTCCATCACTTAGAGCACAATCCTAACCGTATCTACTCAGAAGTAAGTCCCATTATGTTCAATAGGTCTTACTCCCAGGAAAGTGTGTTTAGGATTGCTGCCTCAGTCTTTCTTCGTCATCTTCACCCAGGATGACCAGATGCCAAACCCAAAATTCCTGAACCCCAAGGCCAGAATTCCTATCCCCGCCAAGCCAAAATTCCTACCTGCTTAAAAAAATTGCCGAAAAATTAATTTTTTTGTTTTTATATTTTTGGTTTTTTGGCCATAACTTTTGAAAGACGGGATATTTCAAAACTGATTTTCTGCATTGGATTCTTCCCTTCAATACAAATCCAATGACATATAATATGATGGGGTACTGTGCACCACTGCAAAGTTCAAAACTGAACCCAAAATGTAGGACATGTGGACAGAAGGTTAAAAATCTGGACAAATCTGGGTTTTTCCAGTCCGGGTTTTTCCAGATCACCCTGTAAAGACTTCACCCACCATCCAGTGGTGGTTGGGAATTGGGGGGGGGGGCGGTAGGAGGCCGGGCACAGACTTGTCACTTGTGCCAATCCTAACTCCATTCCCAAATAGCACGCATGCCAGTGCATGCCAGCCTTCTTGCTCTTGCGCACATTAGGATGGTGCTATAACTCCATAATCACCCAAGATATCAAATCGTAGCAATGCAATTTGAAATTATAGGTTGCAATGCCTGCTTGAAATGTTTTTCCTTTTGTAAGGTGACACATTTTTACAAGAGGTCTTTTACTTTTTCAGATAAATTTCATAATTAATGAGTGCAGCACGTTGAGTGTTATAATTGGAATTTTAATTGGCAATGTGTTAAATGGAAGGAAGTTTTTTAAAAAATTGCTAAATTATGCATTTAACTGGGAAGGTGCAGCCTACCCAAGATCTACTTAGCCAATTCACTGAGATAAGAACAAATCTTATAGAACGTGAACCAGATCTTTGCTGGATCAGGCCACAGGTCCATTTACAGCCCAATCCAGAGCAACTAATCTGTCCACATAAGAGCCCTTAGGTTGCCCTATCTAACACTAGGTTGGAGCAACGGCAAGATGCTCCAGCCCAGTTACTCTGAAGGAGGCTTAGGGCAGAGCAAGGCAAGATAGGGTGCCCTAAGAGAGGTGGACCTGCTCTGCCCTAACTGGGGCAGCCTAAGCAGCTCAGGAGAGGCAAGTCGAGGGCATGTTTAGCATTGCCTGGGCAGAGCAGTTACTCTGAATCCAGAGCCTGTTTCCAAGGCAGAAATGCCCTCTTCCAGCCCTCAGAGTTATACCACCTCAGGAGCAGGTATAGTAATGAGTAGACCCATAGGGGTCCATGATAAGGCCCGAGTAAGAATGGCAGTGTTGACCAAAAATCTGAGTTCTTGGCCAGCCTAGCTGCAACCCCTGCCTCTCAACCTCAGGATATGGAACAAACTACGGCTGCCCACAAACCTCAGGATACAGCAGGCCACTCCAAGAAGCCCCTTCTATTCACTGGAGAATGTACTGGCATCTCATCAGGGACTCCTTATAAGGCAGGCACCCAGTGGCGTCACCAGACTGGTGCGGCTGGTGTGGGCTGCATTGGGTGATGCGCTCCGTATGGGGTGATGTGCCGGAGGAGTTTGACTGTCCTTTGGCAGGCCCCGGGCGTCAGCACCCCCATTCAGGCCTGCTCCAAGGCGGAGCAGCAGCCAGAAACTGCCACTTGTCTGAGGAGCTGGCCTGAACGGCCATCTGAGGTGCACTGTGCAGAAACACACTGAGCATGCCGAAGAGCTTCAGAGGAGACTTCCTTAGAGCAGAGAAAGTCCGCGCCTCTGCACAGCCATTCGGCCTCACTCAGGAGGCGGAGCGGCAGCTGAATGGCTTCAGAAAGAGTACTGCACAGGCACCAACTCTGACGCCTGCACAGTCTCCCCCGAAGCCAAAAGGCTTCAGAAAAGTACTGCGCAGGTGTCAGAAATGGTGCCTGCGCAGTACTCTTTCTGAAGCCACTTGGCTTCAGAAACAACTGCGCAGGCGCCAACTTTGGTGACTGTGCAGTCCAGGTGGGGGGGGGGGGCGCATCCCAGGGATGACGCACAGACTTCCGCACCAGGTGATGTGCAGAGTCATGTCACCACTGTAGGCACCACAGCTGTTCCTTGTTTAGTGTGATCTGAGGGGTGTCTCCTCAGGAGCAAGTCTTCCCCTTGTGTCAATTACTTAGCATGCTCTGGAGCAGTTAGGGCAGCCCAGGCTTCCTGACTCTCTGGATGCAGCATAACTTTCTGCTCTGGATACAGAATAGTTAGGAGAGTGCAGTTAGGTCAGAGCAGGCTGAATTTGCTCTGGATTGCAGCCTATGTCCAGCTTCCGGGATTTCACAGTGGCTGTTCAGATAAGACATAAGACAACATGAGATCTGCATCCTGATCCATCATGAGATCAATTTTCCCTTACATTTGGCATTCAGAGACAATGTACCACACTTACTCAAATCTAATGCACCATAGAATCTAATGTGCAATCAAATCTAATGTGCACCCTATACTTATAATCAAAATACCACATTTAGTCAAACATCAAATCTAATGCACATCCTGATTTTGGAGACTAAGGGCACAATCCAGAGTAACTACGAGAGCACGTAAGTGACGTTACGTGTACCCACAGTTATTGCACCACTGAGTGAAAACTTATGAAAAATTCATATTGTAATCCAGAATAACTTGTTCTTACTCCAGAGCAAGGACTCCCCATAATTACTCTGGATTTCACCCTAAGTTCAGCTGAAAAAAGGGAGCATTAGATCTGAGTAAATACAGTACTTCTAAAATCAGTACTACACATACTCTACATGGCTCATAGTCTGTGATTGACTTTTCTTCCAAACGTTTGTCCAATCCCCTTTCAAAGGCATCTGCGCCACATGCCATCACCATATCCTGTGGTGAGGAGTTCCACAGACTAATCACATGCTGGGTAACAAATTCCTGCCACCAAGCCCATCCTGGGACCTTCTCCAACCCCCTCATTGCTGTGTCCTTTGGCACTCACTGCTGCCTTTCCATGGACCAACGTACATTATACATTGAAGCAGCCCTTGTAGCTTGATGGTTACATGAATCAATGCCGAATATTTTACAGCGAACTTCTGGACAGGGAGTTTAAACAGACAAAGAGAACGGGCTTGCCTGACATGCCACACAGAGACTGCTGCTATGGCTACACTGTCAGGCGCAACTGCGCACTGCTGTAATTGCACGTTCCTCTGGGATCTGAATAGCTGCTGGTAGCAATGCGTAGACGTATTTGAGAACGTATTATTGAATGTCTCTTGCTTTCAGAGAGAGAGAGAGAGAGAGAGCCCATGAGCCAAGATAAGGATAACCTCTGTATCCATGGATCCTGTATCTACTGATTCCATGATCCGCAGGTTGGGTACATGGTTTCCCCGACTCCTCTTCCCTCTGGATGGGCGTCTAAGCCCCGCAGGCTTTCCTAGCTGTCCTCATGCCTTAAAAAACAATTTCCAGTTTCTCTGTGAAATTGGAAATCATTGGGTTTGAGCTGCCGAGCTCAGTCTGAGCCTGGTGGAAACCATGGATGGACTCCATGGCCTCTGCTCAGCTCAGAAGCCACTGGGTTCTTGGAGCACCCTCACCTCCACAGGGTCTATTCCAGTGATTTTCAATCTTTTTCATCCTGTGGCCCACTGATAAGGCACATTATGGCACATCGTCAATTATTTATCATTGATAAGGCACACCATGCTGCAGGAAGGGGACTCAAATTCCCCGAATATCCCATGGCACACCTGTGGACCATCTGCAGCGCACTAGTGTGCCATGGAACAGTGGTTGAAAATCCGTGGTTTTGGCTATCCAGAATGGAAACACCATGGATAAAGGGACACACCTGTATGCTTTTCATGCCGTGAGTCTCTATCTTTCAATATCTTAATATCTTACCAAAAAATGGATTTTCCTCAATCTAATTAGGCTACAATCCCGAGTAACTACGGGACCTTTTATACCGACGTAGTTATGGTGCCACCTATGGGAAACCTATGGGTAATGCATACAGCAATCAAGAGTAAGTGCCTCTTATGTCTTCCCGTAGTTACTCTGGATTGTAGGGTAAGAAGATTACTAGCAAAATCCAGAGTAACTACGGGGAGTCCTTGCTCCGGAGTAAGAACAATTTACTTTGGATACCAATATGAATTTTCCATAGGATTTCACTGGGTGGTGCAGTAACTACAGGTGCACGTAAAGTCTCTTATGTCCTCCCCTAGTTACTCTGGATTTGGGGGTACATTAAGTTTCACAATTCACAAGCTTCACACGGCACAGCTACGGGAGCCAAACCCATTTTTGGGGGTTGGAACTGAAGCTTGATTACCACCATCTTTTTATTTTTTAAATAAATCAGGTTAATCCCTGCCAAAGACAACACAATCCATTGAGCTTTTGCAGACGTGCTAGTTTAAAAGGTGCTAATAATGTGCTAAACTGGTCTTAAGGACGCAGATTGTTCTCCTCCAAATTCTTATCACCTTTTCTCATTTTCCAACTTGACACTTCTTTAATTATTAACAGTCCTGCCTACCAGCTTCTTTGTTTTAATCTCCACTTTTTTAACCATCCCCCTACAATCACCTATCTATCTATCTATCTATCTATCTATCTATCTATCTATCTATCTATCTATCTATCTATCTATCTATCTATCTATCTATTTATTTATTTATTATCTATCTATTTATTTATCTATGTATCTATTTATTGATTTACAGCAGATTTACTGATCTTCGGTGCTTCTTCCTTGCTCGTCTTTAGGGAAAGAGTTTGTCTGCTATTCACAGTTTTCCTGACTTGGTTAACCTACAACTTTTGTATACTGCTCGCAGAATAAACCCCAAATCCAGAGTAACTACGGGAGCACATAAGAGACATTACGTGCACCCATAATTACTGTACCACCCAGTGAAAACATATAGGAAATTCATATTGGTATCCAGAGTAAATTGTTCTTGCATCGGGGCAAGGACTCCCCATAGCTACTCTGGATTTTGCCCTAAGTGGTTAGGAGAGAATTTAATTTAAAAAATAATAATCTTATTTTTCCAGTGCCTGCTATTTCTTCCGCAATTAACACCACATTTTCCATTCTAGCAGAAGGTCTACCAGGTGTGTTGATAACACTCAAAGGATTGCGTTCAATACCAATCTTCATGCAGAGAAACTGAGGCTAACAGCAACTAATCCTAAGTGACAGGATCCTAAAAATGGGATAAAAGGGATTTTTTCAGTCATTCACAGAGGGAGACAATCTCTTTGAAGCACAAACTCTTTGTTTCCAGGTGCTGAAGCCTAAATCTTTGTTAGGAAGGGTTTAGTCACAGGGACCCTTCTTTGACAGAGCCACATGTATACACTGCCCAGCTTCAGGAGCCTTTTGCTTATCCAATATTTTGTTTCAACTCTTGGTTTCTTTATCTCTTTATCTATTGGTATTGCCTTCTTAAGTTTTATTTTGTTACCTTCAGGGAAGAAAAGTCAAGTGGACCAATATAAAATGAAGCTGATCAGAGAGTATTGAATCCAAATCTTGACCTCGAGCACGTCTACGTAGCTTAATCCTTATCCAGACTTTCAAAATTTGGACTATTCCAAAATCCAGACATTTTTTGCTTGGGGTGCTTCAGTATAGGAAAATATACCCTAAATACTCAGAGAGAAGATTCCTCACCGTCTGATAAGATTCTTCATTAGGGATCATCATGCACCTGTTGGAACACCTGTTGGAGATGCTCTGGGAGGATTTCCTGCTTCAGGCATGAGGTTGGACTAGATGACCTCTTAGGTCCTTTCCAACACTTTGATTCTAATATTCTAAAATTATAGAGTGGATGGATCGAGGGATATTCATGTCCACTCACACAACACCAGAATGAAGGTTGTTCTTTGTTCGTCTCAGGGTGTCTCCTGAATGTGCCTAGAACCTACTTCCTATTCATGGAAACAACTTTTGTTTTATTTTTGGTATGTTTCTGGGATTTCTGGACACTTTCTGAAGCCTCCGGAGACTTCCATGGTGGTCCAGGATGACACTACTTGGAAGCAGTCTCTGCGGACTCCAAACAAGGCACCGGGTGCTGCATTGAGCATTGCATCACGACCCACAGTGGAGCATGAGGTTGGTTGTAGATCTTGAAAATTTGGGAAACACCACAATCGTCAATAGTTTGTGCCTATCCTGGGGAAGTTTTATAAGCTTCACAGAAGTTTGTGACACTTCAGAGCTTAGCACCAGCCATGCTGTGACCTCTCATTCCACACGCTGCAGAGGCTTATGGTATCCTTGACCACCTGTGACAGGAAGCCGAAGCAGGTGGTTAGGCAATACCGGCTTATGTGTGCTAAGCTGCTACCGTCAACCTGTGACTAGACCTGATTAGGCAGCATCTGGGGCTTTTGAGAGGAAGGTGGATGGGATGACGAGGCAGAGAGACGGTCTCCAAAAAACAGCCACCGTAAAGGATCCAGAACAGTGACTTAAGAAACCTGAGGGATTTTGTGAACAGGAACATCTGATCCGTTGGACACATGTTCAAATTATATTTAAGCTTGGGGGACAACATACTACATGTTAACGGATTTAATACACTTAATGCAGCCAGGGAGCAACCAGTAAACAATATATATAAGTTAAAGGTGTGTGTGTGTGTATGCTTACTGTGTGTGTGTATGTATATATATACACACTTTATACTTTATACTTTAACTGTGTGTGTGTGTGTATGTATGTATGTATGTATACACACACACACACACACAGTTAAAGGTAAAGGTGTCCTCCACAGATTGTCCTGCTAAAGCACAACAGCTTTAACCACTGAGCCACCACAGCCCTATATAGAACTATAGTAAAAAGTCAAGTATGGCTGCAATCCAAACCACACTTTGCTGAGAGCAAGTACTATTGAAACCAATGGGACTTACCTCTGAGTAGATATGTTTTGAATTATATGGAATAAAAAAAAGTTTCAAGAATATTGTTCGATCTACTGTCTGGTTCTCATCAGAATCTCTTTCTTCTGGCCCTTTAGACTCACCCAAAGTCTTCCTCTTTGCTCTGGTGACCTATTTTGTTATATACATTCCAGCCTGTGAACTTCCAACTTAATCGGCTCAATTGACCTGCCTTATATTTTCCTCCCTTGAAATTATTCATAGCATGTTTTGATCAGGTATTGTCCATTCAGAGACAACATTTTATTTTTAAAGTTGTTGCTACTTGGAACTCAGTGGATGTTTCTCATTTCGGCTTAGAAGTTTATCTGATTTTTTGAACTGCGTTGTTCAGATCCAGAGGTGTGCGCTGACGTTTCCATAATCAAAATAATAGTAGGAGCAGGGCGACCAGATGCCCAAACCTCAAAAGGAGGACAAGGTCTTGGATTCCTCTCAGCCTGGCCTTTCCACCAGAGAATGGCCTACTCATGAGTAAAGCCATGATATTGGGCACTTTCACTTTCCCATAGAGCTCAATGCATATTTTTTATTTTTAGTCTTTTGGCCATACTTTTGGATAGGAAGAAGATATTTCAAAACCGGTTTTAGCATTGGATTCTGCTCTTCAATACGAATCCAACGACATATGACATGATGGGGTACTGCACACCATTGCAAAGTTCCAAAACGGAGGACAATGAAGCCCTTTTGGAGGACACCCAGATGGGAGGCTAAAAAAGAGGGCAAATATGGAAATTTCCGGTCATATGTTTACCCTGAGTAGGAGCCCTGTTGTACTTGCAAGGTCTGTACTTTGTCCTTGCTGAGTGTCCTATTGCCAGGAAAGGACAACATACTGGTTCACCTTAGGTACTCCTTCTAATGCCAGCACTAAAACGGGGCATTTTAGGAAACACTGGGCACAATCCAGAGTAACTACGGGAGCATGTAAGAGACATTATGTGCACCCATAGTTACTGCACCACCTCATGAAAACCTATAGGAAATTCATATTGCAATCCAGAGTGACTTGTTCTTACTCCGGAGCAAGGACTCCCCGTAGTTACTTTGGATTTCACCCTTAATATCATGACAGGCACCCCAAATTCTTCAATGAGGCTTCCGGACCCCACTGGGGTAATGAACCCCAAGCTGAAGAACACAAATCTAGTGTTTAAAGCTCATCAGTAAGTGGATATAAAAAAGAAAAACTCCCTATCATAATCAAGCTTTCTTTTTCACAGATGCAAAATGCTTGCAGCAGTGCTTCTCACCTCCGATCTGTGAATTCTTAGTGCAATTAGCTCCTGTGGGTAGCTAATTAGAAAAATTACTGTTCATTTCATCGTTATTTGTCAGGAGGTACTTCTTGCTTTGAGACTTTGGATTTTGAAAAGTGAAATCGAAAGGCTGCATGAGGTTTAAAGAGCAACTGTGACATTTTTGGCTGCATAAATCGCACAAAATACCATATTTACTCAAATCCAACACCCACTTTTTTAGCCAAATTAAGGGCGCAAAAACTATAGCGAGTCCTTGCTCCGGTGTAAGAACAATTTACTCTGGATTGCAATATGAATTTCCCATTGATTTTCGGTAGCTGGTGAAGTAACTACAGGTGCACGTAATGTTTCTTGCATTCTCCCATAGTTACTCTGGATTGTAGGGATAGTCTCCAAAACTGGGGTGCACGTTGGAGTTGATGGCACATTACATTTGAATATCAATTCAATTTACGTTTATTGGCATAGGAGAAGTTAAAACAATATAGTAGTGATCATAAAATGGATAAAAATATTTTTTAAAAGTAGACTGACATCGACCATGCATTTCCTTAGGGCACAACACAGAGTAACGAGGGGGTGTCCTTGCTCCGGTGTAAGAACAATTTGCTTTGGATTGCAGTAGGAATTTCCTATAGGTTTTCAGTAGGTGGTGCAGTAACTACGAGTGCATGTAATGTCTCTTATGTGCTCCCATAGTTACTCTGGATTGTAGGGCGGTAGGTCTCAATGGGTCTTACTCCCAGGAAACACTCTTTAGGTTTGCAGCCTAGATCTCTTTGCAAAGTTCTTCTTAACTGAATTTTAAATATATTCTCTATTGTTTTATTTGTTGATTCTAGTAAATACGTTATTTTGATTTAGTTTACAATATTGTATTAAAAGATGTAATATACCGTATTTACTTTAATATAATGTGCCATCGAATCTAATGCGCACCCTGATTTTGGAGATCTAGAGCACAATCCTAACCGTGTCTACTCAAAAGTAAGCCCCACTGTGTTCAATGGGTCTTAATTGGTGGGCTTCAGGGGGTTCTTACAGGTTCTATTGAACCCTTTGCTAATGAGCGCCTTGTCCTGAGAACCGGTCACTAATGGGACAGAGAACCTGTTGTTAATTTAGAGTATTAGGACACAGTACGTGTTGTAAATTTATTTGAATCCCACCATTCGTCTTACTCCTAGGAAAGTGTCTTGAGGATTGCAGCCTAAATTTGGCTGGAAAAGGTGAGCGTTAGATATATACTGTAAATACAGTAAACCTTTTGTTGCATAAAGAAGTGCAATTAGCTAAAAAAAAAAGCAGGCCTCCGTCAGTCTTGAGAGACTATGGTATTGTGCTCTACGCTGCATTCGCTGCATTTGCTGCATGCAAAGCAGGAAAGCCTGGGTTGGATTGTTATGGAGGATAGGCTGTTACCCAAGCAGCAAATCCCCCCTCTCCACGCCACTGAATTAGTCCAATGGAAAGGCAGAGCCAATACGAACGGATCCAGCTGCGTCGCAGAACTGGGCTAAGGACAGGAGCTCACCCTGTCTTGTGGGGCTGACCCAGGAATCGAACCCTGGCCTGCTGGTTAACAGGCATAGCGCCTTAACCGCTTGCGCCACCCACAGCCCCTTATATAGTAGATATACCTTAAAAGGAGTCTTTGAATAGTTTCCTCTGGTTTTTCTTAAAAGAAAACCTTCAGGTGAGCTGCAATCTCTGTTTTATTAAGTAAAATGTTTTATTCTTCGAATAGGCTGTGGGGCAATAAAAGGGCACACAAGAGTTCAGTAAATCCTCCCTTTCCCCAAAGTTAAATGTCAGTAAATGGACAAAGAACAAGAGGGCAGAACTGCTGGCCATGCTTGAGATTCTAATTAAATTGATTGGAAGTAATTGTGCCAGGAAAGTGAATAAATTTTTCCTCCTCTATTGTAAAATCCAATTATGAAAGCACAGGATAAATAGGTTCATAACTTTTTAAAGACGGCTGTTTAGCATCACCGTTAAAAATGTAACTACCCACTGGATGGATTTGTCACAGCATTTAAAAGGGAGCTGAAAAGTCAAGTGCTTTGCATTCTCTAATAATTTCTCCACTGTTTTTCTTTGCAAGGTTATAGATGTGGTGACATTATATATGGGGAGATATTATATGTGGTGATAGATATATGCATAAGGTTTTTTAACACATCGACTTTTTGGAATCATTGAGTTGTTCAGACGGGGTAAAACCATGAATTCCAACCAAAAAATTTTGGGTTTTTTTAAACATTATTTGTTATTTTGTGTTTTGTTTTGTATGACTCTTTGTGACCTATGGCACACTGGTGTGATACAAAGGGCGCAATCCAGAGTAACTACGTGGAGTCCTTGCTCCGGTGTAAGAACAATTTGCTCTGGATTGCAATATGAATTTCCCACAGGTTTTCACTAGGTGGTGCAATAACTACGAGTGCACGTAACGTCTCTTATGTGCTCCCGTAGTTACTCTGGATTGTAGGGATATGGTCCATATGTGTACTGTAGGATTAAAGGAAGCATCAGTTAGCAAAAAGCAGGTCACCTTCCCCCTATCTTTACTCCAACCTGTCCCAGTTACTTTGCTGGTGCAAGTTCAAATGGACCTGGGTAGGTGGATCAACACTGGGATAGGATATCAGCAACATTGCTACTGTAAATAGCACCACTTCCTGGCTTTGACCCCCTCTTCGTATCCCAGATTTGTTCCTTTTCTTCCCCCTTCCTACCACATTCTGCACATCTCCTACCTCCTGACATCCAAACCATGATGTCCTGCCACTAGAGCTCATTGGAGGGATGGTTGCAGTGGCCACCAGGTAGAACTCCACAGCACCACTTTTCATGGCACATGTGGCACCACAGCTATAAGGCATGCTGGAATGTGAGTTCTGGTGGCGCATCAGCACATTATGATTGTGTTCTTAATCTAACATGTACATGGAGTAGAGTAACAGTTTTTAGATTTTAGATTTATTCCTGCAGTTCTGACTGGCCCTACAATCCAGAGTAACTACAGGAGCACGTAAGAGACATTACGTGTACCCGTAGTTACTGCACAATCTAATGAAAACCTATGGGAAATTCATACTGCAATCCGCAGCAAATTGTTCTTACACCGGAGCAAGGACTCCCCGTAGTTACTCTGGATTTTGCCCATAGGCTGCAATCCAGAGTAACTACGGCAGCACGTAAGTCACATTACGTGCACCTGTAGTTACTGCACCACCTAGTGAAAACCTATAGGAAATTCATATTGCAATCCAGAGTAAAGTGTTCTTACTCTGGAGCAAGGACCCCCATAGTTACTCTGGATTGCGCCCTTAATCTTAGCATTGAGTAACGAATGATTGTTTTATCTTTTAACTTTATTGTATTAGCAAAGTGAAACCTTCTGCATTTTATATCTTCCTAAATTATATATTCACATTTTCTGCTGGTCTTTGATCGTAATAATAAAGATGATCATGTAATTTGGACATTTGTTGGTGCTTCATAATCTCAGTTCCATTTGTGTAAAAATGGCTACTGTGAAATGAGAATGGCAGAACCAACCCTACAATCCAGAGTAACTACGGGAGCATGTACATCACGTGCACCCCTAGTTACTGCACCACCTAGCAAAAACCTATGAGGAATTCATATTGCAATCCAGAGCAAATTGTTCTTACACCGGAGCAAGGACTCCCTGTAGTTACTCTGGATTGTGCCCTTAGTCTCCCAAATCAGGATATGCATAAACTTTGATGGTGAGGTAAAGAGTTTACCTAGATGATGGCTGCAGTCCTAAACACACTTTCCTGGGATTTATGGACACAATCCAGAGTAACTACGTGAGCACTTAAGAGACATTACATGCATCCGTAGTTACTGCACCACCTAGTGAAAACCTATGGGAAATTCATATTGGAATCCAGAGTAACTGGCAGGACAATCCAGAGCAACTAATCTGTCCACATAAGAGCCCTTAGGTTGCCCTATCTATCATTAGGTTGGAGCAACTGCAAGATGCTCCAGCCCAGTTACTCTGAAGGAGGCTTAGGGCAGAGCAAGGCAAGATAGGGTGCCCTAAGAGAGGTGGACCTGCTCTGCCCTAACTGGGGCAGCCTAAGCAGCTCAGGAGAGGCAAGTTGAGGGCATGTTGAGCATTGCCTGGGGCAGAGCAGTTACTCTGTATCCAGAGCCTGTTTCAAGGCAGAAATGCCCTCTTCCAGCCCTCAGAGTTATACCACCTCAGGAGCAGGTATAGTAATGAGTAGACCAATAGGGGTCCATGATAAGGCCCGAGTAAGAATGGCAGCGCTGACCAAAAATCTGAGTTCTTGGCCAGCCTAGCTGCAACCCCTTCCTCTCAACCTCAGGATATGGAACAAACTACGGCTGCCCACAAACCTCAGGATACAGCAGGCCACTCCAAGAAGCCCCTGGTATTCACTGGAGAATGTACTGGCATCTCATCAGGGACTCCTTATAAGACAGGCACCCAGTGGCGTCACCAGACTGGTGCGGCTGGTGTGGGCTGCATTGGGGATGCGCTCCGTATGGGGTGATGTGCCGGAGGAGTTTGACTGTCCTTTGGCAGGCCCCGGGCGTCAGCACCCCCATTCAGGCCTGCTCCAAGGCGGAGCAGCAGCCAGAAGCTGCCACTTGTCTGAGGAGCTGGCCTGAACGGCCATCTGAGGTGCACTGCGCAGAAACACACTGAGCATGCCGAACAGCTTCAAAGGAGACTTCCTTAGAGCAGAGAAAGTCCGCGCCTCTGCACAGCCATTTGGCCTCACTCAGGAGGTGGAGCGGCAGCCGAATGGCTTCAGAAAGAGTACTGCACAGGCACCAACTCTGACGCCTTCACAGTCTCCCCCGAAGCCAAAAGGCTTCAGAAAAGTACTGCGCAGGTGTCAGAGATGGTGCCTGCACAGTACTCTTTCTGAAGCCACTTGGCTTCAGAAACAACTGCGCAGGCGCCAACTTTGGTGACTGCGCAGTCCAGGTGGGGGGGGGGCCGCGCATCCCAGGGATGACACACAGACTTCCGCACCAGGTGATGTGCAGAGTCATGTCACCACTGTAGGCACCACAGCTGTTCCTTGTTCAGTGTGATCTGAGGGGTGTCTCCTCAGGAGCAAGTCTTCCCCTTGTGTCAATTACTTAGCATGCTCTGGAGCAGTTAGGGCAGCCCAGGCTTCCTGACTCTCTGGATTCAGCATAACTTTCTGCTCTGGATACAGAATAGTTAGGAGAGTGCAGTTAGGGCAGAGCAGGCTGAATTTGCTCTGGATTGTGTCCACATTATTACTCTGGAGCAAGGACTCCCTGGAGTTACTCTGGATTGTACCCTTAGTCTCCAAAATCAGGATATGCATAAACTTTGATGGTGCATTAGATTTCAAGTAAATACAGTATTTGGGTACAGGTATAGGTCAGTATTTAGTAGAACAGTTTACTACAAGTGTCGCCCAGAAAGTAATGCACCACATTTTTTTCTTCAACAATTATTTATTGAATATTGTAATACAAATATAGAGTAATCCAATGTTGCATATTATTATTGTCATATAGCTCACTGTTGTATGCGATGAAATTAAATTTCACACCTGCTTTGCAGCTGTGGATAAGAATTGCCAGTAAACTTATTTTTAAAATCTCAAGCCTTTTAAAATCAGGGTGCGCATTAGATTTGATGGTGCTTTAGATTCAAGTCAATATAGTATTTTTTATTCTAGCAGGAGATATAGCAGGAAGATGTGATGTGCTCAGAGCAAATGTAGCAGGATTTTGCTTGATGCCTCCTTTTTTCTCAGCCTAATGAAAACTTAATTGGATCACTTGTCGAGGTGCATTATGCTGCTTCTAATATTTTGTCCCACCAGCATACATCTGCCTCTGTGTAGCATCATCAGCAGGTGAACTGCAAGCAACTGGAAAAAGATATTTATATTTCTTTAAAGCCATATATCTGAGTTGGTCTTGCCAAGAAAATGCAGGATAGAAATCCAGTTAATAATAATAATAATAATAATAATAATAATAATAATAATAATAATAATAATAATAATAATGAGCAGGTCAAGCTTCTGTGGGACTTCAGGATACAGACGGACAAGGGCTTGGATCACAAGACTCCAGATACCACTATCATAGAAAGCAGTCAGGTGTGGCTTGTTGACATCGCCATACCAGGTGACAGCAGAATTGAGGAGAAGCAACTGGAAAAGATCTCCCGCTACCAAGACCTAAGAATCGAATGACAGCGTCTGGTGTAAGCCAGTGCAGGTGGTTCCAGTGGTAATTGGCACACTGGGTGCAGTGCCCAAAGACCTTGGCGGGCACCTGAAAACTGTTGGCATTGACAGAATATCACTCTGCCAACTGCAGAAAGCCGCTCTTCTGGGATCGGCACGAATTATACGCTGCTACATCACACAGTCCTAGACTCTTGGGAAGGGTCCGACTGGTGATGTGACAGAAACCAGCACGAAATTGTTCGCTGTGTATTTATGGATATAAAATAATTATATAAAATATTTTATAATTATTATTATATAATAATTATATATTATATATTATATAATTATTATATAATTATTATTATAATAAAATTATAATAAAATAATTATATAAAATATTTTATAATTATTATAAAATATTTTATATAATTTTTATATTATTATTATTGCTCCATGTCCCTCTCGCATACATATAATAATAATAATAATAATAATAATAATAATAATAATAATAATAATAATAAATTATTATGAAATAATTATATAAAATATTTTACAATAATAATTATAAAATATTTTATATAATTATTTTATTATAATTTTATTATTATTATTTCATTGAAAATAAAACAGAAATGCACAGCGAACAATTTCATGCTATAATAATAATAATAATGCCCCATGCTATGATGCAGCCATGCTGAAATGGACACTGCTGTAAAACAAGGCTGCTGATTATTATTATTATTATTATTATTATTATTATTATTATTATTATTATTATTATTATTATTATTATATGTATGCGAGAGGGACACAGAGCAAGTAGTAGGCTTCCTGATAATGTTGGCTAAGGGCACAATCCAGAGTAACTATGGGGAGTCCTTGCTCTGGTGTAAGAACAATTTGCTGTGGATTGCAGTATGAATTTTCCATAGGTTTTCATTAGATGGTGCAGTAACTACGGGTACACGTAATGTCTCTTACGTGCTCCCGTAGTTACTCTGGATTGTAGGGTATGACTGCAATCCTAAACACACTTTCCTGGAAGTAAGGCCCATTGAATACAATGGGGCTTACATCGGAATAGACCTGGATAGGAGTGCTCCCTTATTTTCGTCTTCCTAGCTTGCAGGCTGCCTGCTCCTTTGAATGCATCCAGCCTCCTTTAAAATGTGACCCATAACACAAAGATAACCATGTAAAACCCTGAACCTCAGTAGAAACGGTCCATGCATGGTCCGTGCACTTTAAATCGGTGTCATAATGCATGCTGTCTTTCCTCAGAATTGGAATTTGTTTTTTGGATGGAAACTAATCCTGTTTCCATTGGTAATGCAGGACTGATCAGAGGAAGAAGCCAGAAATCAAAATTAATTGATAATGGCACTTTTTAATGCTTATACTTCCTCCTTTGAAAGCAGCACAATTTCCTCTTCTCTCTCATAAAATCAATTTAATGGGTTCACAATTGACTTTGGAAATAGCTGTTGTGGATGGAAAGATGCAGACTTTTTCCTGAAAAAAATTCTCATGTATAAAGATTCAGGAGTTCATAATGTTCACTCTTTCATTAAAGCAGACCTGATCAGCTTTTATCCCACCAAACTGAACACAGCTTTAGTGGTGTAGCTAGAGGGGGTGCGGAGCAGTCAATCTTGTAGGGAACATTAACCTACCAGAGACATTCCAAGCAGTAACGTCTCCGAAAGGGTGACGCTCGCTCCAAGACTGACTCTTCCGCACCCCTTCTAGCTACACCATTGCACAGCCCTACCTTAAGACCTGTTGAGTTATTGAGAATCCAGATTCCTGCTATTCCAATCCTAATATTGTCCACATATCACAATTCACGTCACTTAACTTTTCGAAACCTTGCCTAATTTAGTTCCAGCTCCAAAGTTTGTCTGCGCGCACCAGAGAATAACGCTGATGAAATGTGCGAAGAGCAAGTCAAAGTCTATTAATAAGGTCATGCGGTGTTTGAGATGGGAATAGTGCCGTGGAGTGCTTGGCCCATCGCCCCGTTGTCAGTCCGACAGCTGCTGCTACTGCTGTTGCCTCTTCATTTATAGTCTCCGATGCGAATTTTCACACTCTGTGCAAAATTAGCCTCCGGAATGTCACCAACTTAATTATGAGGAATTCTAAGCCTCCTGAAATGCAACAAAGGGTCAGAAACTTTGGAGGCACCAGCGCATGGAAGGTGTACTGATGAGCACAATGAATATTTATTCTTCCGCCCACATATTTCATGATCCTGAGTCTTTTGTATTGTCCTCTGCGGACCTGAACTGCATCTGCTGTGGATCTGGGCCATCTGTCATCATAGGATTTTATACACGGCACAATAAACCCGCACTGCGGATATCAGGAAAACCTCTTTCCCAAAACTGTAAGGGGGCCCCTTTATGCTCATCTGCCTGATTGTTGATATGGCTTCAGTAACAGTAAACCTTTCATCTAAAATGAATGTCACCAACAACAATGTCCTGAGTTTCTCTCCCAGCTTTTTCTGAAAGCTCAGAGTGGAGAAAAATAAGATTAAATACTTCTATACAAGCTGCAAGCCATTTTGAAGTACACTATAATGTTTATAGTATAAACTATATAAACCAGGGTGATTGAAAAGTAACTCCCTATTTTAAAATACTTATAAATTATAACAGATGGAGTTACTTTTCAATCACCCTTTATATATAGTATATAGTATATAATATATACAGTAGTATAAACCATATGGGAAGCTGTCTTTTACATAGGGTTGCCATATGTCCTGCAAAATAGGGATAATCACGGGGGATTGTGTTCACATACTTGCAAGTGGGACAGAGGGTCCTGACCTGATCTTGTGGAAGAGAATTATGGCAACCCTATTTTTACGGAATCAGACATTAGCCCTACAATCCAGAGTAATTACAGGAAGATGTACGAGGCACTTACTCTAGATTGATCTATGCATTTCCCACAGATTTCCCATAAGTGGCACCACAACTATGTCAGTGTAAAAAGTCCCGTAGTTACTCTGGATTGCAGCCTAGATCAATCTAGGTTAAGACTGTCTTACCAATGGTTCCAAAACTTACCTGGGTCACAATCCTTGCAATCTCTTCTTCCTGGTTCTGCAAAGTGCTAAAATTTTGGAACTTGTGAAATGTCATAGGGTGGTGGTGCCCAAGTCTCATAAAATTTTGTGAGATCCACAATGGTAAGATCTCGGGAAACAGGTATGGGGTTACGGGGGATATGCCACAGCATCTCTGTGAGTGTGCCACAATGCCCTAAAGCAGTGGTACTCTTAAGTGGGAATCTGGTCACCTTGGGCGTCAGGACCTCAGGTCAGGGGGATCACAAGAGAGTGGGTTCCACCATTTTGGAATCTGGCACTGGGCTGTCCTGGGACACAATGAGATTTTGGCCTAGATCCTAAAGTGAAATTAAGCCCCTTGCTCCGGAGCAGTTAAGATGACTTTCCGTAAGATAACACTAGAGGATGACGTAACTGCATGGACCCGTAACTGCTATGGATTTTGCCCTTACTTTCATTGAACATAATGGGACTTACTTCCAAGTAGAAACAGAGGAGCTCTGGCATCACAGTGATGATACATTCCAGTAAGTTTGACAGGGGCTCCCAGACAGATTCATAAGTTTGAAAGTGGGAAGCTGAAATGCCTGAGTACCACTGCCTTAAAGTACAGCAATGCACACTTTGGGAACCTCGTGGTCTTAACTGACCAGCAGCTGCTCTCCAAGTTTTAGGTAGGAAACTTTCCCAACCTTCCTTGGAGAGATCAGGGATTGAACGCAGGATCGTCTGCATACAAACCTATCACCTGCAGTCCTGCAAATCAGTTGCTGACTTTTAACGACTAAACCTCCAAGGAAAAACCAGTTTCATTGGGCTTTCAGTGGAAATCACAGAATTGGGTAAACTCTGAATCTGGTAAACTCTGTTCTGATGTGGAAATAGGGTTCCCTAACGTGATACCTCTATGATTCCGTGACTGCAATGAAGAAGCCTAGGCATATGAAGAACCCTTGCTCGATCAGCCCAAAAACCTATTACACTGCAGTCTTAAGCATGTCTGCTCTGAAGTAAGTCCCATTGTGCTCAATAGTACTTACTCCCAGGAAAGTGTGTTTTGAATTATAGCCTTAGTCCAGCTTCCTGGATATCACAGTGGCCCACCAGATACTTTGGGGTGCACACAGGACAAGCAATTTATGTCTGCAATCCTAAAGACATGTTCTTGGGAGTAAGACTCATTAAACACAATGGGTCTTACTCTTGAGTTGACATGGTTATGCTCTACATCATGTTGATGAACATTCTGAGATAGCCTACTTCTAAAACTAGAAGGTTGCAACATGACTTGTAATGTGGTGGATCTTTCCTCTCTCCTTTTAACAGCATCTAGGCCAGATGCCATCACCACATCCTGTGGCAAGGAGTTCCATAGACCGAATAATTAATTAAAGAAACCAATGCAATAAAATAAAGTCAATTGAATGAGTTTTTAGAAGAAAAGGTAATGTCTTATTGAAATAGAATATTTGAAGCTTTATGCTTGAATATTATTTGGTGTTATGACCCTCATATGTCCTTCTAACCCCCAAATCCAGAGTAACTATGGGAGCACACAAAAGACTGAGGGCGCAATCCAGAGTAACTACGGGGAATCCTTGCTCCAGAGTAAGAACAAGTTACTCTGGATTGCAATATGAATTTCCCATAGGTTTTGATTATGTGGTGCAGTAACTACAGGTGCACGTAATGTCTCTTACGTGCTCCCGTTGTTACTCTGGATTGTAGCCTTAACCTGCACCCATAGTTACTGCACCACCTAGTGTAATTCATATTGGAAATTCATATTGGAATCTAGAGTAAGTTGTTCTTACACCGGAACAAGGACTCCCAGTAGTTACTCTGGATTTTGCCCTAAATCAGACAGCTATTGCACTTTGGATTATACGTAATGTCCTCTTGTTGATACTGTTATACTGTGAGAAAGGAGAACGTGGTTGGATTTGCATCAAGAATTCTTGGTCTCTCTCTCAGATAATAAATCAAGTCTTTCTGAAAAGGCAAATCTGAACTCATCTATACCCATTTTCCCTTCTTTGTTCTTTTCATATGACATCTAATCAATAACTTTCCTGGTAATTGGTATCCAGTCCTGTGTGTGCAAGTACAGCAGGTTGCTTATTTAATCTATTATGTTCTTGACTGGTTTTTGCTTTTCAGAATTGCCCACTTTTCCAGTGGTTAACAGAGCTTATTACATTCTGCCTCCAGCCAAGAGATAAATCGGCGGCATGAAAGACCTCTGAATGCAACCAGAACTGAGCTCTGGTCACCTCCAAATGCACTTCCAAATATTTGAAGGTCTCCAGAAAGACAATATTGAGGGCTCCAGAAAACCTTAGAACATTAATTCCCCCTTTTTTGGAGTTCCAGTTGAATTCAGGGGGTATGGGTCAGGTATGGTCCCACATGGGTCAATGTGGGAACCATGTTGAATCACATCTGTTGATCAAAATCTGTGGACGACAAGATCCAATCTGTATCTCCAGAGAGGGCTGGGAAAGACCTGCCATCTCTTAGGGACACATTGAGCACAATCCTGACCCAGGGTGACCAGATTATTCCTGAACCCCATGGCCAAAATTCCTGAACCCCAGTGCCAAAATTCCTAATCCCAGGCCAAAATTCCTACCAGCTTAAAAAATTGCCAAAAAGTGTATTTTTTATTTTGTTTTCCGGTTTTTTGACCATAACTTTTGATAGGAAGGAGATATCTCAAAACTAATTTTTGCATTGGATTCTACTCTTCAATACGAATCCAACGACTTATGGCACGATGGGGCACTACGCACTATCACAAAGTTTCAAAACGAAGCCAAAATGTAGGACAATGAAGCCAAAATGTAGGATACCCAGACAGGAGGCTGAAAATCCGGACAAATCCGGGTTTTTCCAGTCATATGGTCACCTTGTCCTAACCACGTCTACTCAGTGGGTCTTAGGGTGAAATCCAGAGTAACTACGGGGAGTCCTTGCTCCGGAGTAAGAACAAGTTAGTCTGGATTGCAATATGAATTTCCCATAGGTTTTCACTGGGTGGTGCAGTAACTTCGGATGCATGTAATGTCTCTTATGTGCTCCTGTAGTTACTCTGGATTTTGTCCATAACTCCCATGAAAGTGTGTTTAGAATTGCAGCCATCATCTAGGTAAACTCTTCAGATCCATGGACTAACCAGAAATAAATTTTTGCCAGCAGTTTAGGCAGAAATTTGGCATAGTTTTGCAACAAATGGTATTTTTAATGGCAAATGCCATTAATGTTTAGAGTTGCAAAAGACCTTGTAAAATCTCATGCTCTCTTCTGGCACCTTTTTATACACAGATGCTTTAGTAGCGATACTGGAAACTTCTACGATATCTTGAGTGTTTTGTGGTGACACGGAGTCAACAAGAGACGCTAAAAATCAACAATTCCAGAGTTTCAATATCTTCTTGATACTTTTCTGCTTTGTCTTCTGATGCGCAAGGTGTTGTGAGCACTTGAACAATTATATATAATAATTATATATGAATAATAATTATATATAAACAAAATTATATAATTATATATAAACAATAAAAATAGGGTTTGCAAGCTCCTAAAATGCATCACGGTTTCCGATTTCATAGGGCTCACGTAATTTTAGCTGACCTTGAAGTAAACGGAATGATGCTGCCTGTATTAGTTCAGATTTTTATGCTACTTTTGCCCATAATGGGATGCCTGAGATGGCTTATGAAAGACATAAAATGCAAAAGAGAAAAACAAGAAACCAAAACTCATAAGTACAGGAATTAACAAACAATAAAAATTAGTGATTAGCACATACAACAGTACTGGTAATAACCAACGATGGTTATTATATAATAACTTATAAATTATTATATGATATAAATTATATATGTTGTATAATATAGTTACAGTATATAATAATTACAATACAGTGGCGCCTCACGTAACACGTAATTCGTTCCGGAGATATGTTTGTTACATGAAATGTTCTTTACGTGAAGCAGATTTTCCCATGGGAAATAATGGAAATTCAGATGATTGGTTCCAGAGCTCCAAAAATATTAACTGTATGTAAAAATGATGACAAAACACTGAAACTGAATTCAGAACATGCGTTCAGTGTGCATGATCCTATGAACTCTACTTAGGCTGCAATCTAAGACACTTTCCTAGGAGTAAGGCCCATTTAACACAGTGGGGCTTACTTCTGGGTAGACATGGTTCGGAGGCTGCAATCCAAGACACTTTCCTGGGAGTAAGCCCCATTTAATAAAATGGGGCTTACTTCTGGGTAGATATGGTTAGGAGGCTGCAATCCAAGGCACTTCCCAAGTGTCTCCCCACTTTCTCCTCCTCTCTCTCCCCTGCTCCCTTCTGGCTAGCCCTGAGCTGCTTCCCTCTTCTCCACTGTTCTTCTCTTCCTCTGCCCAGCCACAGGAGGAAAAGCGCGGACATGTTGCTTTCGCTATGGGCAGGCGCAATAGGCAGCCCTGACGCTTTTTAAAAGGGCTGCAGGCCAACGTGTCTGTTCCAACTGCCAACGAGTGTGCTTGTTAAGTGAAGCAACTCTTGTTATGTGAAGCAGAATCCTAGAGAAATTTTTGCTGGTTATGTGGATCACTTGTTAACCGAGGCACTTGTTAAGTGAGGTACTACTGTAATTTGTTATCTATAATTTATTAATTTTCTGCTGCCTGGTCCCAATGAGGAGAATCACAAGACTAAAAGAGAGGACAAGTCCTGGGAAAGAGGCCATCTGGTGACCCTGGTTTGGACTGGTGTGGTTCAGAACTGTGGCTGGGCCAGTCGGAAGAGGCAGTTGGGGGGCAGTGAGAGCAGTTGGGGGCAATTGGGGTGGAAGTTGGGGCGGAAGGAGAAGCAGGCTGGGGATCCGTGTCCGTCCTGAGCACTGCAGGAGGAAGCCCCAAAGCACACCGTGGTCTGTTCCAACATCGTTTAAGGGTGGCCATTTTGAGGCTTTCTCCTGAAGAAAATACTGCATGGTTCCCCCAGAACCCCAATCCCTCTTGAACACCCCCAACTACTCTCTCATCTAGGGGACCAAGAGGGGGCATTGGTGGCAGGAATCTCCTCATCTGAGGGACATTCTTTCTTTCCCTACAGCCTCCTGAGGTGATCTGAGTTGCTCTCTGAGGGGACAAAAAGGGGGCACTGGTGGCAGGAATCCCCTCATCTGAGGGATGTTCTTCCTCCCCCCACAGCCTCCTGAGGTGATCTGAGTTGCTCTCTGAGGGGACAAAAAGAGGGCACTGGTGGCAGGAATCCCCTCATTTGCGGGACGTTCTTTCTCCCCCCACAGCCACCTGAGGTGATCTGAGTTGCTCTCTGAGGGGACCAAGAGGGGGCATTGGTGGCAGGAATCCCCTCATCTGAGGGACGTTCTTTCTCCCCCCACAGCCTCCTGAGGTGATCTGTGTTGTTCTCTGAGGGGACAAAAAGGGGGCACTGGTGGCAGGAATCCCCTCATCTGAGGGACGTTCTTTCTCCCCCCACAGCCTCCTGAGGTGATCTGAGTTGCTCTCTGAGGGGACAAAAAGGGGGCACTGGTGGCAGGAAACCCCTCATCTGAGGGACGTTCTTTCTCCCCCCACAGCCTCCTGAGGTGATCTGAGTTGCTCTCTGAGGCAGGAATCCCCTCATCTGAGGGACGTTCTTCCTCCCCCCTCCAGGGCATGGCAACTGGCTTGGAATGATTTAGCCAGGGCTGTGACTGGGTGCCACTGGTGCTGCTTCCTTGGAGAAACATGGGGGTTGGGATTCCATCTGCCCACGGTACCAGTTTCTGTGGTCCCTGGTGCTGGTTAGCCCTACTCCCTGCAGCCAGGTGCTTGGTGGTGGGGGTCCCTGCTCCCCTCTGGTCCATGTTTCCTTTCCTCCCCATGCACTCAAGCCACATATCTACGTGGGTAAAGCCAAGGGAAAACTACACTAGAATTGCTTTAAGGGTCCACTAGGCAGGTGTAGTGACAACAGGCCTTGCACTCAAGGGAAAATAGAGGGGGTAGAGAATGCTTTTATTACTGCTATATTTGGGGATTTGTGTTTTGTTTCTGTTCAAAAATCAAAAGTGCAGAAAGTGGTGTTACCTGCTTTTATTTCATGATTTCAAATATGGAAAGCTGTAAGAGTCTCCACTGATTGATTGATTGATTGACTGATTGACTGACTGCACATTTGGGAGTGTTTTGTGTTTACGGAGAATTGTCCCTTGTTCTGTGTCCCTTTCCAGGCATGTCTGAATCTGGCCTCTGACTGGCTCAAGACTTGAAGGTTTCCTGCAAACCACCTTCCTTTCCCTTCCACTGTTGCCCCCCCAGGAAAGCAGCAGGAGAGACAGGAGGGCCTGAGTCAAGACCACAGCCGTGCGCAGAGAGGGCCTTGTGCAAAGGTGCATCCAAAAGGAGGCTCCACACAGCGCTCCCTTCTTCGCTCGGGGCTCTGGGAGCTGATCTGGGTCTGCCTCCAGCTGCTGACCAGAGCTCCAGGCTCCCTCCTTCCCCAGTCAGGCCCACCATCGGCTGCAGCTCAGGCTGAGTTGCCCCATAAGTGACGCCTGCCTGGCCTTTCTCTGGGGTGAGAAAACAGACTGGGGGGGGGGGAAGGTCTGGAGGGAGGAAGGGGCACGACTTGCACCCTCCAGGAACCTGCAAAGGGAGGAGGAAAGCCTGCTAGGGGGCTGGAGCCAGGAGGGAATGGGAAGGTCTGAGCCCAGAGAGAGAGGGAAGGCCTGGGAGATGCTGTGCAAGAAGGCCCAGGCAGGCACGGAAAGGGCCGGTTCTTGATCCTGCAGAGAGAGACGGAACCAGAGCTGTGGCTCTGCAGTTCTTGCAGAGGCTCCAGCAGGGAGACCCAGGAAAAGAAGGACCTGCCAGAGTCTCTTTCTGCACCTTCAAAGCCACGGCCTGACGGAGCCCACTTTGGGACGGTTTGATGCTCCCTGTTATGACGAGGGCCCCCAGACTTCTCAGATCTATTAAACTGTGTGCAGAAGGAGAATCTGTTTGGTGTCTGGTTGCTCCCCCACCCGCCAAAAAGAAAGTATGGATTCAAATATCACTTGTACAGTATATATCTTTTTACAAGGGTTCATTTTTAATAGATTATAATTTATCGTCATTTTCAAAAGGAACCAAGTGGTGATTCAGGAGAGTAGAGCTCCTTTGCAATGCTCTTCCCAGCCAAGATGGCCTCTACATTCAGCTTGTAAGCAACAGGAATAAAGAGCCATGGGCGATGTTGCGCATGGGCGAAGCTGCGCATGGGCGATATTGCACATGAGGGGTTGATGCGCATGGAGAATGTTGCACATGAGGGGTTGGTGCGCATGGAGGTTGGTGCGCATGGGCGATGTTGCTCATGGGGGTTGATGCACATGGGGATGCTCCACATGAGGGGTTGGTGCACATGGGGGATGTTGCGCATGGGGATGATGCACATTGGGGAATGATGCACATTGGGGGATGATGCGCATGGGGAAATGATGTGCATGGGGGAATGATGCGCATGGGGGATGTTTTGCATGAGAGTTATTGCACATGGGGGATGATGCGCATGGGGGGATGTTGCACATGTGGGGATGAACATGGGAGATGTTGTGCATGGGGGTTGTTCTGCATGGGGGTCTGATGTACATAGGGCGGATGATGCGCATGGGGTGGATGAACATGGGAGATGTTACATGGGGGGTTGATGTGCATGGGGGATTGATGCGCAGTGCAGGGATAGCGTACGGGGGAATTTTACTTCTGCAACACGGGTATGCTTTTTGCTAGTCATGTCATATTTCACTGGGAAGGTAAAAGAAAGACCCTCCTTCTTCCCTTGGCCTTTGGGCATGACCTTGACTCACTTGGTAAGAGGGCATTTCTCATTTTTCCTTCAGATCCCAATTCAATTTGCAGAGATAGCCCTGCATTTCAGCAGTGAAGAGTAAGCCAGAGGTCCCTGAATGAGGATGTCATCTTGGAAAATCACGTAAATGTGACCTTTGTAGGTAAGAAGGAATTTAAGATCTTGAATGTCTTGATGCTCTGAATATGAAAGTCTTCTTCAGTGGTTATTGCAAAGGGGACTTGGTGAAAGTCTGCATGCATGAAAACAGCATGGCTGCTCTTACCCTGATTAGCCCCACATTCTCCCCTTTTGGCTTGCCCAGATCTGAATCTCTTGAAGAGGAGGGTAGCCCCTTAAGAGCTCTTGAGCGGAGACTGTCACGGAGCAATCCTATCCCCTGGTTAGTCAAACACAAGTCCTGTGCTGGCCTGGGAGTGTTGCAAAAGTGCCCAAAGGCACATCTGCATGATTCCTAGGGTGGTTAGGCCAGTCCACAGACAAGCACCACCATCTGCATATCACTGCAGGAATGGGGAGATGCGTAAGTTCTGCTAGCCTAGGTTGGTTAGAATTTCACCCCCAGGAATTTAGTTGTTTGGAGCTGGACATCCTCCAAGTAAAGACCCATGTCATCTTATGGTGACAGTTTGCAGGTGTGTGTGTATCACAACCAAAGAGTGGAGGATCCTCAGGCATTGATGCTTTGGGCATGCGTACATGTGATATGTACATGTCTCAATGCTTTTAGTGCCCTTTATGGCCTTCCTAGCACTCTCAAGACGCCACACATATTATTGTTGAAGCCTCTTACTGTTCAAGGTTTCTGTGGCTCTTCAGTTCTGGTGAGTCAAACGCTTATCACTCTCTGTCACCTGGCCATGTGCTGCAGCATCTGCCATGCCAAAGCAGCCTTCTTGGCCTCAATGTTGAGAGTCGCCACAGCTGGCAGGCCAATTGGGGGCTCTGCCATCAGCAGACAGGCCATGGTGGGTCACAAAGCACCTGAAAGGTATGCCCTTTGATGCCCACGTCTGGCCAAAAGAGCTGTCGCTGTTCTCTGAGAGGCACTGGTGAGATCCAAAGGGGTCAGGCTGGCCACTGCACCTGATGGTTTGAAAGGGGGCTGAGAGACCACCATGAACGGTGACTTTTTCTGTAGGCAGAAAAAGGTAGTTCCTCTCAGGAGCTTTTCCCTGGCCCATCACTCTCCCAGAGAGGTTGCAAGGCATCAGAGGACAGCAGAGGCCATCACAGACTCCACATGGACATCCCTCCTGCCCACCATGTGGCAATGAGGCAAATTCCAGTGGCAGCAACTCTGTGGCTCTGGATTCTTTTCAGGTGAATGCAGGCTGAAATTGACCCTCCAGAGCACCCCTCAATCCAACTGGCTCACATTGCCCCTTCCCAGAGCAAATCTTCTGTTTTGGGAAGTGAACCCATTCCTAATAAGACTGATTGTGGGCTCTGTGATCTAACAGTGATCTGGGCACCTGGATGATTGTAAAACTAAGGCTGCAATCCTAACCTTTAGTTAGACAGGCCTAAACCCCAGCATATGTCCCTTGCTGGAACTGGGCGTATCACTAGATCGGACAGGTGAGTTAGGCCAGGATAAACTATTTAGAATTATGACCAGTCAAAATCAGGCCACTTTTGAGCATTTGCTGCCTTGTGTAGATCCTTATCCAGGGAACCGGGGAGGGAGTATCAGGGAGGCCATAGCCACGATTCAGAATTCCCCATTCAATTCCCTGCGCCCTTCCTTATTCAGGGGCATATGGGTCATGGACATAACAGTTCCACAATTGGCTGCAGTTTTTTCCTTTGGTCCTGACAGCATTTCTTGACTGATTTCTGCAGAATCCATTTGGGACCAGATTGGAAGAAATCGGGAACAGGCTCAGTCTACACAGCAAAGACCCCACACAGTGTTGAGGCTGTTTCCAGGACAGGAGTGTGGAAAGACCTTCACTCAGAGAACTGCACTTCAGACACACCAGAGAACCCACATGAAGGAGAAAAATTACAAGTGCCAACAGTGTGGAAATTGCTTCAATACCAGGAAGAGCTTTATTCTTCATGTAAAACCCCACACAGGGGAGAAACCCTATAAGTGCCAGGGTGTGGAAAAACCTTCACAGAGAGTGGGAGACTTAAGATCCACCAGAGAACCCACACAGGGGAGAAACCCTATAAGTGCCAGGAGTGTGGAATAACCTTCACTCGCAGTGGGAGTCTTAAGACCCATTGGAGAACCCAAACAGGGGAGAAACCCTATAAGTGCCAGGAGTGTGGAATGAGCTTTACTAAGAGTGGGAGACTTAAGAACCACCAGAGAACTCACACAGGGGAGAAACTGTATAAGTGCCAGGAGTGTGGCTTAATCTTCACTTGGAGTGGGAGTCTTAAGATCCACCAGAGAACCCATACAGGGAAGAAACCCTATAAGTGCCAGGAGTGTGGAATAAGCTTTATTGAGAGTGGGCATCTTAAGATCCACCAGAGAACCCACACAGGGGAGAAACCCTATAAGTGCCAGGAGTGTGGAATAACCTTCACTCAGAGTGGAAGTCTTAACAGGCACCCTATAAGTGAAACCCTATAAGTGCCAGGAGTGTGGAATAGCCTTCACTCAAAGTGGGAGTCTTAATATCCACCAGAGAACCCACACAGGAGAGAAACCCTATAAGTGCCAGGAGTGTGGAATGAGCTTTACTGAGAATGGGAGTCTAAAGATCCACCAGAGAACCCATACAGGGAAGAAACCCTATAAGTGCCAGGAGTGTGGCTTAATCTTCACTTGGAGTGGGAGTCTTAAGATCCACCAGAGAACCCACACAGGGGAGAAACCCTATAAGTGCCAGGAGTGTGGAATAGCTTTCATTCGAAGTGGGCATTTTAAGAGCCACCAGAGAACCCACACAAAGGAGAAACCCTATAAGTGCCAGGAGTGTGGAATCATCTTCACATGGAGTGGGAATCTTAAGAGCCACCAGAGATCCCACACCGGGGAAAAACCCTATAAGTGCCAGGAGTGTGGAATAACCTTCACTCTGAGTGGGAGTCTTAAGAGACACCAGAGAACCCAGACAGGGGGAAAACCCTTTAAGTGCCTAGAGTGAGGAATTCTCTGTATTTGTGTTGCCAGCCTTAAACAGCACCAGAAAACCCACACGGGAGAAACCCTGTCAGTGTTGGGAGTAGGGCAAGTCAGAGTGGTGGTCTTAGTGGCCATCAGAACATCCACTCAGGATGAAACCTTATACAGCTGATGCCTGTTAACATTCCATGGATGTTTCCAAAATGTCTATTCTCTCCTCAGTGTTTGTGTGGAGATGAAGTTCTTTCTTTATTCCTTTAAAAATAAAACTAAATGACATCTATCCACTTTCCCCTCTTACTCTCTTCTTGTCTCTACGGACTGTGCTCTGGTCAGTCCTTGTCTACTCTAAATATTGTCCTCAATTTCCACTAATCATAAATCCAGCACAAATACTCACAAATCCTGAACCGTCAGTTGAACAGACCTAAGTTACACTATCAAGTTGGTTTTCCATCCTTATTAGGGAATTTATGCCATCCTAATACTTCTATATGTACAGTGGTGCCTCACATAAAGAGCTTAATTCGTTCCAGAGGCCTGCTCTTTAAGTGAAACGCTCTTTAAGCGAAGCGGATTTTCCCAGAGGAAACAATGGAAACTCAGACAAATGGTTCAACAACCCCCAAAATATTCATATAAAAATATGAACTGTATGTAAAAATGATGAGAAAACACTGGAATTGCATTCAAAACATGTTTTCAATTTGCATGATCCTATGAAGTCTAATTAGGCTGCAATCCTAAAGTCACAATCCTAGACACTTATGAGGCTGCAATCCTTAAGACACTTTCCTGGGAGTAAGCTCCATTGAACACAATGGGGCTTACTTCTGAGTAGAGACATGGGGGTTACTTTGGCTGGGTCATTCAGGTCCAGCCTTCTGGGGGCATGGGAAGGTGCTTTGGGATACTGGGGGGCCTTCTGTGGGATGGGAGTGTTCTTGGGGGCACTGGGGGCCTTCTGTGGGGTGGGAGGGTGCTTGGGGGCATTGGGGGACTTCTGTGGGGTGGAGGGTGCTTGAGGGGCACTGGGGGGCCTTCTGTGCGGTGGGACAGTGCTTGGGAGCTCTGGGGGGCCTTCTGTGGTGTGGGTGGTTGGTTGGGGGACACTGGGGGCCTTCTGTGGGGTGAGAGCCCTGCTTGGGAGCCCTGGGGGGGGCCTTCTGGAGGGAGATACAGTAGCAGCTGCCACTTTAAAAGCATTGCTTCGTAAAAGACCCCTGCTTTAAGGGTTAAATTTGTCAGAGCGGGCGGTGCGGGGGCAGAGACCTACCCGACCTGGCAAATTTACCCGTTAAAGCACCTGTTCTTTAGGAAGCAAGGCTTTTAAAGTTGTAGCTGCCACCAGGGAACTCCACACTTGCTGGAAAAGTGCTGCAAAGCCCCCCCCCCACCCCCCCACCCCGTGGCCGTGGAAGTGCCAAGAAGGGGGCCAGGGCAGCCCAATCTGCCCAAACTCATGTACAATGGTGCCTCACGTAACAAGTTTAATTCGTTCCGGAAGCATGCTTGTTATGTGAAACACTCTTTATGTGAAGCGGATTTTCCCGTAGGAAATAATGGAAACTCAGACGATTGCCTCTAGAACCCAAAAATATTCATATAAAAATATTAACTGGATGTAAAAATGATAACCCAACACTAGAATTGAATTCAAAACATGCACTCATGGGGAGACCTTTAAAGTGTGTCCCCACCTTCTCCTTCTCTCCATCCTGAGCCTCTCTCTCCCCTGCTCCCTTCCGTCCAGCCCTGAGCTGCTTCCCTCTTCTCCACTGCTCTTCTCTCCCTCCGGCCACAGGAGGAACAGCATGGAAGTGTTGCTTTCGCTATGGACAGGCGTGCTAGGCAGCCCTGGCGCTTCTTAAAAGGGCTGCCAGCCAGCGCGTCTGCCCCAACTGCCGACGAGTGTGCTTGTTAAGTGAAGCAACACTTGTTATATGAGGCAGAATCCTAGGGAAAGTTTTGCTGGTTACGTGGATCACTTGTTAAGCAAGGCACTCATTAAGCGAGGTACCACTGTACAACAGTACTGGTAATAACCTACAATGGTTATTATATAATTATTGTATGTTATACATTGTATAAGACAATTAAAGTATGTAATAATTACAATAATTATATAATATATAATAATTATAATATAATATGTAATATAATTATATAATAATTATATAATAATTATAATATAATTATAATATAACCTGGATACTTAAATCTTTAAAAGCGGTATTAAGGACAGAAAATACTGATCTTATCTGTAAACTCTCTCTCTCTCTCTCTCTCTCTCTCTCTCTCTCTCTCTCTCTCTCCAAACCAATTTTTGGAAGAAAAGTAAAATAAAATAAAAATGAAGGGAATTCCATAACTGTAGCTGTGTTGCTTGCTGCAGCCAACCCAGCCTGCCTTGTCAAGGGCTGCCCCCATGACTGAGCTGTGGCCATTACAAGCCTTGTGATGTGCCACATCTGTGGAATGGGACGTAAATGCAGCATTAATGTATCCCTTGTATGAGTGTGTTCAGGTTTTGCTCTGACTTTTGATCTCTTTTATTCTATGGGAAAAAAGCCTTGGCGAGTCTCTTGGCTCTTTGTTCCAATCCCAGCGGATCTATGGCTTACTGTGTGTAATAACCACATTGTAATGGAATTGTCCTGCCATCAGCTAGGAATTTGCATTGAGTATGTAGTTGTGTGAGTGTGAGTATGTGTGCGATTAGCAGCACGCTGAAGCCCAAACCCTTTGAAAATATAAGTTCCCAACATTAGTCTTGAGACTGAGCATCTCCGATCAATTTGATTAGGTTAACTTCGGGAGGGAATATTTTTCCTGTTGACAAGATAATTCAGACAAAGTGTAGATGGAGTTTTCTGCCTACAGCCTGATCAGCCCCCGCGTTTGGGTGCACCCCAGGGATAAGAACTACTTTCGTCATCTAATTTCCAAGTAATAATATAGCTCTCTCTTTTGATATGGCTGTTCCTTCAAGGTAAGCATTAATCTAATTTAGGGCTGTGCACACTCGGGGGAAGGGTTGCCGCATACTCAAAATGGGATCTTTGGGACTGGAATAAGGTAACTCTCAGATATTTTGTACGCCATGATTGTCTAATCAGAAAAAAAAGATAAATGGATGGATTATCTTGGGAATTCTTTTCCCCTAGAAAAATATGTGAAACTCTATAGACTAGACACTATAGGGGGAAAAAACACAAAAACAGGGAACAACACATAGGGAAAAACGTGCTGAAAGAATCTAAAGGAGGGTGAATAATGTGCTTTCAAAAAAAGAAGCCCTTGTGGGACTCCTTCTGAATCTTGGACCAAAAGCAGCCCCATAAAAAGATCAGGGTCTTCACACTCCAGCAAACACATAGCTGGTGTCATTATCCTTGGCGAAAATGGCACCTTCTTACTTTCCATTTGAAATATCAGTATAAATCACTTTCTTTTCATTGCCAGCTTCCAAAATCTGAAATGTTCCCTAACACCACTTGGCACTTGGCTTTAGGACTTTGCAAGTGGTTCATTTGTAGGAAAATGCAGTGACTGTTGTAAAGAATAATGCAGGTGAGTTTATCTGCAATAGGCAAGAAAAAGGCTTCCACTTTTTTGGACTGATTTGTAGAAAACAGGTGAAATCCTAAAGACACTTTCCTGGGAGTAAGACCCATTATAGGGTTGCCAGAATTCTCTTCCACAAAATCAGGACAGAACCCTCTGTCCCATTTGCCCAGATCTGAACACAATTCCCCAAAATCGGGATTGTTCCTGTTTTTTTGGGACATATGGCAACCCCCCATTGGGGCTTACTTTTGAATAGACATGGTTAGGATTGCAGTTTTTCTGTGTTATGGGTCTGCCATGCCCTCCTGCTTCATTCTCCATGGACTTCCATGCTTCATGGACTCCATGCTCATCCTCCATGGACTGTCCTCCCTCCATCATTCTCAATGGACAGGGAACTCTGGAAATAATTGTACAATGATACACAAGAAATAATACTGCAAAAATAACATAAAAGCCCTGCTGGATCAAGTTGAAAGTCCATCTAGTTCAGCATCTTGTCTTCCATGGTGGCCCATGAGCATGGCCATGCCACAGGTCAAGAAACTTGGATCTCCTCTCAAGATGCTGCTATTGATTCTTTGAATACTGACCTTATCAGATATTCTATTCATATAAAAAGCAGGCCTCCATCAGTCTTGAAAGACTATGGTATCGTGCTCAGTGCTGCATACGCTGCACGCGAAGCACGAAAGCCTGGGTTGGATTGTTATGGAGGATAGGCTGTTGCCCAAGCAGCAAATCCCCCCTCTCCATGCCACTGAATTAGTCCAATGGAAAGGCAGAGCCAATACGATTGGATCCAGCTGGCATCACAGAGCTGGGCTAAGGACAGGAGCTCACCCTGTCTTGTGGGGCCGACCCAGGTCTCGAACCCTGGCCTACTGGTTAACAGGCACAGCATCTTAACCGCTCACATTTTTCAGCCAAATTCAGTCTTCAAAATCAGTGTATGCATTAGATTCAATGGTTAAAATATGGTAGTTTGAATACAAATATAGGGTGCACATTAGATTTGATGGCGCATTAGATTCCTAGAATTAACATCCAACCTGGTGCCCTCCAATGCTTTAATCCATGCTAGGGAATGTTTTTCTGGCCGTTCACCTGTTTGGCTTGCTGATTATGATGACGGATAACTCCAGCTCTTAATTACTCCGTGATGGAACGAATAGCCTTGATCCGCGCCTCATATTCCCATCAATCTCTTTTTAATATGTGATTGAGCTTATGATAGGGACACAATAGAAAACAAAGCGAATCACACCTGCATACATTAGGTTCCGACATATCAAAGAGTGTGCGCCTTCTGTGGCTGTCCAAGAACACCGGGCAAAACAGAGCTGAGATGCTTGGCTTACAATATCTGTTCTTCGCAGAATAAAAGTCACAATAAAACTCTGGGTGGAATATAGGGAGTCCTTGCTCTGGTGTAAGAACAATTTGCTCTGGATTGAAATATGAATTTCCCATAGGTTTTCACCAGGTGGTGCAGTAACTACAGATACACATAATGTCTCTTACGTGCTCCCATAATTATTAGGGATAGTAGGGTAAGTCTTGAATAACCCTTGATACCATTCCATATTGGATCCTTCTTTATTTTAATCCATCCACCTGTTAGATCTGTGAATTCCCATCTTGCCAGCCCTGCACAAACCCATCCTATTCAATACAGACTATTGTTTGATAAAATAATCATCCAGACCCACCTGTCTATCACACATCTATACAGGCTGAACTGGAACAGCACTTTGCAGGAGGACAATACACATGTTAGGAGGCTACTTTTATGGGAAAGGCAATTTTAAAGATATTGAAGAAAATAGTGTGGAGGATCTAAGATAATTTGAATTCTCTGAAGCGCAGTAACATCATGTGACGGTTTGTAAAGATGGTTTCTTTTCCTGTATTCATCATTTGGCAGTTTACCTGCGGCAGTGAATTATGGAGACTGGTGTGTTAACTCTCTTTGGCTCAATTTGGAATTGGATCCAGAAGGTGGGATTATATATAGCAAACAGAAGTATAAAAAGTATGAAAAATATATCAAAATATATTTCAGTATATATAAGTTATATATATAGAGAGAGAGCAGGCCTCCGTCAGTCTTGAGAGACTATGGTATCGTGCTCGGTGCTGCATACGCTGCACGCAAAGCACGAAAGCCTGGGTTGGATTGTTATGGAGGATAGGCTGTTACCCAAGCAGCAAATCCCCCCTCTCCACGCCACTGAATTAGTCCAATGGAAAGGCAGAGCCAATACGATTGGATCCAGCTGCGTAGCAGAGCTGGGCTAAGGACAGGAGCTCACCCTGTCTTGTGGGGCTGACCCGGGTCTCGAACCCTGGCCTGCTGGTTAATAGGCACAGCGTCTTAACCGCTTGCACCACCCACAGTATATATATAAAAGTATGAGAAATATATCGAATCGAATGCACCATCAAATCTAATGTGCACCCTATTCTTGTAATCAAAATACCATATTTACTCGAATCTAATTAACAATTGAATCTAATGCATACCTTGATTTTGGAGATTGAATTTGGCTGAAAAAGGTGGGTGTTAGATTAAATACAGTAATATATTTTTCCATAAAATTATGAAAACATATATTTTTGCTCCAAGACTGATTTCACATCATCTTCCTAATAAACCCTCTGGGAGCATGATGGTGTCCAACCCCAGTAATTCCCAAGTTTTCACTTTCTAGTATTTAGAAAACATGTGCCCCCTGTATCTGCAGATCCAGTATTTGCAGATTCATTAATCTGTGATTTTCCATCTCCCATGGAAATTACTTTAATTTTCTTTAATTAGCAGTGGAAGAACACATTTTCTTGCTGAACAGAGTAACAGTTTCTTGATTCTGAGTAATTTGAAATACAGGAAAGCAGCCAGGACAGTAGAGACCCACTCAGAATGTTAACCTGGCCAGACCTCTTCCCATGAAGTAGGCAGGATAGTACCCCAAGTCCTAGGCTTGGTGATATAACATTGCCACATCCCTGCTGGTTTAGTATGGTTTAGTATGTATGTATGTATGTATGTATGTATGTACTTATTTATTTATTTATTTATTTACTGTAAATTTTGATTGAGATATTTGACAACAGTATTGTATTCTCCACACATTGATTGAAACAATACAGTATGATTCAAAAATCAAAGATTTAAATTTTTTTTGTAATATTGTAATGTTATGTAATGATATGGAATGTTTTGTAATTTTGGGCTAGCCTATCTTCACTGGGCTGGCCTAATTCAAAGATAGACCAGCCTACCTACACTAGAGAAGGCTTAGGTCAGCAAAAGTCTACTTAGGCTGACCCAAGACAGTTGGATCTGGGCTGGCCTAGCAGGGCTAGTCTAGGCAGTTCAGGGGTGTGTTGAGGGGCATGACCAGTGAGGGTCTCGGCCTGGCCCAACATCCGGTTTGCCGGAAGTGGGTGGGGGGGCCATGGTCAGGGGGCAGGGGCTGGAGTCAGGGGGCAGGGCGGGGTCAGGGGCCGGGCCGGGGGTGGATCAGGGGAGGGGCCAGGGAGGGCATGCCACCCACCCCAGCGCACTGCGGATGGGCAGGGCGAGGGGCAGGCCCTAACCCCGGCGCACTGCGCATGAGCCAACCCCCAGCACACGCACAGTGTGTCTCCTCCAGGAGAACCTCGTCACTTGCGCAGTGCGTGTTCCCCAGCAGGAGGAGATGCACTGCGCACGCGTCGAGGTCAGCTCATGCGTCTCCTCCTTCTGGAATGCTGAACTGGTACACCAGGTTTTCTGGCCCCGCCATTGCTACCGGATTGGTAGCGGGGGGGGGGGGGGGGCATGGGGACAACTGGTTCGGGCGATCCAGCCCAAACCGGCTTGGGCCCACCACTGGGCATGACTTGGAATAGTGTAGTTAGGCTGGATCCAGAGCCTGTTTCCAGGGTTGACATGCCCCCTTGCAGCTCCTTAGATTTAGGCCACCTCAGAAGCAGGCATAAATCTGAGTAGACCCATAGGGGCCCATGATAAGCCAGGGTAAAAATGGAAGCAAAAGAAAAAGTTCTATGTTTTAGGCTAACCTTATTACCGCTACTGGAAGGACTATAAAATGAGCAGAGTTCATTGGAATGAAATAATGAATGGAGTAAAAATGGAGTAAAAACCAACTGCTTTCAGTATTTACTATTTACCTAAAGGCTAATTATATGCTTAATTGGCCATACATTATAGCCACATTTATGCCTATTCCTTACTAGTTAGTGTGGCATACCCTACAATCCAGAGTAACTACGGGAGCACATAAGAGACATTACGTGTACCCGTAGTTACTGCACCACCTAATGAAAACCTATGGGAAATTCATATTGCAATCCAGAGCAAATTGTTCTTACACTGGAGCAAGGACTCCCCGTAGTTACTCTGGATTGCGCCCATAGTGGATGAAATACTACATAACCAGTGGCATAGCTAGAGGGGGGCAAAGCACTAAGTTCACAGGGAGCCTCACCATGACATGCAGGTTTTTTGCTGCTTTGCATCCATTCCGGGCTCTGGGAGTAAAGAATCATTCTTTGGGATATTATTGTGGAAGTAAATCTTTATTGGTTCCAAAGGGGAAGGGAAGAGGTGACTTGCAGACTGTGGTGAGACTTACTGCAAAATTTAGGGTGCAATCCTAACCTTGGACGGCACAACACATGTTGTGTTGGGTGATGTGGCGGTGATGTTGGGAAGCAAGCACATGTCTGTGCGCTGGTCCAACCCTCCCCAAGGAGTGGCGCAGAAGTGTCGTACAACACTTTCGTGATACCCCTGGACTTGTGCTGGGACTTAGGTGGAGGTTAGGATTGCAGCCTTAGTTCTTTGACCCCCCCTTCTAGCTACGCCACCATCAGTGACAAAATATTTGCACCTCTCACATCCTCCCTTCTCTCCGACTTTCCGGAGAATCAAAGTACTTGTAATCTGGTTGCTTTCACAGTGTGTCAGCTTCATTAGTGTAGTGATCACAGGCATGGAGGTGGTAACAATAAATCATTGGAGACAAGGTGCAGGATGCACTCCATCGAATATAGTTCCTCCCACTGTCCTTTGGACGCGCATGAGTGTAACATTACAACAAATATAACAAACATCACTTACAAGCACTGAAATATCCTATGAAGAAATAAACACAACTATATTATTTTTTCCCAACAGGTGATCGCACGCAATATTGGCGTTCTTCTACCCCCTTATACTTGTTATGCGACGATCGCGTTCCAGATCTGGACCTTCCTCCTAAACTGCGCATCTTGCCTTCTGCTGGTCTCTGGCAACCTGCTTTGGAGCTGAGCTGCTTGTTTGGATCAATAACATGCTTCTCCCAGAAGGAGCCCATTAGCTCAATTTCCTGTGGCGCTTATAATTGATTTCACAGCATCTCGCAAGAACGGGTCAAATAACTTATGATCAAGGTGGTCTCCAATGAAATTAGCCCCTTTCTGTGTTTGTGAACCCCTCCTTTCAGTGCTCATTAACAGATCCTCATTATGATCATATATAACCATTGCTGCCTCGCTATTATAAATAATCTCTCTCCCCCCCCCTTTGAAAATAATTTGCTGTAAATTCTCATTGCTATGAAATAATTCTCTTTCTTGCTAAATTGTAAATTGCTGGGGGTGAGTTTTATCATCTTGTTTTTCCTATTGGATTATACCAGGTCTGATCTGTTTCCGGAGGAAGCATGCCAAATTATGGCTGCAATTCTAAACACACTTTCCTGGAAGTAAGCCCCATTGAATATAATGGGACTTACCTCTGAGTAGATAGGCAGAGGATTGCACCCTATCCCCCAAATCCAGAGTAACTATGGGAGCACATAAGAGACTTTACATGCACCCGTAGTTACTGCACCACCTAGTGAAAACCGATGGGAAATTCATATTGGAATCCAGAGTAAGTTGTTCTTACACCGGAGCAAGGACTCCCCATAGTTACTCTGGATTGTGCCCATAGATGATTCTATGATTCTATCTCACAAAAAACCCTATATGAAAAAACCAATTGAAGGACATACCCCCAAATTCAGAGTAACTACGGGAGCATGTAAGAGACTTTACATGCACCCGTAGTAACTGCACCACCTAGTGAAAACCGATGGGAAATTCATATTGGAATCCAGAGTAAGTTGTTCTTACACCGGAGCAAGGACTCCCTGTAGATACTCTGGATTTTTCTCTATGCCTTTTTTTAATCTGGTGGTGTCCCACCCTCTGGATTGCTTCATTTCCCATTCCAGGGAGTTGTTCAAAATTGTATTTTGAATTGTAAGCCACTTTGATGGGGTTTATAAATGCGGTATATAAATGTAGTATATAAATCTATGCAGATGAGAAGGAAGTACAGTTTGCAGTTTATATATTTGCAGTTCATATATTGGTAGGTCCAGCCTTGTTATACACAAATTTTTTATACATAGATTTGACTTAACACAAATGGCCAATGTAATTCAGAGTTATAAAAACTGTTAAAACAGCTATAAACAGCTATAAAAACAGCTTTTCTACTGTTGTAGAGAGGGAATCATGCAAGCAATCATATTTCATTCCGAGAATCAAACTCCTGCAGATATTAAGGCACAACTTTATTCTATTAGGTGCAATAGAGGAGCAATTAACCTGAAACTGGGTCTTTAAAATTATTTCTCTGTTGTTTTTTTGGTTATACACGAATTTTTTTAATCCACAGAAAGTTGCAGAATGGGACCCTACTGGATAACAAGGGACACCATTGTTGTTAATATTTAACAAATATACAGAGCAATGCAATCTTGCACTGAAACAACATTTCCCTTTACCCTGAGTGTGTTGCATCGAAAGCAATGGGTCTACTCAGATCTGCATCACCAATTTCAGTGACATAGATCTGAGCAGCCCAGGACTTATGTGGGCCACCTGGGAACAGGGGTTGGATCTGGCACAGGTTTGGTCAGTGCAACTCACCCTTTCCTGGTTCCTGTGGTGGTGTGGGGTGTCCAGTGCAGATCCATGTGCTGGCTTATCTCTTCCAGATCTGATACAAAAGGGATATGTTGCCAGGGACATGCCCTAGCCTGGGCTGGGGGTTTGGATTGTATTCATGCACTATTAGTGTTACAAGGATTTTTGCCCACCTTTCCCTATTCCAATAACCTAACCAAAAGAGTCCTAGAAAGTGACCTTAACACTCCACTCCACTAATTAAAATTGGCTGCCGTTAATTAATCAACTAGAGCTTCAATTGACTGATCTCCTTTTTAAACCAGTTAAAACTTGTTGACTTCCAGACCAGTTTTGCTACTCTTGACATTCATTATAGATCACCATTGGCCTCATTTTCTGGACCACAGGATGCCATTTTTTTCCACTGTTGTTTATGGAGTTTGGGTTAATGAAGGCGTGAATGATGATCATTACGAAAGTCGTTATCATTACAAAATATTTTCCACAGTGGGCTAATTTTGACAGAAGAATGTGAGATCTATCAACTCAGTCTGTATTTTATCTCCAAATATATTTGGATTTTATCTCCAACTGGATTTTAGTTTTAATCCAGGAAGAGCAGTGCTCAGTCACGGAGTGTGTAGTCTCTTGCCTTTCACTGAATATCCACTTGGATTATTCTTAGTTAATATCTATTGATAGTTCTAGCACCACAAATCTGGCTAGCCTTTAAAAAAATGCAAACACGCGGCCAGATGCTTCTGCGAGTGCCATCTGTTTGGTGGGCTCCAAAATGAAGCAATGGGGGCCATACAAAATGAACCATATGGAGTCAGAAGCTATCATGACTCGGTCTCCAAAATTTGATCCGGCTTGCCCTTCATCCATACTTAATCTGCAGCGAAAAGCACATTCCCAACTTAATGTGAAAGGTGACTAAGAATACAGAAATTTAATCCATATACAATGGTACCTCTCGTAACAAGCACCTCACCTAACAAGCATGTCACATAAGAAGTATAAATTTCCAAGAAATCTTACTTCACATAACAAGTTCTGCTTCACTTAACAAGCAAGCAGGGTGCACGAGCAATGAAGCCCTGATGCTCCACGCGAAGGCTCTTTAAAAGGGCTGCTGACCAGCATTGCTGCCTCTAACTGCCCCCAGCTTAGGGGAAGTTGCCTGGGGATGCCAGAGGCAGCTGCCCCTAATTGCCCCTAATTGCCCCCAAGTGCCCCACCGGCCACCTTGAACCTCCAGCAGCAGCCCAGGCAAGCCTCCCAGGAAAGTGTCTTTGATTGAAGTCTCCAAAGCATGTCTACTGAGAAGTAAGCCCCATTGTGTTAAATGGGTCTTACACTCAGGAAAGTGTCTTTAGGATTGCAGCCTAAGTAGTCTTCATAGGATCATGCACATTGAATGGATGTTTTGCGTTCAATTCCAGTGTTTTGTCATTATTTTTACATACAGTTAATATTTTTATATGAATGTTTTTGGGGTTGTGAAACCAATCATCTGAGTTTCTATTATTTCCTGTGGGAAAATCTGCTTCACTTACAGAGTGTTTCACTTAAAAAGCAGGCCTCTGGAATGAATTAAGCTCTTTATGTGAGGCACCACTGTACCGTCATTCCATTTAATCCATAATCCATATTCTATCATCCCTACTGGATCGAGCCAAAGGGCCATCTAGTCCAGCATCCTGCATTTCAAAGTGGCCCAGGGAGCAGACAAGGGACCTGCACTGTGGTCAGTGGCATCGCTAGGCTGGTGCAGGCCGCACCGGGTGACGTACCACTGGGGGTGATGCACGTGAGGAGCTTGACACTCCTCCATGCAGCCGTTCAGATCTGTAGATTCACATCAGAACAGGTCCGAATGGCTGGGCTGAGGCACACTGCGCATGTCCTGGCCTCTGACAGGTGCACGCCTTTCCCACTGTGCATGCCCAGAAATCTGGACATGTGCAATAGGAGCAGCACAGTCCTGGGGTGGTGACGCGCATATCCCAGTGGTGATGTGCACCCTTGCGTCACCCCTGATCCTGGTGCCCTCCCTTGCTCCTGGCTTTCTGTTTCTTTGAACACAATCCTAACCATATCTACTCAGAAGGAAGCCCCATTGTGTTCGATGAGACTTATTTCCAGGAAAGTGTGTTTTGGATCTTAAAATAGGGACGCTTAGCTGAAAAATCCCAGAAATGGGATAATATGGGAGTTGTAGTGCACTTATGTTGATTAGTGGAAGCGGTGACATAGCTAGGGGGGGTGGAGCAGTTTCATCCCCTGTGTAGCCATTTTTGCCTTTTGTAGCCATTTTGTTCCCCCGCCTGGAATGGCCGCATAGGGGAGGGGACCCTTCCATGCCCAAGACTGAATGCTCCACCCCCTCTAGCTATGCTACCGACTGGAAATTTGATCAGGGCTTCCCGATGTACCTGTTGCAACCTTTTTTTTCTGGACACACTGATGCTCAGGGTGCAATCCTTTGCATGTCTACTCAGAAGTAAGTCTCATTGTGTTCTATGGGATTCAGGAAACTGTCTTTAGGATTGCAGCCTCAATCCCCCATAAATTTATCTTTAGCTTTGCACAAAGCACTGCAATTCCGTTGAAGAAAATTCGAACCTCAGCCCTTCAATATCAGGAGCATTTGATATCAGGACGCCTGTGAATTGCCTCCCCCCTAATGCTTCCTTCAGCTCCGAATCAAGAGCGACGCCTTTTGCGTCCTTAAAGCTGGCTCTCTTAAGCCTAAGTACTGTATACTATTTGGGATGTGGATTTAGGTTCTGAACAATTCATCTGAAATAGATATTTCTCTTGGCTTTCTGAGGGATTTATGGGCAAAACCAGCCATCTATTAACATTATCTCGGGACTCTGCGCCATGAGAATAGATGCCATAAATCTTAGTTGTGTAAAGAGCCAAACGCAGGACGGTTTTACTGGGCAGCAAATACAAAAGTCCAATAAGTTCAGACCTGTTTATGGTACACAGCCTGTCACTGAGAGAACATTGAATGAGACTGAGTCGGGAATGGGGTTTTGGGATTTGCTATCTTGCTTAGACAGAGAACTTAAAGCAGACACATAAAACCCACACCGTGCGGATGGCTTCTTGAGAACCTGTGGGTCTGAGCAGGATATCATGAAGGGTATGAGCAAGATATCATCATCATCATCACCACCACCACCACCACTCAGGGCTAGGGTTGCCATAATTTTCTTCCACAAAATTGGGACAGTTCCCTCTGCCCTATTTGCCAATATGTGAACACACTATCCAAAAATTGGAATAGTCCCTGTTTTTTGGGACATATGGCAACCCTACTGAGAACTTTTCTCTGGGGCTACTCACAAGTACTTGCACCTTTCTCCACCTGCTCCTCTGCAGCTAGTTATTGGGGATGGGGATGACCTGTGGTGAGTACCAACATGTTTTTTCCCCAGAAAAAAGCACTCATTGTCATCATCATCATCATCATCATCATCATCATCATCAACAGTGTTTATATATTGCTTTTCATCATATAAACCCACCTTTCCATCTTCTTTGAATTTGGCATGGTGGAATGATGTAACAGCCTCTACTGTCCCACTAGTTTGGGGGAAAATCCACTGGGAAAGGAGTGAGTTCCAGTCAGTGGCGTAGCTAATGATCATGTAGTCCAGTGCAAAGCACAAAATGTTTCCCTGTTAAGAGATATCACAACTAGAAGTGATGTTATTATTAATTTTATTATCTTTATTTGTATCATGCCTTATTCATAAGACTCAAGGCAGATTATGCCCTGGCCTTAAAAAAAATTGGGGAAGGGAAACCTTCTTTTCCTCCCCAGCAGCTCACAACCCACTTGCTCTTCAACCTCTCCAAGGAAGTGGCACAGCTAAGGCATATATCTGCTTAGTGGATCAAAGATGTTTGGTTAGGAATGCACCCTTACGCGGCAATCCTAATCCACAGTTAGACCAGCATAAATCCCGGCACAAGTCTTGTGCTGGCCTGGGGGTATAAAAAAAGGGCATAATATATTATTGTGCCACTCTTAGGGCATTAGGCCAGTGCACAGACATGAGCCAGGCTCTCCACACCATTATGGGAATGTGGAGCTGGGAAGTTGCGCTGGCCTAAATTGCTTAGGATTGTGCCCTCTGTTTCAGATGTCAGTTTACTGGGAATTTTGAGGGTGTGTTCCAGCCTGCCAAGCCATGTAGCATAACGTGCATGTTGGCATCTTGTTTGAAGGTGTGTGAATGCTTGGTCACGATCTGGGGCAGGATCTCCAAATCTACACCCGGCGGCCAGTTGCTGCCTTTTGCAAGCCTTTATCTAGCCCATGGCTAGTCTCTGGATGATTGCAAGCTGCTGGACCACTTGAGTTTGTTCTGCGGTCATCCCCCCCAAAAATCCTTCCTTCATTTTCCCCAAACCAGCGAGAAAATTCTTGTGTCCTTTGAAGATCTTAGAAAGTGATAGGGAGCTTGGGGACTTGGGGTGCATCTGAGTATGTTCTTTATTTCTCTGATGCCCATTCCTATTTATTTATATTTATTTATATTTATTTTATGTCCTATTTTTTCATTCATCTACATTTTATTTCTAATGTATTTATTTAATATTCCAATTTTTTTCTGGTCCTTTACACTGGACCAGGTATTTAATGTGGCTCTTTGGTTGAAAATTTTAGGGACCCTTGATTTAGGGTCATGTCACCGAACCTGCAACTGCTGTGTATCAAAAATGTCGCAGTTATACGGACTGCGGCTTGCCATTCCATCTCCGTTCGGCTCATCTACTGAATAGATCTGCGCACCGGGAAAATCTTGGCTGTCTTTCTGTTGCCTGGAGTCCTCGAAGGCTGTGAAGTAGGATGTTTGTTTGTTTGTTTGTTTGTGTGTTTGTTTGTTTATTTAAGTTGTTTTTATCATAATTCCAGGGTGAGTGGGATGTTTTTAAATGTTTTTAAATATAAAACTGTCGTGGATGCTCTAGGGGGATTTCCTGCTGCAGGCAGGGGGTTGGACTAGATGACCTACTAGCCCTACAATCCAGAGTAACTACGGGAGCACATACGTGTACCTGTAGTTACTGCATCACCTAGTGAAAACCTATGGGAAATTCATATTGCAATCCAGAGCAAATTGTTCTTACACCAGAGCAAGGACTCCCCGTAGTTACTCTGGATTGCGCCCTTGGTCCCTTCCAACTCTATGATTCTATGATTCTATATTACTGTTTATGTGTTTTATTCATGTTGTGAGCCGCCTTGAGTCTGCTTCGGCTGAGAAAGGCAGGATATAATTTTATATAATATAAATATACAATATAATTTTATATTTATAATTTTATATAATTTTGGCTGAGAAAGGCGGGACATAATTTCACTTTACATTAAAGGCATTTTAATGTAATTTTTAAATTTTATTTTACAGTAAAGGTTTTTTTTTTAAATCCTGTCTTTCTTCTGCTAAAAACAAGATGCCTGAGGTGGCTTAAAATCATAAATAAAACATATCTTTACAAGTAAAACATTTCAGTATTTATGCCAGAGTATGCAGGCAAAGGTTGTGAAATCAAAACTCACATGAAATATACAAGAATGTTATCAGCGTAAGTGATGTATCTGTCTTAGGGAGGGAGAGAATATTTGATCCAAGTCCAGCAACAGGACCTTGCTTACCATATTTAAAATCTGCCTCCTTCTTCATCTGTTTTCTCATGCAGTTGCTTCTGTGGCTGGCAAACAGCTCCCATGCTGTGCGCACCCTCTCTGTGCTCATCCATCTATACAAAAAGTGCTGATGAAGACACTTTTTTCTGAGGCTGCAAACAATTCCGGATTGCGTGCAGCGAGTTTGGAGAGATTATTCCAATGATGGATCCATTGCTTGTAGGTGTAGCTAGTGGCACTTGAAAGCAATGTGCAAGCAGTCCCTCCCCTTCTGAGTCATTCTGGGTGGTGGAAGCAAAGGAGACACTTGGCCCCCATGCATTTGTCTCAGTTCTGCTCCCACCACCCGGAATGATAGATCCACTACTAGCTGTTTGCTATGAGACCATGTTAAAGCTCCATCTTCAAGATCAGTGGACCACAGAGTATGAGATGCTGAGGACAATCTTCATGATGCTGAGGACAACCTTGTGCAGTTCTACACAAACTTCAAGCCAGGGGTGCTACAAGGGGGTGTGTCACCTGGTGCGGAGGTGCGCACATCATCCCTGGTATTGTGCATGCATGATGGTTGTGCATGTGCACTGCATCTCTGAAGCCTCCAGTCCTGACTCACTTCGGGCCGGATGCTCCAGAAGCACTGCGCACATGTGCAGCCATTGTGCGTGCTCATTAGAGTCCACCCAGCCCAGTGTCAAGCTGGCTTGCCCAGCACTGGGGAAGCCTAATGGGCACACACAACCATCACACGTGTGTATTAGAGTCCCTTAGCCCAGCATTTAGCAGGTTTGCCTGGGGCTGAGTGACTGAACTCTAACATGCATGTGTGATGGTTGTGTGTGTGCATTAGGCTTCCCTAGCCTAGTAACGAGCAACTCTGCTTGGTGCTACTTTGGGAAGATCTGGTGGTGACATGTGAAATGGGGTGACACGCCACGGTGGGATTGTCACCCCCTCTAACACATCACCTGGTGTGGCCTGCACCAGCCGCACCACCCTCTCAACGTCCCTGCCTTCATGTACAGCCTGCAAGCTTCCTGAGTGTTCTGGATGGCCACTGTTGCAACACTGGAGTAAATGGACCATGGTTTGGTGCAGCCAAACAGTTGAATGTCTGGTTTTCGTTCTGCTCTGTTAATCCAGTCTTAGGCTGCAATCCTAAAGTCACTTTCCTGGGAGTAGGACTCATTGAACACAATGGGACTTACTTTGGAGTAGACATGGTTAGGATTGTGCTCTTGGTCTCTAGTTTCCAACTCCTTTTTCTGAATAGGGAGACACAGTTTGGAGCAGGTCAGTTTAATTAATTCTTTTAAGCAGTCACGGTTTGGCGTCATGCTTTAATGCTCTGCTACCACTTACTGCAGGTAAGGGGAATATTTTCCGGGTGAGTGAGGCCAGGGAGCTGTTCCCAGAAGATCCGTACCAAGTTCTCTCCCCCCCCCCCTTGGCACACTTTCCGTAATTGTAATGTGGTCAGGAAATTCAAAGTGCTCAATGACCCTCCAAGTCCCGGTTCTGCCTGCACATTGCAATGCAAGCAGTGTTATTTCAGTGGACTATAAAATAAAGCATCGGAAAGCGCTGACTGCCCAACAATCTGTGAAACGTTTCCCAATCCTGCCTCATTCCAGGCTGATTTCTTTGACTTCTTGGAATATCATAGAATCATAGAGTTGGAAGGGGCCTAATAGGTCATCTAGTCCAACCCCCTGCCTGCAGCAGGAATTCCCCCTAGAGCATCCCTGACAGGTGCTCGTCGAGCCTCTGCTATTTTTTTCTAAGTGGCAGTGAAATATTCTGGACAGTTGTCCCTCCTTAGGTACCTTTTTCTTAAACTCTCCAGAGGAAGGTTGATGACCAATGAGACTCCAAATGTTGTCTATCAGGAGGAATGCCCACAGTTGCACCGGCAGGTCTGCCGATACTACACCAGTGGTACACCAGCGGTATTCAGGCATTTCAGCCCAGGTCTGCATACGTGATGCAGCACCCTGTGTGTGCCCCCCAGCAAGGCTGCAATCCTAAAGACACTTTCCTGGGAGTAAGAGCCATTGAAAACAATGGGGCTTTTGCTTAAATATGGTTAGGATTGTGCTCAAAGAGCATATTAAAGAGATGTTCTAAGCCATTCTAAAATCACTGGCACCTTTTTGCGGTTCTCTCGAAAAGGGTTTTAATTGCCAGTAGAGTGGCTTGAACTCATCATGATGCTCCCCCCGCCCTACAATCCAGAGTAACGAGGGGAGCACGTAAGAGACATTACATGCACACCTAGAGAAAACCTATTGCAAATTCATATTGCAATCCAGAGTAACTTGTTCTTACTCTAGAGCAAGGACTCCCCATAGTTACTCTGGATTGTGCCCTAGGTTGCAGTTCCTCTGAGTACATTTTCTCCCCTTTGCCACATATCTGACATCGATGATCCAACAGAAGAACTGAAAATCGATCTACTCTACATCAACCTTTGAATGAAACACTTAAAGCGTTGTAACATTTTCAAAGCACGCTTTTCCGATTTACACAACCCAATTGTGTGATCCCCCTCTCCTTGTAGCTACCTGTGTTAACAGACACTATATCAAAGGCATAGCAGTCTTCCAAACAACAACTACATTCTGGACAGCAGTCTTTTTTTGTTTACACTACACTGTTGGATGCACTTAAGACATTACGACGAAATCCAGAGTAACTACAGGGAATCCTTGCTCTGGTGTAAGAACAATTTACTCTGGATTGCAGTATGAATTTCCCATAGATTTTCAGTAGGTAGTGCAGTTAACTACGGGTGCACGTAATATCTCTTACGTGCTCATGTAGTTACTCTGGATTGTAGGGGAAATCACACTTTGAAAATGATGGGCTGCATCTGGAAAGAGGAAGGCACAACAGATCTGAAAAAAATCTCCATCTATATGGTTATAATTTCTGCTTCTATATTCTTCTGAATTGAAGTCTTCAGAAATCAGCACCATTAAGAGTTATTGTGACAATTGGGGCTGTTGACGTGTGGGGGACGTCAACTGTTGACGTGTGGGGGACGTCAACTGTTGACGTGTGACGTGTGGATTCGGAAGTTTAGGTTTGAGTAAAAGAAGGCGTCCATTTAGTGCTCGTTGGTGGATTCTTTCTAATGTTTTAAATTTAAATATACGTTGTCAATATATTACACACAGTGTGGGCTCCAGCAGGTTCGCACCTACCCCATAGAACCGGTTGTTAAGTAGAGATAGGACATATAAAGTTTAAAAATAGCTATTTAAAAGTGGCTGCCAGATGGGCATAGAACCAGTTGTTAATTTCTTTGAATCCCATCACTGATTACGTACCATATATTAGTAAGCCTATAGTAAGCATACATTAGTAAGCATAGTTTTGGCTTGCACACATATGGAGTCAAGTCTCAAAAATGGTGACGTACAGAAATTTACATTTTTAATATTTTTACTTGCGCACATAAAAAGCACCGACACCCCCCCCCCACTGTCATGCTCACCCTCCCCATTGTCACAAGAGTAGGGTTGCCATAATTCTCCTCCACAAAATCGGAACAGGACCCCCTGATCTGTTTGTCAGTATGTGCAAACAATCCCCCAAAATTGGGATTGACCCTGTTTTTTGGGACATACGGCAACCCTACACTGGAGGCCCTGAAATAATGCAAGGATTGTATATGTGCTCTCATTTTGCTCCCACTGCCCAGAATACCTCCAAATGGGAAGGGAGATGCGATGAGACTCCCTGCAAAACATACCCTACAATCCAGAGTAACTACAGGAGCACGTAAGAGACATTACGTGTACCCGTAGTTACTGCACCACCTAGTAAAAACCTATGGGAAATTCATATTGCAATCCAGAGCAAATTGTTGTTACACCGGAGCAAGGACTCCCCGTAGTTACTCTGGATTGTGCCCATAGTTATGGTTTTTACCTTATTGCATTACTTTATACAACAATAGGTTTGTGTTACATTTTTATTACAATTAAGTAAACAAGCAAAATACTAAAATTAAAAAACTGATTTTAAAACCAAAACACCATGTTTACTCAAATCTAATGCACCATTAACTCTAATGTGCACCTGAATTTTGGAGACTGCAATCCTAAACACACTTTCATGGGAGTAAGATCCATTGAAACCAACGGGGCTTACTTCTGATCAGACATGGTTAGGATTGTACCCTATATTCAGCTGAAAAAGATGTGCGTTAGATTCGAGTAAATACAGGTAAGTCCCATTATAGTCAATGGGTCTTATCTCCAGATAAGTGTTTTTAAATTTTTAAGTTTTTCTATATATATTGTGGATATATTACACACCATATACAGTATTATTAAGCATATGGTAAGCATATAGTAGTAAGCATAGTAAGCGTAGGATTCCAGCCTGTGCCACTTTTGGGTGATAGGTGTGGTAAGAGTGCATATAGAATCATAGAATCATAGAGTTGGAAGGGACCCCCAGTGGATCATCTAGTCCAACCCCCTGCCTGTAGCAGGAAATCCTTGTCTTGTGGGGGATTCGAACCCTGGCTTGCTGGTTAACGGGCACAGTGTCTTAACCACTTGCACCACCACTAATCTTTTGGTGTGGGGATTCAGAGATTGGTCCAACCTCAGTGAATCTTCTCATCATTGTGGTTCCCCAGCTGTGGACTGGTCCACCATATTATCGAAATCCATAGCAAGGCTGAACATATCTGGTAGGCATGTCACCATATTATTAATTATCCTATTTAGGAGCATGGCTTTAGCCTAAGGGACGTTTTAATTTCATCTAGCTGCTGTCTATTGGAAAGAGTGTAGACCCTGTGCAGGTCCCCCTCTGATTGAAACCCACTGGCCCCACCATCACTGATGAAGAAACTATTAGTGCAATTCTTTCCCGAATTCAGTGGGCATCTTGTAATAGTGCACGTTTAGGTGCCAGCCTGCCGAGCCTTTATAACCCCAGCCTATTTCTGAAAGTATTGCATATAAAAGATGCTAATGTTGCTCGCTCTTGTTGCACATTGTACAAAATAGCTCCCATCATGTCCTCTGCTTCCAGCTCTCCGCTGTATGCCTGCAGTTCTGATTAGTAATTTACCACACGGCGCTAGAGCAGTTGAATACTCCGTTGCTGCCGTTAATTACATCTGTGTGGGTTACTATTGGCTCACAAGAGAACTATCATTTTCGGGGGATATTGTCTGGCCTCGGGCTTTGCGCTAATAGAATGGGTGAGACTACATGTCTGTAGCAGACGGACTGTGATATCTTTCAACTTCCGATGTTGGGAAAGGAATCAGAGTCAGAATTGTCAGGTGTCTTTTTTTTTTTGGGGGGGGGTCACTTTTTTACAAACCCCTGGGAACCATTTTCCCTGCTTGACAGTTATCTTGTATATTTCATTCCCTGGAGTGATCTGCTCTCCCACTGGACTGTTCCTCTGAGAAGTCAAGTAGATGGACTGAAAGCAAACGACACCAACTGTAGCCTAAGGCAACCTCAGTTTGTTTGTTTGTTTATTTATTTATACATACATACATACATACATACATACATACATACATACATACATACATACATACATACATATATACAGATAAATTAACATAAATTAACAGCAGGTTCTATGCCCTAATAACTTAAATTAACAGCATGTTCTATGTCCCATTAGTAACTGGTTCTCAGAACCAGGCGCTCATTAGCAAAGGTTTCTATAGAACATGTGAGAACCCCCAGAAGCCTACCACTGCATCCATACATCCATCCATCCATCCATACATACATACATACATACAGGTTGCCATATGTCCTGAAAAACAAGGACAATCCAGATTTTGGGGGATTGTATTCACATATTGGCAAACAGGACAGAGGGTCCTGTCCCACTTTTGTGGAAGAGAATTATGGCAACCCTACATATATACAGACAGACAGACAGACAGACAGACAGACAGACAGACACACACACACACACACACACACACACAGAGGATAGAAGGCTCTTTACACTGGCTAGGTGCAATGTAGTACCTTCCAATACCCTGTTGGGCCGATTCAACGGTGTACCAGCCAAGGACAAGGCATGTATACAAAGATCCAAATGTATACATTGAAGCCATGTATACACTGATCCAAAACTGAATCACTAGAACATATACAGGGTGATTCAAAATGAAAGGGACAAAAAGGCAAGCAACCTTTTGTCTTTTTGTCCCATTCATATCACCCTGTACTGTTGTGGTGTGTTTTGTATCATGATTTATGCACTTCTTATATTGACTGGCCACTGGGGATGTTCTAATCTGGATAAATTGTGATATTTATTAAGTGGCATTAATAGATATTTTAGCATGTCAGTTGTTATCAGTATTATTCAGTAGCACAAGGCCTTGCTGGCCCCTCATCCCTTGCACTGATGTGTTATGGATTTATTCTCATCTTCATTCTTGAGAATAATGGGGCAATGGCTCTTTTAAATATATTTTTAAAGGATGTTACACTGTTTTATCATCATGTCCATCTGTTAAAGCCAATAAAGGCTTCTGAACTTGAACTACGGCATTTACTCAAATCTAATTAACCATCGAATCTAATGTGCACCCTGATTTTGGAGACTGAATTCAGCTGAAAAAGGTGCATGTTAGATTCGAGTAAATATGGTATTAGTTGGTCACAATATTGTAGGACCCTAGAAAATAGGTGCAATCTAGAGTAACTATGGGGAGCCCTTGCTCCGGAGTAAGAACAAGTTACTCTGGATTGCAATATGAATTTCCCATAAGTTTTCACTAGGTGGTGCAGTAATTACGGTTGCATGTAATCTCTTTTACATGCTCCCGTAGTTACTCTGGATTGTAACCAATGTGGCACATCTCATTGCATTTCCCCCTCTCCAGTAGCACCTTTTGGGGATGGTGACCGCCCACAATTCTTTCTATTCCTTCAGGCTTTTTAAAGAGGCCACTGTAGCTAAGACTGCCATTAATTCCCAGAGTGAAAACCCGGTTCCATTGACGTTAATGGCAATACCACCATTAAGCAACACTAAATTTGCCATTTAGCTCAGGGTGTCCGATCGATTAGGAATATAACCCAAGAACAGCCACTCTGGGTCAGCCCAATGGGCTGCCGAGCCCAGCTTACCACCGTTCTCAGTGGCCAACACCAGAGGCTTTGGAGGAAATGAATGAGAAGTCATAGGGCAGTAATGGAGTCATCCATCATCCCCTGTCGTTCAACCCCAGCTTCCTGTAATAAGCAGTTTAGGGATGCCTTGGCAATGAGGTTGCTCTTAAATCTTCTTGAAGTTTTCACCTGAGAGGCTGAGAATGTCCACTTTTGGTCTTTGCTTGAAGATGATTTTGCAAGTGTTGGTCTGAAAACACAGATGGAAGTGAGGGAGAAAAACAACACCAACACCACCAACAACAACAGTTCCTTCTTTTCTCCTTTCCCTTGTGAGTTTCTTAACTGGTGTGATGCTTAAAAAACATTTGTGATGGTGAGATGTCTTTGTTGCAAACTGATTGTAATTGGGAATTTTAGAAATGGAATTACATTAATACAAGTTATATCATGGGCCGTCATCTTCTACGGGGTTTTATTCCTGGATGCACCAGAGATGCCCAAATCCAAAGTTGGTCAAGTCTTAAAAAACATTTTAATACACTTAAAACACTTAAAACTTTAAAACATTTTAATATGAATTAAAAATGCACCCACAAAATGCACCAGCACCAGGCCAATGTGATACTCCATGAAGGCACTATTACTTTATGCCAACACCTGCAACATGCTTCATTGGGTGGAATAGCTGTCTCTCCTCTAAAGTTAGGTACCTGCATGGATACTGTTGGAGTATTCCAGGCAGAACCTTCTGCAAGTATTATTTTAATAATCAATAAACACAACCCTTTTCTTATACTGAATATCCTTATCACATGCATTTGTTTGGGGAATACTTGCCAATGCGCTGTGCAAAACTTGTTTTATGCACTTGCTTGTAGTGCAAATGTTTGCTATCTGTGCATTATGGCACATTTTACAAAGCAGTTCTGAGCATTCAGCACTAGACAAGCACATGGGATTCATATGTCATATGACCAAACTGAATGGTGTGGCAAGATCTGTGTATGTAGTAAAATGGTTGAGTAACATCCTTTGATCAACTCAGAACTTATTCAAAATTTTCTATAACCTACCACAAGCTTGTCCATGGAGGCTTGTCAGAGGTGGACTTCAGCAGGTTCTCGCCTACTCTATAGAACCTGTTATTATAGGACATATGTCTATAGGGCATATGTTATTATATCCTATGTCTATAGGATATAGAACCTGTTGTTAATTTATTTGAATCCCACCACTGCTTGTAATCCATGTGAATGCATGACTCCACAACATAATCCATGTGGGTTGCATTTCTTAGCAGTGGCAAAACCATCTAATGATAGCTTGTTAAATTCTGGATTTGTACTTAGGGTGAAATCAGGAGTAATTACGGGGAGTCCATGATCCGGTGTAAGAATAATTTACTCTGGATTGCAATATGAATTTCCCATAGGTTTTCACAAGGTGGTACAGTAACTACGGGTGCACGTAATGTCTCTTACATGCTCACGTAGTTACTCTGGATTTGGCTGTAAGTTTGCCAAATTGATGCATCTGTATAAATTAATATTTGGATGGTGCTATGTTTACATGCAAGGAGCTGGTTTAGGTAGCCAATCCTAAACATACCCTACAATCCAGAGTAACTGCGGGAGCACATAAGAGACATTACGTGTACCCGTAGTTACTGCACCATCTAGTGAAAACCTATGGGAAATTCATATTGCAATCCAGAGCAAATTGTTCTTACACCGGAGCAAGGACTCCCCGTAGTTACTCTGGATTGTGCCCTAATTCTGGTATATAACACCACCCACTGGTTTCTATGTCTACAACATGGGATGAGGTCTGTCAAAGGGTTGATGTTCTAGCCTCCTGTAGAGGGTAACACAAACCCTAGTGATGCCACTATGGGTGCAATCCAGAGTAACTACGGGGAGTCCTTGCTCCAGTGTAAGAACAATTTGTTCTGGATTGCAATATGAATTTCTTATAGGTTTTCACTAGGTGGTGCAGTAACTACAGGTGTACGCACAGCTTCCCCTAACAACCCGTTCTCCGGAAGTGGGCAGGGCCAGGCTGGGTCAGGGGGTGGGGCCAAGGTCAGGGGGTGGGGCCAAGGTCAGGGGCAGGGCCGGGGAGAATTTAAAGGGGAATTTTTAAAAATTTTTAAAAATTAAGCATGCGGCTTACTTCTGAGTAGACCTGCATAGGATGGGGCTCTGAAGCTGCAGTCCTTTCCACTCCACCCTGGGAGTAAGCCCCATTGACCAGCATGGGACTTACCTCTGAGTAGTCAGGTTGGGCGCTCAGGCTGCAGGTCCAGCCACTTTCCTGGGAAAGGGTTGCAGCATCCTCAGAGCCCAGCCCTGTGCAAGTCTACTCAGAAGTAAGCCCTATTATAGCCAATGGAGCTTACTCCCAGGAAAGTGTGGCTAGGGTTGCAGCATCCTCAGAGCCCCGACCTGTGCAGGTCTACTCAGAAGTAAGCCCTATTATAGCCAATGGGGCTTACTCCAAGGAAAGTGTGGATGGGATATCAGCAGCCCAGAGACCAGACCTGTGCAGGTCTACTCAGAAATAAGCCCTATTATAGCCAATGGGGCTTACTCCAAGGAAGGTGTGGACAGGGTTTGCAGCATCCTGAGCCCAGAACTGTGCAGGTCTACTCAGAAATAAGCCCTATTATAGCCAATGGAGCTTACTCCCAGAAAAGTGTGGCTAGGGTTGCAGCAGGTTTGCAGAGCCAGACTCAGCCCCTGCAATAAAAAGTCTATGGAACTCCCTGCCAAAGGAGATGGGAAGACAGGTTGCAGGCAGAGAAAGAGAACTCTTTCCCCTCAAACACACCAGAGCCTGCAATGGAGGGTCTATGGAACTCCCTGCCGCAGGAGATGGGAAGACACTTGCAGGTGGAGAAAGAGAACTTTTCCCCCTCAAACACACCAGAGCCTGCAATGGAGGGTCTATGGAACTCCCTGCCACTGGAGATTGATCAGCCAGCCAGCCAGGGGTAGGTGTATCATCAGTACCTTGTGTAAGAGTGCATTCTGTCCCTGCACTGAAGGCAGTCATCGGCAGCATCACTAGCAGCAGAAGCAGCAGCACAGCACTGGGCTGAGTAAACATGGTCTACTCAGAGGTAAGCCCTATTATAGCCAATGGGGCTTACCCCCAGGAAAGTGTGGATAGGATTGCAGCCTCAGACCCCAGTTCTAACCATGTCTACTCAGAAGAAAGTCCCATTATAGACAGTGGGCTTACTCTCAGGAAAGCAGAGAGGGCTGGAGGAACAAGGAACAAAAGCCCTGGAGGATCTCATCCTAACAACACTCTGATGCTCCTCCTACAGGCTCCGTCCCAGAGCCTTCTTAGCAGCTGTGTGTGGCTTCTGTATTCCCGCCCAAGGAGCTCTTTGTAGAGCTGTCAATCACAGTGCCTGATCCCAGGCTGCCTCATTTGCATATGATACCCATCATGCTTTGCAAACTGCATAAGGAAATAACTTCTGAAAACTTGCTAAAAATAAGGTTTTTAATCAAAATAAGATGTTTAGCAAAGACAGGATTCCTGAATAGCATCAGACAAAGGTTTGGGGCATGAAGAATTTCCTTACTCTGACTTGAAAATATTTTCGTTAAAGAGATTTATAAAGTGATCCAGACCCCTCTCATCTTAGCTGTGAGTGTCTGATAAGCTCTGGAATGACTGCAATGCTTTGCTGAATGAGGGTAATGGGAGCAGACTGTATTTTAAAATTAAAAGATAACCTTAGGGGGGGGGAGAAGGGAGGGAGAGAGGGCCTCCCCCTGGGAAGATAGACCCAGAGGCTCCTTAAGAGAAATGCAAACACACTTGCATGCAATTCAAAGATGACGGCCCCCAATTAACAACCGGTTCGCTAACGTCAGCCCCTAATTAACAACCGGTTCTACAGAACCGGTGCGGACCTGCCTCAGCCCACCTGTGCGTAAAATCTTTTACATGCTCCCATAGTTACTCTGGATTGTAGTGGAACAGCAGCCAGAAATAGGATTGAGCCCTAAGAAGCATTAATACACCTGAAGTTTATTTAAATGTGCAACCAAATCCATATCCAAGTGTCAATTATAACTGCATTGGTTTATATTAGCAAACACATTTTCAACACATTCTAATGTTGCCTGATGGTGTTCATCAGAAACTATACGTCCTTTTTGCTCGTCTCAGGACATTTAATCAGTATTGTTTCCCAAGGAGAGCAAAAAAATGGAATAATGTTTTCAAAGCATGGCTTATACAAGGAATAATATTATTTTCCTTTCCTTTTTTCTGTTACTTTCCCAGTAAATCAAATGTACCTTTGCTGTAATGGGTCCAATATTTTTTCCCTGGTTTCTCAGTTCAACTGCCATATTGGATGTTTATGGATTTGATGTTGTTTCATGGAAATGCAAAGCTATAATGATAGCGAATGATGAAGAGTGGAAAAAAAATAAATTGATTCAGTAAGATTATGGGAAAGCAAATACATGCACAGAAGACTATTATCTGAAGAGCTGCAGCCGTACGACATAAACAGCTGAGCAGCATCAATTGCTATCAATGTGGCTCCTTATTTATTGCAAGGGTTACACCCGATCCTCTGATGTGCAGCAATTGAGCCTCAAGGATTGTTATTGCACATCAAAGCTAAGAATATAGATGATTTTTTGTTATTGAGGAGTCAGCAATTCATTTACTAACCATGCAGCCGAACTTCATTCTAGACAAGGTGCCCTGAATAAATCACATTGGGAAATAAGATAAAATATTGCCATACGATCGGGGGAGAGAAATGGCGCATTGCTTCTAATGCACAATTTCTGCCTTTCATTGCATGAGTAGTCAAAACTTCACAATCTGTGTACATAACCCCTAAATCCAGAGTAACTACGGGATTACGTAAGAGACTTTGGGCACAATCCTGAGTAACTATGGGGAGTCTTTGCTCCGGTGTAAGAACAATTTGCTCTGGATTGCAATAAGAATTTCCCACAGGTTTTCACTAGGTGGTGCAGTAACTACGGGTGCACGTAAAGTCTCTTACGTGCTCCCGTAGTTACTCTGGATTGTAGGGTATATGTGAGACTTTACCACACCACCTAGTGAAAACCTATGGAAAATTCATATTGGAATCCAGAGTAAGTTTTTCTTACACCAGAGAAAGGACTCCCGGTAGTTACTCTGGATTTTGCCCTATATGTGCCATTGGCCCCTAGCTAGGTTGCTGGCAGTTGTGTAGCAAATGAGAGCAAAGCCTGATGCCAAACTCAAAATACTGTATTTACTCAAATCTAACGCTCACCTTTTCCAGCCGAATTTTGTTTCCTAAGTCAGTGTGTGCATTAGATGTGATGGTTAATTGGATTAGAGTAAGTGTAGTAACTTGATTTTAAGTATAAGGTGCGCATTAGATTCAAATGTGTATTAGAGTCAAGTTAATGCTGTAATGCCCCAGAAGTGACATCATGCCAGGGCTTTAAAAAAACAAAAATGGAGGAAACGCCACCTCCTATCCAGCAGCCGTCATGCCACTTCCCCAAGACTCCCTCCCGTCTTGTTGGCTTCCAGCTGTGTCATAATGCGTAATTGCCTCTTGCACACTCAGGCTACAATCCAGAGTAACTACAGGAGCCTGAAAGAGACATTACGTGCACCCATAGTTATTGCACCACCTAGTGAAAACCTATGGGAAATTCATATTGCAGTCCTGAGTAACTTGTTCTTACTCCAGAGCAAGGACTCCCCATAGTTACTCTGGATTGCACCCTCAATCTCATTGATCAGTTCTGAGTTATGAAAATCAAGTTTTTGTTACATAATGCAGTTGTGTAACATACTAGTTAGTGCTAGTATGTATGTAGCCATTAGACAAAACTAAATTCCAAGTATGGTATTCGTCCTTGGCCAATAAATCTATATATGTATCTATGGGCACAATCCAGAATAACTACGGGGAGTATAAGAACAATTTACTCTGGATTGTAATATGAATTTCCCATAGGTTTTCAGTAGGTTGTGCCCTAACTATGGGTTCACGTAATGTATCTTATGTGCTGCCATGGTTACTCTGGATTGTAGGGCTAGTATCTATCTATCTATCTATCTATCTATCTATCTATCTATCTATCTATCTATCTATCTATCTATCTATCTAATTAATTAATTAATTAATTAATTAATTAATTAATTAATTAATTAATTAATGTATGTCCTGCCTTTCCTCCCCTGCAGGAGGGAGCTCAAGGCGGCTAACATCAGGGAAATAAAACATCATTAAAATATCTATCTATCTATCTATCTATCTATCTATCTATCTATCTATCTATCTATCTATCTATCTATCTGTCTGTCTGTCTGTCTGTCTGTCTGTCTGTCTGTCTGTCTGTCTGTCTGTGTTTTCTTTTTCTGGTTATTTGACTATAACTTTTGATAGAACAGAAATATTTCAACAGTTTGATTCATTGTACAGTAAAACCTTGGATTGGGAGTAACTTGGATTGAGAGTAATTTGCAAGACAAGCAAACATTTCTAATAATTTTTCACTTGATATACAAGCGATATCTTGATAAAAAAAGTGAAAAATAATCCTGGGTGGGCTATGGCCGGCTTCGGTGCTTCACCAGCACCAGCTCAGTCTCTCCTATGCATGTCATGGAAGTGGGCTAGGAGGCAGCACAGGCAAGAATATTCCACAAATTACAGGAGATGGTTGAGAAAGGGAAACCTACTTAGCACTCTTTCAACATCTGCAGTCTGACCTTGAAAATGAATATATGAATGTCTATACCTACTACTGCTTAATACAGCAGGTTTTCATTTTTAAAACTGGACTTAGCAAATTAGAATGAGTTGCTAGGTTTTCCAGAGATCACAGAAGAACGTGAATGAGTTCAGAGAGCATGAATTTTATTCCAGGCAAGTGAGATCTTCTTTTTTTCTTATTGATGGCTATTATTGCAATGCATTGAAGATGTTAGATTATGGAACTGACTGTGCAGTCTGGACAGCTGCTGTGCAGCTGTCAGGACTGATATATGGTAAATAAGCATTTATTCATTATTAAGAGCCTGTTAGTGATTTATAGACCCCGTTGGTTCATTGGCAGTCAGAAGAGCTGACCGTGTATGCATCCATATTTAGTTTGCAAATATGAACAATTGACATGCAAATTTGGTTTGCATACAGAAACACCCAATAACTTTATTATTCAGCTATATTTCAAGAGTCAACATTTTAGATCTTTTATCTAAAGATTTTTTTTTAATCCTCTAAATGGATTACACAATATTGGCTCAATGGTTCTCAATCTGTACTTCAACCTACATCATTTTGAGTCATGGGTTATGATGTTCGTAGTGGTGCCAGGGAGGCCTTTTCTGAGTTGTACTGGGCTGGTAATGATCCTCAGAGTGTCCTACAAATCAAATTTTAATTTTCCTCCAAAAACCTACCAGGTTTTTGTGATTTTGAGGTTTCCTCTTAGACCCTCAAAGGCCAGTAGTGAAGGTTGACTTGGAGGAACCCTCCCGTGCCACCCTATGCCTCTGAACTGGCTTCAATTTGGAATCATTTGGGGTCAGGTATGGACAAGATATTCCAGGCTACAATCCAACTCACATAAGGTTGCAACCCACAGTTTGGAAAAGGCTGTGCAATGTTGTTGTAAGTGTTCACGGAAGATGTAATGGCCTTCAGGGTTGGAGACAACATTGCATTGGCTCAATAATACCATCGACGAGTACCCTATATACCTTTCATAATTGAGGAACGCACATAGGTTCCCACTGAAGCACTATTGCCGTGAGTGAGTATCCGGAGATTAAGGGGTGTGGAATCCATCTGGCTAATAGTATTTGGCTTTCATTTCCATTCAGTGTCTAAATTTTATTTTATTAGTGGGTGCCTACGTCACAGTAAGAACACCCTCCCCAAATTTCACAGTTCTAAGTCTGGCAGTTTTGGCTGGGTGTTGATGAGTCAGTGAGTGAGTCAGTGAGTTTTCAGTTTCAAGAACCTCACAAAGGTTCCCACTGAAGCACTATTGCCATGGGTGAGTATCCGGAGATAAAGGGTTGTGGAATCCATCCGGCTAATAAGATTTGGTTTTCATTTCCATTCAACGCCTAAATTATTTGAACAAATTTTATTTTCTTGATTTTTCCCCTTGTCATGACCACAGAGCAGAACTTGTATAATATTTATTTGGATGTGCAGTAACAATGAATAAATCACATCTTATTTTTTAATGTCAAGTAGAGTTTGCATAGGGATATGCAGACTAACCCTGCCTTGTGATGAAAGTTAATATTTGCAGAGTTCTGACACCAAGAAACATTTCCAGAAATAATGAGATTTTTGGAGACTGTTCGGAGAGAAAGAAGCCTTAGGTTTGGGATTGAGGGATGCAGTTTGGCCGGTGTCTTTATAGTTCCCAAACTCTGTTTATCGAAAACGACAGCTTAAAAAAAGAGGGGATGCAGGGGTGGAAGGTTCAAATGAAAACTTACCCTTAGAAGTTCTGTGGAATTTCTTGAGCTATAAGGTCCTGACTTCAAAATAATTCTCCTAACAGCTAGGCCACCTGATATTTGGGACAGGAGAGATAAGGCAATCAAGCGTTTGGCCTTAACAACTGCTGACTGGCCGTAAAAAAAGGAAGATAAAAACTTGTGTGTCCAAGTTGTGCGTTTTATGCGTGGTAAACTCTTTTGCAGAGAGAGAGAGAGAGAGACACATCGGAGTATGTGATGATCAGAAAGAAGCACTTTTTTCTCACTTGGGAACTCAATCACTGCAAATAACAGAAAAAAATATTTATTATTATCATTATATATTTATTATATAATAAATTATATAATTTATATAAATGAAATAAATTATATAATTTATATAAATGAAATTATATAATTTATTATTATGTTATATTTATTTATTATTTATTATTATATTATATTATATTTATTTTTATATTATTTTATATTGTATTTATTTACTTTTATATTATTTTTATTATTATACTATAATATTTTTATTATTATATTATATTTATTATATAAAATATATTATATTTTCAGGATACGGAAAAGCCCAAGTATTGGATGAAGAATTTATTGAGATTTTTGACATCCTTCTCTAGGGTTCCAGTGTTCTTAACATTGAAGCATTGCTTACACAAACAACTGATAGAGACTGCAATCCTAAAAACACTTTCCTGGGAGTAAGACCCATTGAACACAATGGAGCTTACTTTTGAGTAGACATGGTTAGGATTGTGCTCTAATGCAATACAATAACACATGCAATACAATAGGACAATGCAATAAAATATGGCTGCAATCCTAACCACACTTTCCTGGGAGTAAGTACTATTGAACACAATGGGACTTACTTCAGAGTAGACATGCTTGGGATTGCACTGACTACTGATTTTCTGTATGTGTTATTACTAGCTGTGGGCTGTGGGTGGCGCAAGTGGTTAAGACGCTGTGCCTGTTAACCAGCAGGCCAGGGTTCGAGACCCGGGTCGGCCCCACAAGACAGGGTGAGCTCCTGTCCTTAGCCCAGCTGAATCCAATTGTATTGGCTCTGCCTTTCCACTGGACTAATTCAGTGGCGTGGAGAGGGGGGATTTGCTGCTTGGGTAACAGCCTATCCTCCATAACAATCTAACCCAGGCTTTTGTGCTTCACATGCAGCGTATGCAGCGCCGAGCACAATACCATAGTCTTTCAAGACTGACGGAGGCCTGCTTTATTACTAGCAGCACATCAAATATCTTATATAAATGCTTTATATCTGAGATATCAAATATCTTATATTAAATATTTTGTTGTATGCATTATTACTAAAGAATGTGTTATGGGTTTGTGCTTAAGAGATTTTTTTCCTTAATTCCTTGATTTTTCCTTAATATCCTTAATTTCCAAGTAATTAGACTGACAGTGCAAATCCAACCATGTTTAAAAACACATCTTTATGGCATCTTGAAGACACTCTCTAGACTATATTCACATAGTCATTAGTTAACACTTAATATTTCTAACAGACTCACTTTGTAGCAATCCAGGTGTTGAACAGATGAAATTCTAAGAATATAATGAGAGGAACTGTAAAGAGAAAAAAAAGTGAGAAAACAAGTAAGCATATGATTGTTAAAAAAATTATAGCTAGCTTAATTCTCCATATATATACTAAACTAGTAGAATTAACCCGTTGTTGCAAGAGTAAAATTTTAAGAATATTTGATGGCTGTGGGCATAGCTGGGCACTGGCGGGAATGGCTAGGCACTGGGTGGCAGACACCAGGTGGAAAGCACCAGTGGCTACTGGGTACTGAGGGCAACAGGGAACACTGGCAGACAGCAGCAGGCACCAGTGGGCACTGGGCTTTGTTGCACTGGGCACCATTCAGCAGCAGGCATCCCTACCAGGCACAACCATGGATTAGATACCATTGGGTACCACCAGGTACTGGGCATAACCAGGTGCTGGGAATCCCTACCAGGAACCAATGGGCACCACTGGGCAGACACCCCTACTGGGTGCCAAGGACCACTCGGTACCAGTGGGCAGCTAACAGAGCACCAACAGGCATCAGGCATCCCTAAAGGGCACTAAGCACCACCAAGCAGCATTGGGCAGCACTGGCTACTGGGCATTCCTGCCAGGCAACTTGCATGGGGCACTAGACACTGGACAACATGCACCAGGCACTACAGGGCATCCTTCTCGGCAGCAGCCAGTAGGAACCAGCCAGCAGCTGGCACAGGGCATCAACAGACACCAGGCACCTCTATAGGGTACCAGGCACCACTAAGCAGCACTGGACACTGAGCATCCCTGTGGTGCACCAAGCATGGGGCATCAGACTCCAGATGTTGGACACTATGCGCCAGACACCACAGGGCAGCACTGGGCACAGTACATCCCTACTAGGCACTGGGCATCAGACAGCACTAGGCAGCAGGGATCAGCTGGCAGTGGGCACTGGTGGGCAGTGGACACTGGGCAACCCAACTGAGCACTGGGCATCCCTGCTGGGAACTAGGCACTGAGCAGCACTGAGCACTCGGTACCATTGGGCAACATCATGCAGTAGGTACCCCTAGACAACAAATCAGTTCTTAGTGGGTGCTTACATGACAGAAGGAATATGCTCCCCAAATTTCATCCTTCTAAATCCAGGGGTTGGGTCTGGGTGTTGATCAGTTAGTCTTCAATATTAAGTACAGTACAAAAACACATTGCACCCCTTTTCACCCCCTTCCAGTTGAAATTTCCAAAAATTGGTTCTTAGTGGGTGCCTACATCACGGTAAGAACACCCTCCTCAAATTTCACGCTTCTAGGTCTGATGGTTTTGGTAGGGTGTGGATGAGTCATTGAGTGAGTCAGTGAGTTTTCAGTTATTCTGCTACTAGTTTCTGTGCTAATCAAAAAGATCATGGAGTCATAGGAATTAGAAAACGTACTTTTGGAAGACTTTGAAGTTGAGGATGGGTTGACAATGTCATCCTTCCCCAAACGTGACCTAACCACACCAGTTTCTGGAAGTCTACCTATCAATACTAGCTCCTTTTAAACATGTACAGAGCATGCAGCGATGCCCTGAGTCAATCACAATGTACACTGTGGGAACCTCTGGCCTTATCCTATACAGTAGCACTAATACCTGCAGAAAGGAATCCCTTCAATGGGTAAAGGTCAATGGGTAAGGTAACGTTGATGGACATTCATACCTCACTTCTGTTTGAAGCCAGTCCAGCATTTTCTTGATTCTCCAACATCTTCTGAAAATCAGCGTAAACACCATGACCTTAATGGCTGTCGTACCCATTTGGCTGACATTTTCCCTATCAGAATCTGTGCATGACATTGAACAAATGTGCTAGACCTATTTATGTTCTAGTGGGCTACAATGACATGTCGGGATTCTTATAATGAACATTCAGTACTTGAATAATTGGGGTTGACATAATGAGACCTAAGCCGGGGCATCAACTATAGGCTTTTGTGTCATGGTAAAGATGCAGATTTATGGACTTGAGACATTTTGGCTTGAGATGCAGCCAAGACAAAGTCAGGTTTTGCCTGAAGGACAAATAAATCTCTACAGTTGCTGAAGTATGAATTGAAAAATAAAAACTGGATTAAATTGTTACAGTGCATTGCAAAGCCATAGTTTTTCTATCAAGGCCTTGTTTTTGGCAACTGTTAAAGTCCCACTTCATCCTTCATCCTATACTGAAAGGTCTTTCATATGGCCATTTTGGAAAAAGTCCTATATTGGACTTTTGGAAGTCCAAAATATAACTATTTTGGAAAAAGTCCTATATTTCATATGACTATTTTGGAAAAGTCCTATATAGTGGTAGAGCACATGCTCTTTAATCACTATTTAAATCTCTGGGCATGTATTTAATCTAGGCATGTAGTTTAATCTCTAGGCATGTAGCAGTTCTTTCTGACTCTTTGGAGACCTGCTGCTAGACAAAGTAGACCCATCTCTCTAAAACTGAGGGTTGGGATGCATTTTGTGGATCATGACAAGATTTCTTGTGCGTCCCACAGAACCTCCGGTGAAAACTCTGGAGGAAAGATCAGTTATGGAAAGATCAGATAATGAATTACCTAAAAATCTGAAATAAACTAAATATCAGATAACTAACCTCAGGCTTAGCTGAGGTTAGTTATCGGATTGTTAGTTTATTTTAGCTCAGCCTGAGGTTATCCAAAAATTAGAGGACTGCTAACTGCCCTCTGAACTGCAGTCTGCAATTGTTGGACAAATGCATTTTGGTATCAAGAAATGTTAAAGAGCACCATCAAGGCATGTCCTTATTAGGGATGGTAAACAGTTAATAGGTTATTGATTGCACAGTGGTATGGGTGCCACCAGTGGTACTTGATGTGGTGTCTGGTGGTATTCACTGGATCCTTGGACAACTACCATCCAATAGGAAGACCACTAGGGGGCACAAGAACATGGTTCAGCAAAACGTGGTAGGAGGTTCAGCTCAACAGACAGAGCTTCTCTGTGCTCAAGGAAGCCCTCCTGTCCTCCCAGAGCCTTTTACTTTGTTACTTTTTACTTTGTTCTCTGTAAACTGCTGTAGAAGTTGTCTATGAACTTTTTGTTGAAAGTGGTATATTGATATACTAGCAAAAATTGTACCCGCGTTGCGGGAGTAAAATTCCCCTGAATGCCATCCCCCCACAGCGCATCAGTCCTGTCATGCGCCACATCTCCCCATGCGCTACATCTCCCCATGAGCCACATCTCCCTGTGTGCATCAACCTCTCATGCGCATCAGCCCCCAATGGACTACAGCCCCCATGCGCAACAGCCCCCCATACGCATCATCTCCCTCATGCGCATCATCTCTCCCATGCACATCAACCCCACAATGCGCAACATCCCCCATGCACAGCATCCTCCCCAGTGCAACCCCTCTCTCTGAATAACATCCCCCACTGCACCAGGCACGGAGCACCAAATCAGCTGGAGGTTGGTCAGTCTTCCGTGTTAACTATAGGACAAAAAGACATGGCAACCATTTTCATCCCCTTAACGGTTAAATTTCTCCACATCAGTTCTTGGTGGGTGTTCATGTGACAGAAAGAACTCCCTCCCCAAATTTCACGCTTCTAGGTCTGGGGGTTGGGGCAGAGCACACCTCAGTCACCAATTCTTCAATGCAAAGTACAAGGAGGAAAACGCGTTACGCCCCTTTTCACCCCCTTCTGGTTGGAATTTCCAAAAACTGGTTCTTAGTGACCAACACCCCAAATTTCATACTTCTAGGCCCAGCGGTTTTGGTGGGGCATTGATGAGTCAGTGAGTAACTTTTCAGTTTTATAGAGAGAGAGAGAGAGAAGTACAGTGGTGCCTTACATAAAGAGCTTAATTCGATCCGGAGGCATGCTCTTTAAGTGAAACATTCTTTAAGTGAAGCAGATTTTTCCATAGGAAATAATGGAAACTCAGAAGATAGATTCCACAACACCCAAAATATTCATATAAAATATTAACTGGATGTAAAAATGATGAGAAAACACTGGAATTGAAATCAAAACATGTATTCAATGTGCATGATCCTATGAAGTCTACTTAGGCTGCAATCCTAAAGACACTTTCCTGGGAGTAAGCCCCATTTAACAAAATGGGGCTTACTTCTGAGTAGACATGGTTAAGAAGCTGCAATAAAAGACAATTTCCTGGCAGGCTTTCCTGGGCTGCTGCTGAAGGTTCAAGGTGGCCGGTGGGGGTACCTGGGGGCAGTTAAGGGCAGCTGCCTCTGGCACCCCCAGGCAACTGCTGCCAAGTTGGGGGCAATTAGAGGCAGCAATGCTGCCTGGCAGCCCTTGTAAAGAGCCTTTGCACGGGGTGTCAGGGCTGCATAGCATGTATGAACCATAGCGCACTTGCTGGTTAATTGAAGCGGAACTTGCATGTGAAGCAAGATTCCTTGGAAATTTAGACTTGTTATATGAAACGCTTCTTATGTAAGACGCTTGTTATGAGAGGTACCACTGGATTAGGATGGCATAACATTCCCTAATAAGGATGGAAAACCAACTTGATAGTATGTGTATCTTAGGTCTATTAAACTGACGTTTCATGATTTGTGAGTATTTGCGCTGGATTTATGATTTGTGCACATTTCGGACAAAATTTAGGCAATGACAGACCAAAGCACAGTCCGAAGACACAAGAAGAGAGTAAGAGAGGAAACTGGATACATTTAATTTAGTTTTATTTTTAAAGGAATAAAGAAAGAACTTCATCTCCACACAAACAGTGAAGAGATAACAGGCATTTCTGAAACATCCGTGGAAACCACAAAACCAATATTGACATCAGCTATATAAGGTTTCACTCCTGAGTGGATTTTCTGATGGCTGCTAAAACCACCACTCTGACTTTCCATACTCCCAGCACTTATAGGGTTTCCCCCTTGTGGGCTTTCTGGTGGTGTTTAAGGCTAGCAATACAGAGAATTCCTCACTCTAGACACTTAAAGTGTTTCTCTCCTGTGCAGGTTCTCTGGTGCCTCTTAAGACGCCTATTAAGACTGCAGGTTATTCCACACTCCTGGCACTTATAGGGTTTCTCCCCTGTATGAGTTCTCTGGTGTCTCTTAAGATGCCCACTCTGAGAGAAGCTTATTCCACACTCCTGGCACTTATAGGGTTTCTCCCCAGTGTGAGTTCTCTGGAGGCTCTTCAGACTCCCACTGTCAGTGAAGGTTTTTCCACACTCCTGCCACTTGTAGGGTTTCTCCCCTGTGTGGGTTCTCTGATGGATCTTAAGTTGCCCACTGTGAGAGAAGCTTATTCCACACTCCTGGCACTTATAGGGTTTCTCCCCTGTGTGGGTTCTCTGATGGATCTTCAGATTCCCACTCTCAGTGAAGGTTTTTCCACACTCCTGGCACTTATAAGGTTTCTCCCCTGTGTGGGTTCTCTGGTGGCTCTTAAGATTCCCACTCAGAGTGAAGGTTAATCCACACTCCTGGCACTTATAGGGTTTCTCCCCTATGTGGGTTCTCTGGTGGATCTTAAGATGCCCAGTCTGAGTAAAGTTCTTTCCACATTCCTGGCACTTAAAAGGTTTTTCCCCTGTGTGGGTTCTCTGATGGATCTTAAGATTCCCACCATGAGAGAAGATCATTCCGCACTCCTTACACTTATAGGTTTTCTCCCCTGTGTTGGGTCTTAGATGAAGAATAAAGCTCTTCCTGGTACTGAAGGTCTTTCCACACTGTTGGCACTTACAGTTTTTCTCCTTCATGTGGGTTCTCCTGAGGGTCTGAAGTGCAGTTCTCTGAGTGAAGGTCTTTCCACACTCCTGGCCTGGAAACAGCCTTTGCTGTGTGGGGTCTTTGCTGTGTAGACTGAGCCTGTTCCCGATTTCTTCCAATCTGGTCCTAAATGGATTCTGCAGAAATCAGTCAAGAAATGCTGTCAGGACCAAAGGAAGACACTGCAGCCAATTTGGGAACTGTTATGTCCATGACCCACCTGCCCCTCAGTCAGGAAGGGGACAGGGAATTTAATGGGGATTTGTGAATTGTGGCTTTGGCCCTCCTGATACCCCATTCCCAGTTCCCTAGATAAGGATCTACACAAGGCAGCAAATGCTCAAAAGTGGCTTAATTTTGACAGGCTGCAATTCTAACTCACCTTTCTGATCTAGTGACACCCCTAGTTCCAACAAGGGCCATATGCTGGGGCTTAGGTCTGTCTGTCTGTCTAAAGGTTATGACTGCAGCCTTAGTAGTTGTACAGTCATCCAGGTGCCCAGATCACTGTTAGATCACAGAGCCCACAATTAGTCTTTTTAGGAATGGGTTCACTTCCCAAAACAGAAGACTTGCTCTGGGAAGGATCAACGTGAGCCAGCTGGATTGAGGGGTGCTCTGGAGGGTCTATTTCAGCCTGCAATCTCCTGCAAAGAATCTGGGGCCACAGAGTTGCTGCCAGTGGACTTTGTCTCATTGCAACGCGGTGGGCAGGAGGGATGTCCATATGGAGTCTGTGATGACCTCCGCTGTCCTCTGATGCCCTCGAGCCTTGCAACCTCTCTGGGAGAGTGATGGGCCAGGGAAAAGCTCCTGAGAGGCACTGCCTTTTTCTGCCTACAGAAAAAGTCACTGTTCATGGTGGTCTCTCAGCCCCCTTTCAAACCATCAGGTGCAGTGCCCAGCCTGACCCCTTTGGATCTCACCAGTGCCTCTCAGAGAACAGGGACAGCTCTTTTGGCCAGATATGGGCATCAAAGAGCAGCCTACTCTTTCAGGTGCTTTGTGACCCGCCATGGCCTGTTTGCTGATGGCAGAGCCCTCAACTGGCCTGCAGGCTGTGGCGACTCTCAAAATTGAGGCCAAGAAGGCTGCTTTGGCATGGCAGATGCTCCAGCACATGGCCAGGTGACAGAGAGTGATAAGCGTTTGACTCACCAGAACTGAAGAGCCACAGAAATCTTGAACAGTAAGAGGCTTCAACAAAATGTGTGGCTTCTTGAGAGTGCTAGGAAGGCCAGAAAGGCCACTAAAAGCATTGAGACATGTACATAGCACATGTACGCATGCCCAAAGTATCAATGCCTGGGGAGCCTCCACTCTTTGGTTGTGATACACACACACCTGCAAACTGTCACCATCAGATGACATGGGTCTTTACTCAGAGGACATCCAGCTCCAAACAACGAAGTTCCTGGGGATGAAATTCTAACCAACCTAGGCCAGCAGAACTTACCCATTTCCCCATTCCTGCAGTGGAGTGCAGATCGTGGTGCTTGTCTGTGGACTGGCCTTTGGATGTGGATGTGACTTTGGGCACTTTTGCAACACTCCCAGGCAACAGCACAGGACTTGACCAGGGAATAGGATTACTCCGTGACAGTCTCGGCTCAAGAGCTCTTAAGGTGCTATCCTCCCCTTCAAGAGATTCAGATCTGGGCAAGCCAAAAGGGGAGAATGTGGGGCTAATCAGGGTAAGAGCAGCCATGCTGATTTCATGCATGCAGACTTTCACCAAGTCCCCTTTCCAATAACCACTGAAGAAGATTTTCATATTCAGATTTTCACATTCAGATTTTCATATTCAGAGCATCAAGACATTCAAGACCAGAAATTCCTCCTTACCTACTAAGATCAGGTTTTCGTGATTTTCCAAGATGATATCCTCATACAGGTGCCTCTGGCTTGGACTCAGTAGTGCATACTCTTCACTGCTGAAATGCAGGGCTATCACTGCAAATGAAATGGGGATCTGAAGAAAAAAAGAGAAATGCCCTCTGAGCAAGTGAGTCAAGGTCATGCCCAAAGGCCAAAGGAAAAAGGAGGAAGGTCTTTCTTTTACCTTCCCAGTGATATATGACATGATATTTTTATTTATATTTCTTCACATTATGACCACTAGAGTCAAGCTCAGATTGATGCACCCCTAAATCTTGTTGTCCAGTGCAACTGCTACCTGCTGGATCTCCTTAGCTACACCACTGGTAAGCCCAAAGTGTCCCTGTCAAATATCCTTTACCTGGTCTGGATGAGCAGCAGCCATGTCTGTCCACACACAGGGTTTGGATTCCTTCAATCCTGTTTTTCTACTCACTGTCAGGGAGAGAAAGGAGACTGCATGAGGTTTTTCACCTTTGCCCACTTGCCTGGCCATCTTGCCATCTTGCCTGGGAAGAGCATTGCAAAGGAGCTCTACTCTGCTGAATCACCACTTGGTTCATTTTGAAAGCGATGATAAATTATAATCAATTAAAAATGGACATATATACTGCACAAGTACTATTTTAATCAAGAATTTCTTTTTTGGGGCGGGGAGAGTAGAACCAGAATCCAAGCAGATTCTCCTTCTGCAAACAGTTTAACAGAACTGAGAAGTCTGGGGGGCCCTTGACATACCTGGGAGCATCAAACCATCCTAAAGTGGGCTCCATCAGGCCTTGGCTTTGAAGGTGCAGAAAGAGACTCTTCTTTTCCTGGGTTTCCCTGGTGGAGCCTCTGCAAGAACCGCAGAGCCACAGCTCTGGTTCTGTCTCTCTCTGCAGGATCAAGAACCGGCCCTTTCTGTGCCTGCCTGGGCCTTCTTGGCACAGCATCTCCCAGGCCTTCCCTCTCTCTCTGGGCTCAGACCTTCCCATTCCCTCCTGGCTCCAGCCCCCAGCAGGCTTTCCTCCTCCCTTTGCAGGGTCACAGCATGAAATGTCATTCCCAGGCCCAGGAGCCCCTTTGTACTTCAGTTGAGGTTGTTGTTTTTTATTGATACTGAAATCAAAACATCCAGCACTGCTGGAAGGCAGTCAGTTAAGAGGGTTAAGTGAAGCAGGCCAGAAGCAGACCACTTGCAGAAGCAAGTCAGGAAAACCTGGAGGGTGCAAATCGTGCCCCTTCCTCCCTCCAGACCTTCCCTCTTCAGTCTGTTTTCTCACCCCACTTATGGTCTCACCCCATAAGTGACCATAAGTTGGTCACTTATGGGGCCAACTCAGCCTCAGCTGCAGCCGATAGTAGGCCGCTCCGGTCAGCATCTGGAGGCAGACCCAGATCAGCTCCCAGAGCCCCGAGCGAAGAAGGGAGCGCTGTGTGGAGCCTCCTTTTGGATGCGCCTTTGCACAAGGCCCTCTCTGCGCACGGCTGTGGTCTTGACTCAGGCCCTCCTGTCTCTCCTGCTGCTTTCCTGGGGGGGCAACAGTGGAAGGGAAAGGAGGTCAGTTTGCAGGAAACCTTCAAGTCTTGAGCCAGTCAGAGGCCAGATTCAGACATGCCTGGAAAGGGACGCAGAACAAGGGAAATTCTCTGTTAACACAAAACACCCCCAAATGTACAGTCAGTCAATCAATCAATCAGTGGAGTCTCTTACAGCTTTCCATATTTGAAATCATGAAATAAAAGCAGGTAACACCACTTTCTGCACAGAAACAAAACACAAATCCCAAAATCTCCAAATATTGAAAGCATGCTCTACACCTTCAATTTTCCTTGAGATGGAAGGCCTGTTGTCACTACACCTGCCTAGTGGACCCTTAAAGCAATTATAATATAGTTTTTCCATGGCTTTACCCACATGGATATGTGGCTTGAGTGCAGCTGGGAAGAAAGGATACATGGATGAGTGTGGACAAGGGCTCCCCACCACCAAGCACCTGGCTGCAGGGAGCAGGGCTAACCAGGAAACAGGGACCATGGGAACTGGTACTGGGGGCAGATGGCAACCCACCCCACATCTCCTCCAAGGAAGCAGAACCAGTGGCACCCCAGTCACAGCTCCAGCTGCATCATCCCAAGCGAGCTACCCTGTCCTGGGGGGGGGGGTGCGGGAAGAGAACATCTCTCAGATGAGGGGATTCCAGCCACCAATGCCCCCTCTTGGTCCCCTCAGAGAGCAACTCAGATCACCTCAGGTTGCTGTGGGGGGAGAAAGAATGTCCCTCAGATGAGGGGATTCCTGCCACCAATGCCCCCTCTTGGTCCCTCAGAGAGCAACTCAGATCACCTCAGCTGGCTGGAGGGGGAGAAAGAACGTCCCTCAGATGAGGGGATTCCAGCCTCCAATGCCCCCTCTTGGTCCCTCAGAGAGCAACTCAGATCACCTCAGGTTGCTGTGGGGGGAGAAAGAATGTCCCTCAGATGAGGGGATTCCTGCCACCAATGCCCCCTCTTGGTCCCTCAGAGAGCAACTCAGATCACCTCAGGTTGCTGTGGGGGGAGAAAGAATGTCCCTCAGATGAGGGGATTCCTGCCACCAATGCCCCCTCTTGGTCCCTCAGAGAGCAACTCAGATCACCTCAGGAGGCTGTGGGGGGAGAAAGAACATCCCTCAGATGAGGGGATTCCTGCTACCAATGCCCCCTCTTGGTCCCCTCAGACAGCAACTCAGATCACCTCAGCTGTCTGTAGGGGGAGAAAGAACGTCCCTCAGATGAGGGGATTCCTGCCACCAATGCCCCCTCTTGGACCCCTCGGAGAGCAACTCAGATCACCTCAGGTTGCTGTGGGGGGGAGAAAGAACATCCCTCAGATGAGAGGATTCCTGCCACCAGCACCTCCTCTTGGTCCCTTAGAGGAGAGAGTAGTTGGGGTAGTCAAGAGGGATTTGAGGTCTGGGGTAGACAGACAGCATTTTCCTCAGAAGCAAGCCTCAAAATGGCCGTCCTTAAATGATGTTGGAACAGACCAGGGCGTGGTCTGAACAGAAAGTTGGGGCTTCCTCCTGCACCGCTGAGGACGGACACGGATCCCCAGCCTGCTTCTCCTTCCGCCCCCAACTTCCACCCCACCTGCCCCCAACTTCTCTGTCTCCCAATTGCCTCTTCTGAGTGGCCCAGCCACAAACCAGTCCAAACCAGGGTGACCAAATGGCCTCTTTCCCAGGACTTGTCAACACTGATTGTGTCTTGGATTGCAGCTTCCTAACCATGTCTAATCAGAATTAAGCCCCACTGCGTTAAATGGGTCTTACTCCTAGGAAAGTGTCTTGGATTGCTGCTTCCTAACCATGTCTACCCAGAATTAAGCCCCACTGTGTTAAATGGGTCTTAGTCCCTGGAAAGTGTCTTAGATTGCAGCTTCCTAACCATGTCTACCTAGAAGTAAGCCCCATTGTGTTAAATGGGTCTTACTCCCAGGAAAGTGTCTTTGTTTGCAATTTCCTAACCATGTCTACCCAGAAGTAAGCCCCACTGTGTTAAATGGGTCTTACTCCCAGGAAAGTGTCTTGGATTGCAGGCTCCTAACCATGTCTACCCAGAAGTAAGCCCCACTGTGTTAAATGGGTCTTACTCCCAGGAAAGTGTCTTTGATTGCAACTTCCTAACAATGTCTACCTAGAAGTCAGCTCCATTGTGTTAAATGGGTCTTACTCCCAGGAAAGTGTCTTTGATTGCAACTTCCTAACAATGTCTACCTAGAAGTCAGCTCCATTGTGTTAAATGGGTCTTACTCCCAGGAAAGTGTCTTTGATTGCAACTTCCTAACAATGTCTACCTAGAAGTCAGCTCCATTGTGTTAAATGGGTCTTACTCCCAGGAAAGTGTCTTTGATTGCAACTTCCTAACAATGTCTACCTAGAAGTCAGCTCCATTGTGTTAAATGGGTCTTACTCCCAGGAAAGTGTCTTTGATTCCAACCTCCTATCCATGTCTATCCAGAAGTAAGCCCCGTTGTGTTAAATGGGTCTTCTATGAAAGTGTCTTTGATTGCAGCCTCCTAAAACTGTCTACCTTTATGTATATAGATAAATATTTTTGATGGATGTGTTGGGTGGGTGGGTGGATGGATGTATAGATAGATTTATTGATGGTGTTTCCTCTGGCCTCCAGATCTAGAAGTAACCATTAATGATATCATCACCGGCCAGTTCCAGCGATACTTAAAATAGTTGGACCATGTGAAATTGGTACAGCTGAAGATATACCTTGAGAAATACTGTAGCCATATATACATTTTTAAAATTCGTTCCTAAATTGTAAGTACATTCCTGGTTACGTCTATTTGAGAACACCAATATTTTAGCATATCCATATAGTTCACTGGAAAAATAACTGTTGCTTTTTTATTAGGATTCAGAATATTTGCAACAATTTTTCATTGGTAATAAGCTGGAGTAAATGAAGAATTCTACAAGTGCTTTGCAAGGATAGAAAACGGCATCATCTTATTTGAGGAAAACGAATTAATCTTTCTCCTTCTTTGTCGTACTTTCTCTATCTGTCTTTCCACAAATGAAGAGATTTGTGTTCTTCTAGCAAAGCCAGCTCTAAGTCAGATTTTTAAAAGCGCCATCAGTAAGTAAAATGAACAGAGCAATCTGATGAGAATAAAATTGTTTTCCACACAATGTTTTAGTATTACCAGCTATTATATGGAAAGTGAGAAAATCATTCTTTTTTGAACATTTACTAATGAAATATAAATGAACGATTCATCCAGGCGATCATTTATCATTAAAAAACACCACATTTCTTCTATCTTCCCACCGAGTATTGCTTGAGTGGTGTCAGAAAGGCAGAAGAAGCTGCTTTTTCATTTACTTTTTCCATATGTGTGCACCACAACAAATCTGAGTCACGGTTTTAAAGGGGAGAATATCAACAGGAAAATAGGAATAAAGGGTTGAATGTGCCCTATTTCCATTCTGCAGTTCAGAACTATATCGGGAATCCAAATATTGCTTGACCCAAACTAAATATTTGGGCCTTCGAAACTAAATGTTTCCTTACCCCCAAATCCAGATTAATTATGGGAGCACGTAAGAGACATTACGTGCACCTGTAGTTATTGTACCACCCAGTGAAAACCTATGGGAAATTCATATTGCAATCCAGAGTAAATTGTTCTTACACTGGAGCAAGGACTCCCCTTAGGGCACAATCCAGAGTAACTACGGGAGCACGTAAGACCCATTACGTGCACCTGTAGTTACTGCAAAACCTAGTGAAAACCTATGGGAAATTCATATTGCAATCCAGGGTAACTTGTTCTTACTCTGGAGCAAGTAACCCGTAGTTACTCTGGATTTCACCCATAGTTACTCTGGATTTTGTCCTTAGAAACTCATTTTTTAGTTTAGTTTGGCCCTTAGAAAACTACCAGCTATATATCATGAGAAAGATAGTCTAGAACTCAGCTTCCGAGGAGTCAATCTTATTGATGTTGGCATCAGATGCAGTGGTGCCAAAATAGCAACCATTGTATTGAGTGGTGCCACCAGAGCTGCTAAAAGTCACCTTAAGAGAAGGGGAATTGCACCTCCTTCCCTAGAGAAAACCCTCAATGGGACTTCTCCAGTGTACATGACCTATTTTGTGGGATAGGAAAATCGGATATCATGGAACAGGGCTCTACCATTCCCTTCTCACCTTGGTTCCCCCTTCTGTTCTGGACATCCCCATAAGTTCTTACTACCATCCAAGTTCTTCCCTTGCTCCAGGTGGCATCTGATTGGCACTGGGTTCAAGCGCCAACTGGTGCTGGGCTGGAACTGGCACTCTTTTTCCTAGTACGCACTCACACTAGGCTGCAATTCTAACTTTAGGCCAGAAATATGGCCTAAGTAGGCCATATTCTGAGCTGACAAGCTTGGCCAAATCTGGACTAGAAGACCTCTGTCTGGCCCAACTGCTGCTGAAGAGGCAGCAGTACAAGGGCAGCTGTGCACTGGGCTGGTGTAGCTACCCATTAGCTATTAATTATCTATTAATTTTTTTTCATTTTCTTGTAGACAGACAGACAGATAGATGTGTTGTGTCCTGAGGTTGAGAGGCAGTGGTTGCAATTAGGCTGGCCAAAGACTCAAAATTTTTGTCTAAACACTTACATTTTAACTCTGGCTTATCATGGACCCCTATGGGTCTACTCATATTTAATCCTGCTCCTGAGATGGCCTAAGTCAGAGGAGCTGTGAGGGCGCATGACTGCCCTGGGAACAGGCTCTGGAGTCAGCCTAACTGCACTGTTGTAGGCATGCTGAACATGCCTTCAACATGCCTCTCCTGAACTGCCTAGGCTGGCTCAGCTAGGCCAACCCAGGTCTATCTGTCTTGGGCCAGCCTATGTTGTCTTACACTGGCCCAAGCCTTTCTGGTGTAACTGGCCTTCCCCATCTTAGAATTGGGCCAGCCCAGTGATAGATAGGCTGGTCCAAGTACTCTTCAGGATTGCAGCCTAGGTCTCTACTATCTCCATGATTGGAAAGACTGGACTTTTCAGTCTTTCCTTTTCAACTTCCTCATTTGAGGAAAGTCCACCCTTTGGCAGTCAATGGTTTTTGTGTTGAATTTTCTTGGATCTCATTATACTATATACTAAAAGAAGAATTCCCCTTGAAAAAGGGCCTCTTTCCCAGTTAGTAGAGGACAGTTAACACCTGATAGATGTGATCAGTGGTGGGCTTCAGGGGGTTCTCACAGGTTCTATAGTGCATATGAGGCCTTTGCATATGAGGCCTGGTTCTGAGAACCGGTTACTAATGGGACATAGAACCTGTTGTTAATTTAGATTATTGGGACATAGAACCTGTTGTTAATTTATTTGAATCCCACTACTCAACCTTACTAAAAGCATCTGTTCCTTCCTTGGTAGCTGCTTCAGAGGTTCAGAATCTATACAGAATCAAACATGCACTGGGTCATGCACATGTGCTTATGCATGAAAGCTCACACTAGAATGCCCTCAGTTTATCGACAGGGACTTAACATTTTCCAAAGAAGGAGCCCAGATGCTACTTGATGAGCTAAACAGATGAAAATTATTCCGGTAAAAATGCCGTCGTGGACAATTTAGGTAAGATGCAAGGGGAGACATTTAAACCATTAACCATTTATTGCCTCATTCGTTTATCAGCTGCATCCTATTAAACACTGCGCAAAGGTCAGTTAATCTGTAATTAACGCTGCCTCATTGGGGAGAAGAAATAAAGTTTGGCCACTGTCTTCATTTGCACAGCACCTTTGATTTGAAGTGCTCATTTGGGGGAAAAAAGGTTGAGGTATGGTGCCCTTCATAGCAGAAAAGGTGAGGGTTTAAATTATAGGCAAAATATAGGTTTAAATTATGGGCACACCTGCTTTATAGATTCTGTTTTGCCCCAGGGCACAATCCAGAGTAACGATGGGAGCACGTAAGAGAAATTACATGCACCTGTAGTTATTGCACCACCTATGGGAAATTCATATTGCAATCCAGAGTAACTTGTTCTTACTCTGGAGCAAGGACTCCCCATAGTTACTCCGGATTTCACCCCTAATCTGATTGCCAAACTATTACAAGGAGACGGGATTCAATGACTAGAAAAGCTGGATTTGCCGAATTTGCCATAATTTTGCAGAATTATTATTATGCCATAATTTGCCATAATTTTGCAGAATTTAAACTACATCAATGAAAAATAAGCTAAAAAAATTATAGCATTAGTTTTCAAACTTGTTAAAAGCCCTAAAGCAGTATTTTCAACCTTTTTCATATCATGGCAAACTGATAAGGCATTAAAATTGTCACACTGGTTGAAAATCACTGCTGCCTGACTTATAAATGCCAACATCTGGCTTAAGCCTGGTTTAATGCCAAAAGCGGTTTAATGCCAAGGGGTATAAGCAACAGCTGGTTTAAGCCTTGTTGTATATAGCCTCATCTGCCTTGTTTATTACAGTCCAACAAAAATTTGATAGACATTCACTGATACATTATGGACAGTGGCATTGCTAGGGGAGGGAGTGGGGGTTTGGCAACATCAAGTGATGAACATGGGGGTGACACCACACCAATAAAAAAATCTTAGTATTTTTGACCATCATGATTTATATTGTTTGATAAATAAATTCCTGAGGAAGAATTGATGCAACAAACAATACATAATATTATAGTATTATTATAATATGATGGTGCCACAACCTTGCCTGTTGGTTGATCACACCTGTTGATTGATTGATTGATTGATTGATTGATTGATTGATTGATTGGTTGGTTGGTTGGTTGGTTGATTGAATTTTGGAGTCCATTGATTTTGAGGAAGAATTTATGCTTTGGGCAAGAGAGCTTACTCCATCTTGTAGTTCTCAGGTCTCAAACTACCAACCGACCAGTTGACAAGCACAGCGTCTTTAACCACTTAGCCACTTCAACCCTCATCCAACACCTGTATGAGATAATTTGGGATGGGATTCTTATTATGTCTTAATGCACAATCCAGAAATGCACTTGGGTTCCCCTATCTTTCACTGGGCTGACCCAATTGCAAGATGCTCCACCCCAATTACTCTGGAAAAGGCTTGGGGCAGAGCAAGGCAACATATGGTGCCCCAAGAAAGGTGGACCTGGGCTGCCCTAACTGGGGAAGCCTAGGCAGTTCAGGAGAGGCATGTTGAGGGCATGTTGAGCATTGCCTAGGGCAGAGCAGTTACTCTGGAGCCAGAGCCTGTTTCTAGGGCAGAAATGCCCTCTTCCAGCTCCTCAGAGTTATACCACCTCAGGAACAGGTATAGTAATGAGTAGACCCATAGGGGTCCATGATAAGGCAAGAGAAAGAATGGCAGTGATGACCACAAATCTGAGTTCTTGGCCAGCCTACCTGCAACCCCTGCCTTTCAAGCTCAGGATATGAACAACTACGGCAGCTGCTCACCTGGAGATACAGCAGACCACTCCAAGAAAACCCTTGTGTTCATTGGAGAGTATCCTGGCTTCTCATCAGGGACTCCTAAGAAGGGAGGAACCACAACTGTTCCTTGTTCAGTGTGATCTGAGGGGGGTCTCCTCAGAAGTAAGCCCTCCCCAGGTGTCACTGACTTGATGCCTACTGAGCATGCTCTGGAGCAGGTAGGGCAGCCCAGGCTTCCTGACTTTCTGGATGCAGCATAAATTTCTGCTCTGGATTCAGGACAGTTGGGGCAGCCCAGCCAGGGCTCTCCCCACTGCCCTTACTCTGGATTGTTAGAGCATCTATTATGCATGTGGAAGGTCCCAGCTTCAATCTCTGGATAGAGCTGGAAAGCACGAAACTCTGGAGAGTGATTGCCAGTAAGTGTAGACAATACTGACCTAGATGAACCAATGTTTTGATGTGGTGTAAGACAGTCCCTGTGTACTGTTGTCTTGCAATGTTTAGGATCTGCCAATAGTTCACCCTTTTTATTTTTGTAGGTTTTTGCAAAAAGAAAAAGAAATCATGTTCCAGTAAATGGCTTTTCCACATGTCTTCATAATATCCAAAGGTCACTCTTTGGTTCCAAATACGTGCTTCAGAGCAGTACATTAAGTGATCAATTTGCATTTTGTCTGTAGTTAATAACGATTCAAGTTCCTCACATTTTACATCAAATGCATATGTATTGCATAGCCCATGACTGGGGCAAGATCTCCCATTAAGAGTGTGTGAAATGGAGTGGGCTGGAGCCACGCCAAAGACGATTAAGATTTTTGTGAACCAAATTTGTGGAATAATTGGGGTAGAGTCATTAATGTGGGGAAATTGGAAATGGCTGGGAAAGGAACGTGAGGGTTCCGGTTTATCCTACTGGAATTGTCAGGGCTGTTTCTGTGAATTATCTGTGATGGGGAGAGCGATGAGGCACAATTCTTTTTTTTTCCCTGTAGCAAAGAATGGTACTTTAGATTACTTTAGATAAACAACATATGGTGTCTTCCTTGGGGCTGTTGCTTCAAGGGCAATGCATAGCTTTTAAAAATAAAAATTTTACAGGATAGCTTACAGAGTTAGAAAGTAAATGTTGGTATATAACTGCATGAAATAAATTGAAATGAAACTCCAGAAGAAGGTACAACCTTAATCCTGCCATACACTTGGTCCTTATTATCAGTGGGATGTCCATCTACAGTCAGAGTGACCAGATGCCCAAACCCCAAAAGGAGGACAAGATCTTAGATTCCTCTCAGCCTGGCCTTTCTGGTAGACAATGACACATTTGCCTACTCACAAGTAAAGCTGCGATATTGGGCACTTTCCACTTTCTCTTTGAGGTTAATGCATATTTTTTATTTTTAGTTTTTTGGCCATAACTTTTGATAAGGAGATATTTCAAAACTGTTTTTGCACTGGATTTTGCTCCATACGAATCCAACAACAAATGAATGAATGAATGAATGAATGAATGAATGAATAAATAAATAAATAAATAAATAAATATAAAGCAGGGCTCTGTCAGTCTTGAAAGACTATGGTATCATGCTCAGCGCTGCATACGCTGCATGCGTAGCATGAAAGCCTGGGTTAGATTGTTATGGAGGATAGGCTGTTACCCAAGCAGCAAATCCCCCCTCTCCACGCCACTGAATTAGTCCAATGGAAAGGCAGAGCCAATACGATTGGATCCAGCTGGCGTCGCAGAGCTGGGCTAAGGACAGGAGCTCACCCTGTCTTGTGGGGCCGACCCAGGTCTCGAACCCTGGCCTGCTGGTTAACAGGCACAGTGTCTTAGCCACTTGCGCCACCCACAGTCACATACACACACACATATGCATACACAGGGTGATTGAAAAGTAACTCCCTATTTTAAAATACTTAGGGTGAAATCCAGAGTAACTATGGGGAGTCCTTGCTCCAGAGTAAGAACAAATTACTCTTGATTGCAATATGAATTTCCCATAGGTTATCACTTGGTGGTGCAGTAACTACGGGTGCACGTAAAGTCTCTTATATGCTCCTATAGTTACTCTGGATTGTGCCCTTATAAATTACAATATAGGGAGTTACTTTTCAATCACCCTCTGTCTGTCTGTCTGTCTGTCTGTCTGTCTAACTATCTATATCTATCTGTCTGTCTGTCTGTCTGTCTATGAAAGTGACTGTGTGCTGAATACTTGGTGTATTTGTTTGTTTACTTGTCTTTCTGCTATTAAGTCTGCATCCTACTGTCTGATGGTTGCTTTCGTCTCAAAGGCCCACTGAGAAGCAATGGATACTAGGAAAATAACAAGTCCATTTTTGATGGATTTGTGTTTAATTGGACCAACTTCAGAGGGGTTGATGAAGCATTTATTGAAAAACCTTAGGCAGCTCATAATTGGCCGTGTTATAACAAACGCGAATAAATATTAAGGAGATGATAGTACTTAATCTAATCCTTTCCCTGCTCTTTTGCTGAAAAGGATATTCACAAGGGTGCTTTGAAGAAAAGTTCAACAGTTCGGGAATTAACGTCACAAAAAAGTTGTTTTATTTTTTATTTTAAATAGAGAGCCAGTTTATTTCTTAAATGGAAGCTGCTTTTCGGTGTCGTTGAAGACCCTCTTTTGCTCTCCGGTGATGAAAAAGGTTACATTTGTTGGCCCAAACTCCCATTGTGCTATTCTGCACTTTCCTGGGAGTAAGACCCAGTGAACACAATGGGGCTTACTTTGGAGTAGACATGGTTAGGATTGTGCTCTACACCAGGGGTGTCAAACTCACTGAAATGAATGTGAATTTATATCGGTTTCAGTTCTGCTCCTTCCAAAAAGTTGAGACCATGGTTACAGCAGTTGAAGGAAAGAAATCCAAAATACCAACACCTTTCTAGATAAAAGCATTGTATGTAAGGGTCTTCTGGCCAACCTCCGTGTCATCAATAACACAGACTGAGGAGATGCAAGCGTCAACATTCCAATTGTCAACTGATAACAGGCTGAGGATAAGGTCCTACAAAATGTAGGACACCCAAGAAAAATGTAGGATATAATGAAATAAAAGCTTAAAAACACTCTTCTGTATTGCTTTTATGGGTTAATTTAAACACTTGAGCACAATCCTAACCATGTATACTCAAAAGTAAGCCGCATTGGGTTCAGTGGGTCTTACTCCCAAGATTGCAGCCATAGAGTACTTACTATTAAATTTAAAACTATGACATGTAATTTATTACATTTACAATGCAATCCTAAGAACGTCTACTCAGAAGTAAGTCCCATTGTACTCATTAATTGTTACTCCCAGGAAAGTGTGGTTCTTATAATTTTATTTAGTATAATTTTAAATTTAGTAGAATTCTAAATTTCTATTTAGAATTACAGGAAGGCTACATACTACTTGGTCACAAGGAAAAAGTGGGACAATAAAGATTTCCTAATAACCTAAATTAATAACTGGTTCTAGATCCAGGCATTAGTAACCGGTTCTCAGAACCAGGCACTCATTAGCAAAGGGTTCTATAGAACCTGTGAGAACCCCCTGAAGCCCACCACTGATTATAAGTATGGGGTGCATATTATATTCAGTGGTGCATTATATTGAGTTAATACAGTATAGTCTTACCTGTGAAGCTCCCTTCTCAGTGGTCTACACAGCATGGTCAGTCCTTGTGAACTGGCAAGCACCTTACCCAAGTTGGAGGTGCTGTACTTCCCAGTTCACGAGGATGGACCCTGTTATGGAGGAACTACTGGTATGTCATATAATGTCACACATCCCCATGTTCTTCAATACTATTCAGTATGTATTGCAGTTAAATTCATAATTTGAAATGCCATTTAAAAAGTCCGGAAAGCTTTTACTTACTGTACAGTGCATTTAATTTTGGCTTCGTGTGCTCTTCAAAAAATGAACTGTGTTGGGATGTTCATATCTGTAGGCTTGTTTTTCAAGGCTGCACACCATCAGAAAGTGCATTTGTGTTTCCTCCTCACTGGTTTTTAGCTGTAAAAGAAAGGATTTCGTTGTTGTGAAGGCTGAGGATTGTGCGACCGGGAAAAGTCCAAAGGTGGCACCAAGCTCACCTCTTCCTAACAGCGCTATCTTAGAAGTGAATCTCTGAGCCAGTGGAGGAGATTTGCAGACTAAACTGCCTGCTTCAAAGAAAAGCAATTTGCTAGTAATATTAGCCCAGCACAATGGAAGCAAAGCAGAACTAACAAAGAGAGTCCATTGAAAATCATTCTGAGTGGTTTGCTCGGAGGAAATAGGATTACAGTAATAAACTGCAGTCTACAAATCCACCCGCATTTGTGATTGCTGAACCTCACACTGACATCAATGGCAGTGATTTAGGTTCATGTGCACAAGAAAAACACTGAGGGGTGTAGAAACGTTGGGAGCAACTCCACTGCTGCATTACTTAAGAGACTCTCCTGAGAGTAAGACACATTGAACACAATGGGGATTATTTTTGAGTAGACATGGTTAGGATTGTGCTTTTAGGGCAAACCCAGAGTACATATGGATTTGTATTTGTACTCCAAATCAGCACATATTGATTTGGAGTACTTGCTCTGGTGTAAGTGTCCTTACTCCAGACTCTTATGTAAGTGTCCTAACACCAGACTCTTACACCGGTCTGGTGTAAGAGGAGTCCTTGCTCTGGTGTAAGAACAATTTGCTCTGGATTGCAATATTTGCTCTGGATTGCAATATGAATTTCCCATAGGTTTTCACTAGGTGCTGCATAACTACATGTGCACGTTATGTCTCTTATGTGCTCTCGTAGTTACTCTGGATTGTAGGGTTAGTCTCCAAAATCAGGGTGTGCATTAGCTTTGATGGTTAATGAGATTAGAGTAAATACAGCATTTTTATTATAAGTATAGGGTGTGCATTAGATTCACTGTGAAATTTGGAACCTTAGAGTTGATGGTTGGTAACAAGGATTTGCGTCGCCCAGTTCAGGAGATCAGTATGTCACCCTCATGATAGACCTTCTCTCACAATCAGTCAGTCAATCAATCAATCAATCAATCAATCAATCAATCAATCAATCAATCAATCAATCAATCACTATTATATATTCTATCATGTGGTGAGAGAACCGCTCTACTATCAAGCAATGGAGAACATGGTGATGTGCCATTGACACACCCCATTGATTTTTTTTTGGCTATAACAAGGTTTTTTGCATTCCTCATGAAATTACACATTAAATGATATGTAATTCAATTGGCATTATTCAAATTAAAAGTAATAGTGGTAATTAGTGCTAAAAGTAATAATAGATGATATTATTCAAATTAAAAGTAATAGTGTCACCGCTCTCTTATAAATCCAGTGCAGTCCAGATCCTCCTCACCTCCTTAGCAACACCATGGGCCCAATCCAACATTTTTGAAGCAAAATACCAGGTGATTTTGAGTACCATGTTCCATTATAGGATTTTTTAAAAAATCCACAATAGGATTTGTTAAGTACTTGATTGTATCTATTCCCCTTTTGTGCAATTGCCCATGCAAGACATTCAGGCACAGCTTAAGACTTTTGAGACCAGGTAGTATAGACTGAACTCATCCTCACTATAACGATTGTATTTAATGATTATAGCATGCACTGGTTTTGTGAGTCTTCTCATGAGAAGCTACTTTACATGTTGCAGTCTCCTGCATACAAGGCTTTCCCTGTGTTCAGTGGTAAGGTTGCCATAATTCTCTTTCACTAAACCGGCACAGATCAAACCCCATGTCAAACTTGTCAATATGTGAGCACAATCCTGGAAAATTTGGGACAGTCTCAGTTTTGGGGGACATATGGCAACCCTATTTAGTGCGGTTGTGTTCGTAAGTCTGTGTTAGTGCACCACAACCCTCTGCTTAGAAGTGATTAAATTTAGTAGGACGTATTACCAGAAAAATTTGCCATTTGTAGCAGCCTTTTAGCCCAATCAATCAATCAGTCAATCAATCAATTATATTTATATACTGCTTTTCAACAAAAAGTTCACAAAGTCGTTTACAGAGAAAATGAAATCCAACTTAAAACTCATAACACTTTAATGGCTGGCACAACTTCTGTGGTATCCTATGGCATATTAGCTCAGGGAGGTCTCCTGGGGGTAGTGGGGCACTTGTCCCCTTGCCCCAAGTTCAGTCCCAGCAACCCTATTTGGCAACATGGACTTTTCCCAGCAATAGTACTGGAGTAAGTCCATGTTGCTCTGTGCGCACATATCAGGCCAATGAAGGTGGTTTGGATCAAGAGTGCACCTCCGCTAAACTACGAACAAATGAATGAAGAAATGAATGAATAATCAAACGAATGAACGAACATGAGACGGTGGACCATCAATGATCCCTGCTTCCTCCCAGTGCCCAAACCACCTACTTCCTGCTTATCTCCTCCAACCTGCTGCCCACCTATCCTATTTCCCCCTGCTTTTTGTGTCTGAAAAAGCCAAGGATGGCGTTAGAAGCTGTGAAGCAAGATGATGAAAAGAGATTGTGAAGGTATATATCAAGGACTCAGTCTTGATAAGGCAGCCCTGTTATTGGACTGGATCCATGGCGTCTCTTGTGTAGGCTTTTAGAAGGTTGCCATAACCCCTTCCCTCAAGGGTTTGCAACCCCTTTGGGGTCAACACTGGCTTAACTTATTTTTGAAAAACTATGTGGTGACACTTATCAATATTTAATATAAATGATGTTCCATTAAACATTAGTTTTGGTAGGTCAAGCCTGATTATGCCTGCAATACAGTTTTGTAAAAGTTTCAAAACAAGACACCTCTTTTCACCCTGTCAATATATTTGTTATCGTAGCCACTGGAAAACTCCGACTTATCCAATTTTGTCGGCTTTCGAAAAGTTGTTGAACAGCCATTCTATAATTATTATAACTACTGTAGCATGCTTGATCTGGGTTGTTATCCATTAAAGCAACTTGCATGTTTTGCTTTGTGAATCAACTGTCAGAATATTTGTGAGGATCAGGTACCGCAAAGAAAAACCCATAAGGAAGAGCAGGCCGATGTTGGAGAACATCGGCACGATGAGACTTTTGTAACCATCATTTATGTCGACAGATGAGAGCCAGGATGGTGTAGTAACTCTGGTGTTGGACTCAGGGTGACATCTTAACTTAGGCCAGCATAACTTGTTGTTCTTCCCATTCCTGGGAGGCAAGCGCATGTCTGTGCACTGCCCTAACCCTCCACCAGGTGAGGTGCAGAAGTGTCTTATGGTACTTTTGTGACACCCCTAGGGCAGCACATGACTTATGCCAGGGCTTAGGCTGGTCTAACTGGAGATTAGGATTGTCGCCTAAGGCTGCAGTCCTAACAACACTTTCCTGGGAGTAAGATCCATTGAACACAATGGGGCTTAATTTTGAGTAGACATGGTTGGGATTGTGGTCTATGAATTCAGGAAAAAGTCCCAGGAAAAAGTACTTTAGGATTGCAGCCTTAGACCTATAAGTTACAGGTTCAGCTCCCTGCTCGACTATGAATCTTCCTGTGTGACCTTGAACCTATATGCTCCCCTAACTTGCAAGATCGTTGTGAGGACAACCTTTGTGAGGCTTGTGAGGACAAGAGGAGAGAAGGAACCATCTTCCTGAATTCTTGGAGGAAAGTTTGCATTAAAATGTGAAAAAATAATGCCATGAAAGCCGGTTCTCATGCATCGATTTTGTGTTCTTGCTCCTATAAACTTTTTCCTGTTTTTGCATATCATTCGCCACCTCACCTCATCTTTTGAAATAAGGTTCCTTTTCTAAATGAAATTTGCACCCAATTATCTGTAAGAATTATCCATAAAAGAAGAAGTTCTCAGAATTATTACTCAATGGTACCAATGGGTATAGATTAAAAATACATTGCATCACACCTACTTCTGTGCTAGTGCAATCTGTGGAACATCAGGTGAGGATAACAGTGCATATGTATTCATTAATATGCCTCAACATTTGTTTAGGATTGTGGTATATTTCAGTTTCTGTGTTTTAAGCACAGTCATCCATAAAACACCAGCTGAAACCTACTCAATTGGAAGAGTTCCATCAACTTAACTTGGGGCATTTTCATACTTGATACGGAAGCATCTTTCTGCCAAATTACCTTTTTTGCCTTTCTCTCGTGTGTGTTTGAATGTTGCCAATGTGAGAAAGATACTTTAAAATAAAATGTACATTTTAATGAAAGTATGCTTTACAACTGCAGTACGAATGAAGCAGCAGCAGCCCTCCGTCAGGCTTGAGAGACTATGCGAAGCACGAAAGCCTGGGTTGGATTGTTATGGAGGAGAGGCTGTTCCCCAAGCAGCAAATCCCCCCTCTCCACGCCACTGAATTAGTCCAATGGAAAGGCAGAGCCAATACAATTGGATCCAGCTGGCGTGGCAGAGCTGGGCTAAGGACAGGAGCTCACCCTGTCTTGTGGGGCCGACCCGGGTCTCGAACCCTGGCCTGCTGGTTAACAGGCACAGTGTCTTAACCGCTTGCACCACCCACAGCCTGTAATGAAGTAATTTACAGAAGCAGGCTGTGTTGCTCAGTGGTTAAAAACCTTGTGCCTTCCAGGCTGAATGTTGGCAGCTGATGGTTCGAGACCTGAGTGCTGCAAGATGGAGTGAGCTCCTGTGACGTGCTCAGCTCCTGCCAACCAAGCAATGTGTAAATGCACATGCAAGTGCAAAATTGTGCAAAATGCGTGCAAAATTTGCACATGTGCAAAAGCAAGTAGATATAGATATCACTTTGGTGGGAAGGGAACAGCATTCTTTGCTGCAATCCTAAAGACACTTTCCTGGGAGGAAGACCCACTGAACACAATGGAGCTTACTTCTGAGTAGTCATGGTTAGGATTGTGCTCTTTGGCCCATATCCTAAAGTCAAATTAAGCCCTTTGCTCCAGAGCAGTTAAGGTGATTTAGAGGGTGACGTAACTGCGTGGACCCCTAACTGCTCTGGATTTTGCCCTTTGTCTGTCACATTGGGATGAGGATGGGTAGAATGGGCTGAGAAGTGGACTAAAGATTGGTGGCACTGAGGATTGGTGGCATCTTAACCCCCTGGACCTGATTTTCCATCGTAGTAAATGGAATGCACCTGCCATATGGTTCCAGCAATATGTCTCAAGCTTGTGCCGAAATAAAGTGTAAGTGCTATCGTTTCCTTGGATATTTTGTGTTGCTGATACAGAATAACAATCATCCTTCTGGAACCTGATTTAAAATGTGCGTCTATGATGTATAGTCCTAGAATTGTGCCCCATACAGCTAGGCAAAACATCTTTACTTATACAAACACACAGATGCATTTTGCCCACCTGTGTAGATGCTATAACCTTTGCAGAAAATTGCAACTTGCTGTCCTTCTTCAGTTTCCACTTTGCTCCTTTCTCCCTTTCTTTTCTCCCTTTTTTCCCGTATAGAAAGCAAATGCTTATCCCATTATGCTATTTTATTCATGAGGAGTGAATTCAGATCCCTTCTCTATTAAAGAATCGGCAGGGAGTCGCTACAACCTCCGAGTCGATTCAGACATAAATGCCGCTTTTCTCTGCAAAGAAGAAATATTCACTGAGTATTTGCCTCTAGGATTACTGTGTTAAAATAAAAAATAAAAAGCTCGCCTTATTCTCTAGTTTCCTTTAGGGGTGGGATAAAAAAAAAAAACACAAAGGAAGGTGAACGGCCCAGATCTATTTATTTACTTTGAAAATAGCGTCTCTTAATATGCATGTCTTTGGAAAGTCCTTCAACGCAACGTGGTCTTGTGTGATACCTCTCAGCAAGGGTAGAAAAGCAAACCAGTTTAGAATTAAAGTATCAACACATGGTTGGAAAGAGATCACGGAGCAAAACTTATCAGTACCACTTCCATATCCAACTTTTCCCTTGGTTTCCCGCCCAGAAAAATAAAAAAGTGGAACGGAAACAGAAGTTGGATGTCTTTTGAACATTTAGTGGACACTTTGTATAGAGTTTGTATTGAACACTTTGAAAATTCTACAAAAAAGTTTTTAATTAGAGAAAAAATGCAACTTTTTTTATGACTCCCGTTTGTTCTTCATGGGTAGAGTTTCCACCATCGTAAGCAAATGAATGGCATCCTGGCACTAAAAATCAGCAGAGAGAATGTTTTCCAACTACATTGAATGAGCACCAAATGGTTGGACAGGATAGCTTTGAAATTCTGGAAATTCTTAAAAAAAGATAATTTCCCCCCCACCCCACACTCTATAACTGAGCTGTACTTTGAAGTTGGAAGGCCTGACTGCAGCTTGATCCTAAACCAGAGCTTCTCGAACTTTTTAACATGGTAACCCAGTGGTTTAGCTGGAAAGGGTGCAAAACACTATGTTTTCCAGGGAGACTCAAACACCTTTTAAGAGGTTTTTTTCCCCATCCTGGATCTGGGCATATATCTCCAGTTTGGATCTGGGCATAAATCCAGAGTAACTACAGGGAGTCCTTGCTCCGGTGTAAGAAAAACTTAGGGCAAAATCCAGAGCAGTTACGGGTCCATGCAGTTACGTCACCCTTTAGTGTTATGGAAAGTCACCTTAACTGCTCCATTGCAAAGGGCTTAATTTGACCTTAGGATACGGTCCATATTCTGGATTCCAATATGAATTTCCCATAGGTTTTCACTAGGTGGTGCAGTAACTATGGGTGCATGTAAAGTCTCTTACGTGCTCCTGTAGTTACTCTGAATTTGGGGGTTCGTCTCCGTTTTGCTCCCATCGCCAGAAATTGCTCCGAAGAGAAAGGGCTGCTTCTACACTGCACTGTGTAGACTCAGCGCCTTGCACCCCCCTCTAACTATGCCACGGCTGTGATGCTCTTTTAAAAATGGCAATTCACCTGGACTCACCTAAGTTTATTACACCAAAAACAAAGATAAAAAAATAAATTTAGAATAAAATATTTTTATTTATTCCTTGAGTTGATGTATGGATTGCAATCCCTTTGTTACTGAAACCAGCCTTCCGTTTTCTGTATATAGATAACATTATATTTAAATTATTTATGTATACATATAAAATTTTCATTCACTCATGGAGTCCATCCGGTAGACATCACACCTTCACAAACTTTTGTGTGTTGTGCATAGGGTTGCCATAATTCTCTTCCACAAAATTGGGGCAGGCCCCTCTGTCCCATTTGCCTGTATGTGAACACAATCCGCCAAGATTGGAACAGTCCCTGTTTTTGAAACATTTGGCAACCTTTCTTGTGGACTTTCAAAGAGAATTTCCCACACGGCCTTTCCAATTTTTGTTTTATACTATTCCGTTATATCATTTGCTATCATTATTATAATTTTGCGTGCAACATAAATGCCATCAAATCTAACATGTACCACTATTTTAAAAGACTTGAAATTTAAAAAAGTTTAATGGGCAGCTGCAAAGCAGATGCAAAATTTAATTTTACTGTATACAACAATGAGTTATATGACAATAATAATATGAAAATGGGTTTATGTTATGTTATGTTTTACCAAATTGCACTACTTTATACAACAATGGATTTATGCTACATTTTTTATTACAATATAATAAACTGTTAAATTAAATACTGGCCTATACTAGCCAAAATAACATATTTACTCAACTCTATTACGCCAATGAATCTAAATTTGTGGAGACTAAATTCAGCTGAAAAAGGTGAGTGTTACCCCCAAATCCAGGGAGACTTTATGTGCACCTGTAGTTACTGCACCACCTTGTGAAAACCTATGGGAAATTCATATTGCAATCCAGAGTAAGTTGTTCTTACACCAGAGCAAGGACTACCCATAGTTACTTGGAAACTATGGACATCCGGAAAAAATTCCTGACGGTTCGGGGGGTTCGGCAGTGGAAGAGATTGCCAAGGGAGGTGGTGGACTCTCCCTCACTGGGGATCTTCAAGCAGAGGCTCGATGAGCACCTGTCGGGGATGCTCTAGGGGGAATTCCTGCTGCAGGCAGGGGGTTGGACTAGATGACCTACTAGGTCCCTTCCAACTCTATGATTCTACTTTGGATTTTTCTCATAGACTCAAGTAAATAGAGTATATGGTAGTGGTTTTTAAGAGCACTGGGACACACATTTTAGAATAACAATTTGTATTGGGACCCAGTCATAGCCAGAAGTGACATCACCAAGCAGGAAAAATTTAATTACACCTGCATAACAAAATGAAATCCAAATTAATTAATTGTCTCCCTTGGACTCACATCACACATTTCCAAGGACTGCAAGGCTAAGAGGTGCTAACAAGAGGAAAGGAAAACAGAAAACAGTATTTTGATGGCATGTGATGGCTGTAAACGTAAATGGAAGTTTTGTGTGTTTGGGTGTCTTCATTGATGCAAAGATCTCGTGATTTCCTCCATAGCTCAGCGATGTGTTTATCTGCAAAACTCCAACGTGAATCGGCCGGTAAGATCTCCGAGAATTAAGTGTTCAGGGTTGTTCGTTATCCAAGTCTGCTTTAGCACATTGCTGTTGTAGAGCTAAATGCTTGGGATTTATGCTGTGTGCTAAGAGGGAAGATCTAGAATCATTAGCATTGTCAAACTCAACCAGCAAGGTCATCCTGACTCCTGGTAATAGAAAATCAACTCAAATGTAATTGGGTGAGCCATACTCGGAGATAAAATACCACGTATTGACTCCTTACAAAAGCGCTTCCAAGCTGGCACCTTGTCTGTGAGCTTTTATGACTCTTAAAGAAAAGGGATTTTTAAAAATTGCGGTGTTTTTCCATTGGAGAGGCTTTAAATAGGGTCTCGGGAGAACCTGGTCCAACCTTCTGTTTTTATCCATTGCTAAAGTGCTTTTGTTAAGCATCAATCAGATCTGGATCATTCTGGTGGCGTTGTGTTCCCCTTTGATAACAGCCAAGGACTCTTTGCCTACTCAGGAGTAAATGTGTATGTGTAACTCAGTTTCACTTTCCATAGGGTTCCATACATTTTTCCTTGCCAACTTGGGGGGACACTTCCTTCTTGAGTGTTGTCTGGGGTCTGCGTTCATTGAACTGGGACCATTCTAATGTCATTACCTTATCCCGTCCTTTGAAGTGGATTGAGGCATATATGCCTACTCACAAGTAAGTAATTTGAATTCAGGCATTCCCCACTTATTAGACAGGTTAGGGACTGGGATGTCGTCCAAAAGTGAAAACCGTTGAAAAGTGGAACCCAGTCTTTTTCAGCTTCCAAATGGAAATTGGCCACCAAAAAAAGATATAAATATCATTTGCAAAAGCCTAAATAATAGATATTTACTGATAGCCAAGATATATAACCAAGTACAGCAAAATGAACAAACATGTGAATATTTTATATATTTGAATATTTTATATATTTGACTGGGAATATTTTATATATTTGACTGGGAATATTTTATATATTAGACTGGTGGTTATTTACTGAAGAAAGTCAGACGAAAAATGCCAAAAAGAGTGAGATCACCATGTCACATGCAAATCAACTTTAGGGAAGACAATTTTAGCCTGTAGATCAGCAGAGAGATGTTGAAAGAATGGAGCATGTGTTGAATGAATGAGTTCTGGTATAATTGAAAGTGATTAAAGAGCAGAACTATCAGAAAACAAACCATCAGAAAGTGGGGAACATCTGCTGTGGCTGGAATCCTAAAGACAGTTTCCTGGGAGTAAGATCCATTGAACACAATGGAGCTTACTTTTGAGTAGACAAGCTTAGGATTGTATCTTGCTCAGTTTAACTTTCCCTAGGGCTCAATTTCTTTTTATTGCCACCTATGGGTTTGTCAGTTTCTCAACCCACCAATCATCAGATCATGACCCACTGGTGAGTTGTGACACACAGGTTGGGAAACACTGATTTATGGAATTCATAGTGGTGCAGAGCACTAGCTTAAATAGGGGGTCAGAAGATGATGCTCATCCTTCATGTACAGCCATGTCTTGGGTGTCATGTACACCCATGTGGAAGGCAGCTAGCCCCCTTCCTACCCCCTTAAATTGCTGTCTCTGCAATTCCTTTAAATGAAACCAAATATGTGAATCATGTTCCCATAACCTCTTGTATTTAAAGACACTATAAAAAAGAATTAAAGGTGTTTCTTGATCCCTTCTTTTCCACCTTTTGCTCACTTATGGTACTCAATTCCAGTGTTGGCTACAGCCCAGGCCATATGCCCCCCATGCCTGTGCTGGGATTGGGTAGAATTGGGTTTCCCATTATCTTTGGCCTGACCTGGTAATGCTTGTCCCTTTTTAACATGGATACTTGAAGGCAGGTTTCAGTTCTGACACCTGCCATGTTAAAATGTGAGCATCCACCAGGATTATTGAAATATTGATGTGAATTCATAGGGCACAATCCAGAGTAACTACAGGGAGTCCTTGCTCCAGTGTAAGAACAATTTACTCTGGATTGCAATATGAATTTCTCATAAGTTTTCACTAGGTAGTGCTATAACTATGTTGACGTAAATGTCTTTTACGTGCTCCTGTAGTTACTCTGGATTTGTAGTCCATTATATGGCAAGTCCATTATATCTTGAAGTATCCGAGTTGCATGCCCAATTTTAGTCTTTAAATTTAGTGTGCCAGATTTTCAGAATCCATATATGGATTAGAGAGCACATTCCTAAGCATGTCTACTCAAAAGTAAGCCCAATTATATTCAATGGGTCTTGCTCCCAGGAAAGTGTCTTTAGGATTGCAGCATTAGGCTTCTGAAGGGTTTTCTTTTCCATCCTATTTTAGCTCAACTGGAATCATAAAACTGAGACATTACTAACCTTGGGGGAAAAAAAGAACAGGTCAACTGATCATTAGGCTAATAATTGGAATATAAAATTATTGGATTGAAACAGACAGTGGGAACTTTTTAAAAAGGTTTCATTGGTGTTGTTAACAATTTGAGCACTTCTTAGGGCAAAATCCAGAGTAACTATGGGGAGTCCTTGCTCTGGTGTAAGAACAACTGACTCTGGATTCCAATATGAATTTCCCATAGGTTTTCACGAGGTGGTGCAGTAACTACGGGTGCATGTAATGTATCTTATGTGCTCCTATAGTTACTCTGGATTTTACTCACAATGCCATAAACAGACACAAAGGGGAATAACCACTGAAATCCTATTTTGGAAGAGCTCAGTTTTCCTAGGAAAGAGTGCTTCAGAAATGCTGCTTTTGCAGTCCCACAATATCTTCTGCCTCTGCAGGGGTCACAGCATCTGCTGTTGGTTCATGCTGAGCATCAAAGTATTGCACTATGGTCAAGCGCATGAAAAATTCTTGCTGTGTTAAAAAATATCAGAGACCCACAAAATGTCCAGATTTCGGAATAGTCTGAATTTTGGATATCCAGATAAGGATTAATCAACATGTAGTATGTTCTCATACTGATGAGGAGATCATCATGACACATGATGTTGTATGACACATGATGTTGTACCTACATCAAAAACTTTTCATATTTGAAAAAGAAAACAAGTTCTTATCTGCACAGAACTTTTCATGGAGGACCCACATCAATGGTGTCAAGGAATGTGCCTTTACTGTGCCGGCTTCATAGGTGGCTGGACCAAGGCCAAATCCTGTCAATCAATTCTGAGTCGCGCTTTGAGAAAGTAAGTCAAAGCAGCATATTAATAGCTGTCGGCATAAAGGGATAATGTTTGGGAAAAGCAGTGTTGTAAAAATAAGCTCAACATACGTAGTCCTGCCATATGCTAAGTTCACAACGGATGCGTCAGGAGCCCGATCTCTGCTTATTATTTATACAACACCATCCGTTTCCACGATGCCCTTTTCGACGGGAGTGCGAGAAAGTGAGACACGTCGGAGAGGAAGACGATAAGGAGGGATGACAGGCAGCTGCTCGATACATCGACGCTGCGAGGAAATACAGTTGCACATCCATGCCCTTGTGACTGTTTTAGCAAGCAAAATAAGTGAGGCTTTCCTGAAGAGTGGAATTCTGGCAGAGGACTCCATGGAGCATAAATAAATAAATAAATAAATAAATAAATAAATAAATAAATAAATAAATAAATAAATAAATAAATAAATGAAAGAAAGAAAGAAGGAAGGAAGGAAGGAAGGAAGGAAGGAAGGAAGGAAGAAAGAAAGAAAGAAAGAAAAAAAGAAAGAAAGAAAGAAAGAAAGAAAGAAAGAAAGAAGGAAGGAAGGAAGGAAGGAAGGAAGGAAGGAAGGAAGGAAGAAAGAAAGAAAGAAAGAAAGAAAGAAAGAAAGCACAGAGTGCTTTTTCCTTCAAAGCATTATATAGAAGAGATACTCCCAAATCCAGAGTAACTACAGGAGCACGTAAGAGACTTCATATGTGCCCTTTGTTACTGCACCACCTAGTGAAAACCTATGGGAAATTCATATTGGAATCCAGAGTAAGTTGTTCTTACACCGGAGCAAGGACTCTCTGTAGTTGCTCTGGATTTTGCCTGAAATCTATAAAGGAACGTGGCAGTGCTTCAGCATACAAGATGCTCCAGATCTAGTAAGCATCTCTCTTTGAGCATCATAATAATGATGATTTATGAACAGGATAATGGACGTTTGGGTCAGAACCTGCCACGGCACCAATAGTGGTAAAACTCCTAATTGGAATATATGGCAAAATTCAAGCCCATTTTCTACCTGGTAGGTTTACTCTGAAAGCTGACGACAAGTGTGCTTAACAAGGAGGGGGAAAATGGATTTCAGAGCCATGTTTAACCTTTTAAGAACTTGTCGGAGCAATTTGCTAGGATGTTCAACTTCCAAAGACAGCCCTTATTTTTTTTTTTAAAGTAGAAATAGAATATACACTAGTATTGATTTGCCAGTTCAGATCTGAGTGTGGTTATGATCCCTACAATCCAGAGTAACTACAGGAGCACGTAAGAGACATTACGTGGACCCGTAGTTATGGTACCACCTAAGGAAAACCTATGGGAAATTCATATTGTAATCCAGAATAAATTGTTCTTACACTGGAGCAAGGACTCCCCGTAGTTACTCTGGATTGTACCCTAACTGTGATAAATTATCAAAAAAATTTATATATCATTTTATATAAAACCCGTCCGTCCGTATCTACCTACCTACCTACCCTACCCTACCCTACCCTACCCTACCCTATCTATCTATCTATCTATCTATCTATCTATCTATCTATCTATCTATCTATCTATCCCTCTATGTGCAAGTTGAAAATGGGTGATTGCAGTTGAAGCTTTGTCTGGTACCATTATTTAATACAGTTTAATAAATTTAATATATATAATACAGTTATTATTCTGTCCAGTCAGTTATTTTCAAAACTTTCCTGACTCCCACTCCCATCTACCCACTATAACCAGTTTGTCTAAAATGTGAGACAGGTTTTGCTCCCACCTCCCTGAAGAAGCTTGCGCCTTGATTCTCAAAATAGTAACTACACCATTGCTTAGAGTATTAACCTAACACTGTCTACTCAGATGTAAGTCCCATTATATTCAATAAGGCTTACACCCTGGAAAGTGTTTTAGGACTGCAGTGCCAGTCTGTGAAATGCAAATAGTTCTTACATTTCTATACAGCCTTTCTCTGAACAAGTTAGTGTGGGACTGATTCCCAGGGTATAGAATTATTAACATTTTATATACACTAGAGGCAAAATCCAGAGCAACTATGGGGAGTCCTTGCTCCGGTGTAAGAACAACTTACTCTGGATTCCAATATGAATTTCCCATAGGTTTTCACTAGGTGGTGCAGTAACTATGGGTGCACGTAAAGTCTCTTACACGCTCCCATAGTTACTCTGGATGTGGGGGTAGGTTTATTACCTTTACCCTCAATATTGCAAAGACTTTATATAGAAAGGAAGAATTTTTTTGCTGGGTACATGGAATTTTCTTCCAAATAAGGTTTTTGAGCTGCGTTTCGTTGAATCTTTGAGTGCGAGAACCTCAGGTATGGCAGACTCTGCTTATTCAAATGCAATGTATGGATTTATGAGGTGCATTTGCAACATATATACCACGTATACACAAAACACAGTTGGAATGTACAAATGGAGGAGCTGGACCTTATATTTTTTTAATGTGTTACCCACAAAGGCTGCAACCTTAAAGGCACATTCCTGGGAGTAAAACCCATTGAATACAGTGGGGCTTACTTTTGAGTAGATATACCCTACAATCCAAACAACGGGAGCACGTAAGAGACATTTACGTCGATGTAGTTACGGCACCACCTAGTGAAAACCTATAGGAAATTCATATTGCATTCCAGAGTAAATTGTTCTTACAGCGGAACAAGGACTCCCCGTAGTTACTCTGGATTGCACCCACAGGTTGTGCTTTAAGAAGGGCTTAGAGAACAGTCCTCAATAGAAACAGTAGTACAGGGAACTTGCAAACACTGATGCTCAAGTCTCATGTATATCAGGCCCAGATTCATTTGCATTAACGTCGAGAGCCTTTGGGAAATGCCCGGTTCTCGCAAACCAGCAAGTGAATGCAGCGGAGGGTGACTCATCTTTGAAAGCGCTTTGTTCATTTATTTTGACAATTGTAGCTTAATCATAATTATTAATCAAAGTGTCTGGGTCTCTTAAGTGGTGGCGATGTGTCTGAAATCACATAAAACAAAATAAATGAAGGCTCTGCCAGGCTCTGAAGGGGCCTCAACAAAGAAGGGGTTTCAACAAAAATTAAAAGAAAATAAGTTTCCTGTCAAAATCCCAATGAGGGAATAACTTGTTGCATTTCCTTATTCTAAGGGAGCAATCCTGACCTTAGGCCTAGAGAATGGCTCAGGTAAGCTGACCTAAGGTAGGACATATTCTGAGCTGACAGGACAAATGCACAGGGTTAGGAGGACTCTAGGCTGGCCTAACTCCAGCAGCACAAGGACAGCGTGCTCACTGGGCATGGGAGTTGTGCCATATCTTGAGGTTGAGAGGCAGGAATGGTCTTAGGCTGGGCCTAAGACTTAGAACTTTTTATTTTGCTTCCATTTTTACTCTGGCTTAACATGGACCCCTATGGGTCTACTCAGATTTAGGCTACAATCCAGAGTAACTATGGGACCTCTTACGTCGACGTAAGTGGAACTCACTCTGGATTTATGCATTTCCCATAGGTGGCCTCGTAACTACGTCAACGTAAGAGGTCCCGTAGGTACTCTGGATTGTAGCCTTATACCTGCTCCTTAGATGGCCTAAGTCAGAGGAGCTGTGAGGGGACATGTTTGCCCTGAAAACAGGCTCTGGATACAGCTTATCTGGACTGTTCTAGGCCATGCTCAACATGCCCTCAACACGACCCTGCTGAGCTGCCTAGACCAGTCCTGTTAGGCCAGTGCAGGTCCGTCTGTCTTGCGCCAGCCTAAGTGAACTTACACCAGCCCAGACCATTTCTGGTGTAGCTAGGCTGGCCTATTTGGCATTAGGCTGGCTAAATTGCCAGATAGGCTGGCCTAAGCGCACTTCAGGAGTGCAGCCTTTGGCTACAATCCAGAGTAACTACGGGAAATTTTACACCGATGTAGTTACGGTGCAACCTAGGAGAAACCTATGAGAAATGCATAGAGCTATCCAGAGTAAGTGCCTCTTCTGTCTTCCCATAGTCACTCTGGATTGTAGGGGGTTAGTAGGGGGTTACAATCCTATGGGATTGTAGGGTTAGTATGGTAAAATGATTTGGCTGTAATCCTATGCGCTTTCCCTGAAAGTAAGCCCTATGAAATAAAGGGATTTATTTTATAGTAAAGGGGGAATTGATGCAAGAATACTGAAATCCGTAGATAATTAAACCTGCACATGGAAGGTTAAATACCTTCAGTCTGTGCAGTGACCGATGAGTTGGTCAAAGGGGTGAGCTGGGCTTAAAGAGAGGAAAGGGTCTCTTCCTCCCCCAATCAATGATAAACTCCTTGCGGAAGGGGGGTTTATATCAATCAATCAATCAATCAATCAATCAATCAATCTATCTATCTATCTATCTATCTATCTATCTATCTATCTATCTATCTATCTATCAATGCAGCATTTCCTTTTGTAAGATTTTTTTCACAACGGCCTAAGAAAGAAGGTAGGTATAATTTAGTTCCCCAAGTTGGATCCTGTCCAGGAGATCCCTTTGCAAATACTTCTAGGGGATATGTGGTATTTAATGAGCACATAGCTGAAGACCTTGATTTAATGTCTCATCCCCAAAGTGGCAACACAGTGCCCTCCAACCTTGTATTCAGTATTGACACCGAGAGGAAAAGTACGGCCTGTCGGCTCATTAGGAAATACTTCTTGCATTCCCCATCTCCCTTGAGCTTTCTTTGAATTTGTTTTCCGCAGGTACCAACTCCTCCTTACCCTGCCGGGCTTGTAGAATCCAACCGTGTCACTGCTTAATGTGTCTGGTAGCAGCTCAGGATTTATTGCAAAGCCACCGCAAAGACCTTCTTCTTCCATTTGGCTTTTGCCGCTGCCTGCAACAAATCAGGTTTGCTTTTTTTTAATTGCAATGATACCATCCTGAATTCCATATTATAAAATAAGGCAGATGTTCCATTTTGAGTAATACCACCTTTGAGTAATACCACTTTTGAGTAATAGCACAGTGTGAGTAATACCACCTGGCTGGAACCACCTTTTGAGTCTGGAAAATGTTTCATATGTGTGGTCAATTTTTTTTAGTCTGGCCACTTCTATTACACAACTCTTTTATTATGGTTTTAATCAGTGTTTTAATGTAGATGTTTTATATTTATTGTTTTTAAGATGCCGGTTTTAACTGTTTTAGGGCGCAATCCAGAGTAACTACGGGGAGCCCTTGCTCCGGTGTAAGAACCATTTGCTCTGGACTGCAGTATGAATTTCCCATAGGTTTTCACTAGGTGGTGCAGAAACCACGGGTACACGTAATGTCTTTTACGTGCTCCCGTAGTTACTCTGGATTGTAGGGTTAATGTATTGGATTTTACTGTTGGTGTTTGTTTGGATGTTTTGTAAGCCGCATTGAGTCCTTCTGGGAGAAAGGCAGGATATAAATAAAGTTGTTTTTTATCATCATCACCACCACCACCACCACCACCACCACCACCACCACCACCATCATCATCATCATCATCATCATCATCATCATCACACACAGTACAGAAATTGGCACTGGAGTCCTACAGCTAAGAGGGAGTTAATGCCATATCTAGGGAAAATGGCACCCATGGAAAGCCCTGAAATTGTGCCCTTCTCCAAAGAGACAAGGGGAGATCCTGGGATGGGAAGATGAGCTTGGCTATTGACTAATTGACTAATTGACTATTGACTAATGAGATTGACTGTTGAGATTTTATTGGATGTGATCAACTTCTGACGATGATTTACAGTACAATCCTAAGCGTATCTACTCAGAAGTACATCCCATTATGCTCAATAGTACGTACTCCTAGGAAAGTGTGGTTAGGCTTGCAGAGTTTAGTAAAGATCTATATGAACAGTATGTGTGTGTTGGGGGGAGTGCTTTGTGCATTTGCAATGTCTTTGTTTCAGGTATATAAATTTTTCTGCACCTTGGAGGTTCCTAAAATTGGTGCAAAAAAGCACCATCGGCTATGATGCAGACATGCACCATCAGTGGAATATGGGTAAGTCTGTGCCCAGTGTCCCCCTTCAAGTGGTGCCCACTTGTTGCCCACTAGATATGCGCCACTTGCCATTCACTAGATATGCCACTGGAGGGTGTGATGGAACAGAGGGAGGGCATCAGGAGGGCAGTCAAGTGGTGGATGTGCAAAGAGCAGGAGACAGAGCTGAGACATGGCACCGTATTGGTTCCCAACCCCATTCATAGGGTGGATGCTTACATATGCTCAGTCTGCACCACCGGAGATGGTTCAGAATTGAGTAGGCCCATTGAGTAGCCCCATTGGGGCTGCTGTGCATGACTTTGGGTACAATCAACTTTGCAATATTTTGCAGCTCCAAAATGGCAGTGGCTGGTGAAAAAAGATAAGAGGATGCCACAAAGGGTATCCCCAAGGCATCATGGTGCATACTTTGGGAGCCCCTGCTTGAACTGTTTCTGGGGGTAGTAGTGTGGCATCCTCAGAGTTTGTTGGAAGGGAATCCTATTGTATACATTGTGACCTGATATAATGCTTGTTCCTGCCTTTTATTCATGGGATGACGCTTAGCCGACCACAGAACAACATTTCTGCTCATGAAATTGTACATGTTCTTAAAAAGGTTTGATGATGGTGATTCCAAATTAAACCAATTAGTCCAATCGGAATAGGGAGTCCATGATTTCAGAGGTTGTGTTCTGCCCATTTACAATGGATTCGGCTTTATCTGCTCTGTGTGTGACTTAAGACCTGAGCTGTTAGTGTCAGAAATTCAACAGTACGCCACTCATCATCAAGCGGCTTGAAAGCTATAATTATGCAATGGCATAACAGCATGCAGTCCGCAAATAAAATAGCATGTGCTATAACCCTACTAACATACTCAAAGAGGTATAATAGTAGTGTGAGTGTAATGATACTGGCCCTGCGATGCTGCTTTTAATTGTGCTCGACTCTGTCTCAACACTTTCTAGGGGTGGGAAAATTATAGAGGGGTTTGATTTGTACAAGTCCAACATGGGTGATAGGTTTTGGCAGACGAGATCTCCACCTGTCCCATCCCTCCTGGGCTTGCCCATCTCCCATTCCAAACTTCCCCACCCTCCCCCTATGTAGCTGTTGCCCTGAATTTCTTGGGAGATGGATATAAAACAAAAGCAATAAAAAGTATTGATATGGGATCCTTTAAAGCAGGGGTCCTCAACCCCCAGTCCACGTAGCACTGCTGGTCCACAGCACTTTGCTGGCCAGGGCATGCCAGGATCGGAGGCCACAGCCCTGTTCGCTCCAGGCCAGGAATGAACTGAGAATGTGCATTCTAGTTGGCGGGCTGTGCATGCCCAGATCACTCCTAAGTGGAGTGAACTGAGTAGGCACAGCTTAGGTGCTGCACATGCAAAAATTGCTCCAGGCAAGAGTGATGCACAACAAGGCTATGCATCCCAGATTGTGCCTACTTGGAGTAAACTGAGCAGGTGCAACCTGGGTGCTGGGCTTCCCATGGCCAGATCTGCATGGAGCAAACTGTGCATGCGCAGCCTGGGTACTGGGCTGTGTATGCACAGTCCGCCCCTGTTTGGAGCAAACAGCGCATGGCAGCCCCAGCCGGTCCATGGAAAACTTTTTCCTATGCAACTCTGCAAGGCTGAGGACCTCTGCTTTAAAGGATATCTGAACTGTCAGATGCTAAAAAAATAATGTGATAGCATAATAATAATTAATTAATAATAATTCAATGCTAGCATTTTAGTGGATGCGTTCTGCAATGAGAATTTTATAGTGGAATATAGTGGAAATCTAGGCATTGATTTCAAATATTTAGCTTTTTGAATTATTCCAGGCCACAGACAAACTTTATGAGGTGACAGTTGATGTGGTGAGGCTGTGATAAGTTCCTTTAAATATTTCTTTAGGCACTGAATCCACTGGTGTGGATGCTTTGACACCTTAGGGATATGCATCACGATCACGTCTCAGGGGAAAAACCTCTGAAATTTGGGATAACTCAGAAAGTGGTGGTGTGCATCGTTGAGTTGTCAAATCACTTGTGCAACGCATATCCTGCCATCTCCACCGCCGCATGTCTGTCAGGATCTATGTTATGCCCCACCACCTTGCATTCCAGAAAACAACATCATGAGAGAGAGACTCCATGGCTCAGCCTCCAGGAATGAAGCCATGCCCAGAGCAATACTGTGACAACTGCTAATGAGACTGCTTAGTTGGAGCATGACAGCAGAGGAGACATAATGTATTGCTGTTAATCAGTAAACATTATGGTGCTAATATAATCTCTCTTCAAGTATTCTCAGTGCAACATATGCTGCATTAGAAACAGATGTCACCATTTCTGAAATGGATGTTACATAATGCTTGGGGCACGGAAGCTGCCACTAAGGTACTTGATGCTATCCCTGGTTGAGTTTGGAGTTTGAGTCTTTCCAATGGTCATATCCTAACTCACTGATCATCCAGGTGATCGTGATACATGATCGGCTATATATGATGCAGGCACCCCCCAGTTATTGGATGGTTTAGGGACCAGAGCACTTTCAGAGAGGTTGTTGTATGCCAATAAAGGTTTCAGAATCAATCATCAGAGAGGTTGAAAGAGCAGAACATGCACTGAATGAATGAGTTCTGGGTATAAATGAAAGGTGCTGAAAGAGTGGATTGTCAGAAAACAAACTGCCAGAAAGTGGGGATACCTGTACCTAAACCAATATGAATCTTCCTTACACTAAGTTGAGCTGCAATACTAAAGATACTTTCCTGGGAGTAAGACTCATTGAACACAATGGGGCTTACTTTTGAGTTAGGATTATGCTCTTAGGCCATTACTTTAAGTAGCTCAGTACTAGCTACAGACTGACTCTGCAATGTTTCAGGATTTTGCAGGGCTTTGAGATACCATACACAGAATGTGGCATGTTCAAGTGGCATGCCCATGGTTTCGAAGTAGGGTTGCCATATATCCTTAAAAATAGGGACAGTCCAAATTTTGGGGGATTGTGTTCACATACTGGCAAATGGGACAGAGGGTCCTGTCCCAATTTTGTGGAAGAGAATTATGGCAACCCTAGTTTCAAGGTGGTCACCCACCTAAGCACTCAATCAAATCCTGAACCCAATGTTTACTCCGTGTCTTACCCATGTTTTTTTGCCTCTAAATCATTTGCACACTTGATCTCAGTCTGTGAGATCACAGATCCTATAATACACCCCTTTAAAGTGCTCAGCATTATCATCATGCTGAAGATATGGACTCAAATCAGAGTGACTTGGATGCCTTACGAAGAGCTCCAATGGATCCAGCCAAATCCCCAACGATTCCAGCTTCCTGTATTCCACAGCGGTTCCCAAGTTGACTCGGAGCACAATAGAAAGGTGCAAAATCTTTTTAGAGGTGTAAAACTTGGGGAAAAAACATGTTCCACTCCATAGTGGAACAATCCGCAACATAGTGGAACAATCCAGAGTAACTGCCCCTTACTGCCCCTTACTGCCCCCCCCCCGGCCACTTTGGACCTCCAGCAGCAGCCCAGGTAATCTTCCCAGGAAAGTGTCTTTGATTGCAGCCTCCTAACCATGTCTACTCCGAAGTAAGTTCCATTGTGTTAAATGGGGCTTGCTCCCAGGAAAGAGTCTTTGATTGCAGCCTCCTAAGCATGTCTACCCTGAACTAAGCCCCATTGTGTTAAAAGGGGCTTACTCCCAGAAAAGTTTCGTTAGAATTGCAGCCCATATAGATTTCATAGGGTCATGCACATTGAATGCATGTTTTGAATTCAATTCCAGTGTTTTGTCATCATTTTTACATCCAGTTAATATTTTTATATGACTATTTTGGGGGTTGTGGAACCAATAGTCTGAGTTTCCATTATTTCCAATGGGAAAATCCGCTTCACTTGAAGAGGGTTTCACTTGAAGAGCATGCCTCCGGAACGAATTAAGCTCTTGATGTGAGGCACCGCTGGATTTTGTTTTCTTGTGCTTCGTTGCCGGCAAACTGCTCCGACTCCGAGAAATTCCTTTATAAATATGAAGCATTGCTAGGCTGCTGGAAGAGTCTTATATTCACATTTAAAAGTCTGGGTTACACACACCACTTGCTGAGATAGCCCCAAATTCTATTACCCACAACTGGATTAATCTGCACAGGTCTACTTGAGTTTACTTGCAGAATGTGTCTTGGGACATTGGCACAAAAGGCACTATTTTGGCAACTCCTCCTGTGGGTTTATTGCGGCAATTTCAGCTTTCAGCAGTTAGGCTGAGAAACACCATAAAAATCCCAATATCATAATGCATTCCTGAAATTCCTGCCCTGTTTTCCACAATCAAGTCAGACAAACTGAAATTTCAGCAATATGGGCTATTCAGCAAGATATGGGCTGGGGGTGGCACAAGTGGCTAAGACACTGTGCCTGTTAACCAGCAGGCCAGGGTTCGAGACCCGGGTCGGCCCCACAAGACAGGGTGAGCTCCTGTCCTTAGCCCAGCTCTGCAACGCCAGCTGGATCCAATCATATTGGCTCTGCCTCTCCATTGGACTAATTCAGTGGTGTGGAGAGGTGGGATTTGCTGCTTGGGGAACAGCCTGTCCTCCATAACAATCTAACTCAGGCTTTCGTGCTTCGCATGCAGCGTATGCAGCGCCGAGCACGATACCATCGTCTTCCAAGACTGACGGAGGCCTGCTTAAGTCAAGGGGATTTAATTTTCTGTCTTTCTCTTTTGGATACCTTGACTTACCCTACAATCCAGAGTAACTACGGGAGCACATAAGAGTCATTATGTGTACCTGTATTACTGCACCACCTAGTGAAAACCTATGGGAAATTCATATTTCAATCCAGAGCAAATTGTTCTTCCACCGGACCAAGGACTCCCTGTAGTTACTCTGGATTGCGCCCATAGTTACCCTGTTAGCTAATAAATGTCCAGTCCTGTAAACGCTCACGTAACCTTCACGGCATGGAGAGTCACTGTGATTTAAAGGGTCAAAAATAGGGTAGAGGTCTTGCTGGTATGGTCAACATTTATGTTGTTGTTAATAGGATGTCAAACGGAAATGCACAAACCCATTTTGCTCTTTAAGTATAGTACAGTAACAAGCTTGTAGGGAAAAAGGAGAAAAAAAATCAATTGTTCAACTAGAAATAAAAATTCTCTATTGACCTTACGTAACCACTAGATCCTTTTCAGATGCATGGCATAAATTTTTCATGGCACAAGAATGTGACATTTGTGTTTTCTAAAACTCAGAAATGGAGCACACAAACCAATAGATTGAGTCCAAACAGTCCTCACTCCAATCCAGTTAGTGCGCTGACTTGGAAATGTCTCATTCCCCATGGTGGTCATGATGCATTGGCCTTCTTGGGAGAGCCTGGAAACATCTCTTGAGTTGCATCAGGCCAGCAACCCTCTCTATTGACCTCCATCCCCTACAATCTTCTTAGAGCACAATCCTAACCATGTCTACTCAAAAGTTAGCCCCATTGTGTTCAGTGGGTCTTACTCCCAGGAAATTGTCTTTAGGATTACAGCCATAGTGGTCCACAGAAACTTCTCAGGTGGTCCACAGAAACTTCTCCTGGGCATACAGAAGCCCATGGAGGCCAATAGAGTGTGTTGCCATCCTTGTGCATCTCTTCCTTTCCAGTAGTTCTGGAATGGCTTCAATTTAGAGGTGACCTGAAACCCTTTGCTTTCTAAAACCCAGAGTAAAGTCACTGAGACTGATCCATGGCCGCTTGCAAATTTTTGCGTAGTAAAGCTCCAACGTTGGTATTTTGTCTGGGTTGCCATATGTCCTGGAAAACCAGGACAGTCCTGGTTTTCAGGGACTGTGTTCACATACTGGCAAGTATGGGTCCTGGACCAATTTTGTGGAAGAGAATTATGGCAACCCTACATTTTGTTGTAGGATCAAAAACAATTCAGTTGAAAAGATAAGTTAAGACTAATGAACTGACACACTAAGAAGCATGGAAATTGCAAGTTAAAGGACCTTCTTGGAGAGAAGTTGGAGGGGTCACTTTATTTGTGTACCACTAATTGGGTGGTGGTCAGGAAGAATATTTTTCTCCATCCCCTACAATCTCTTGTGTCCTTTTCCTAATTTAGGGACCAGAGAAGCTATTAGTAAAATTATCCCTTTGTATTTATTTCTTCATTTAGATTAAAAAATTATCTAAGGGCACAATCCAGAGTAACTAGGGGGAGTCCTTGCTCCGGTGTAAGAACAATTTGCTGTGGATTGCAGTATGAATTTCCCATAGGTTTTCATTAGATGGTGCAGTAACTACGGGTACACGTAATGTCTCTTACGTGCTCCCGTAGTTACTCTGGATTGTAGGGCTTGCCTGCAATCCTAAAGACACTTTCCTGGGGGTAAGACCCATTGACCACAATGGGGTTTACATTTGAGTAGACATGGTTAGGATTGTGCTCTAAGTATCATGTCTGATCTTTCAGTGTATGATGCATGTAAGAACATAAAAAGAATCCTGCAGGATCAGGTACATCTAATTTTGTGCATCTCATAGTGGCTCACCAGATGCATCAAAGTGCACACAAGACAACAAGGTACCCACATCTTGTAGCCGCCTGGCATTCTAAGGTAGCCCACTTCTAATACCAGGTGGTTACATGTACCCATCATGGCTTGTAACCTGTATTATCTTTTCTTCCAGAAATCTGTACAATCCCCCTTTAATGGCATCTATATGAACATATGAAGAACGGTGGATGCATAATTGTGCATAATTCCCATGTTGCATAATTCCCATGTTGAGATTAGCAGACAAAACAGTTAAGTTATTGTGGTTACTATACAGTATATACTCTTAGGAAACTTTGGGCGCAATCCAGAGTAACTACAGGGAGTCCTTGCTCCAGTGTAAGAACAATTTACTCTGGATTACAATATGAATTTCCCATAGGTTTTCATGAGATGGTGCCATAACGTTACGTCTCTTATGTGCTCCCGTAGTTGCTCTGGATTGTAGGGTAAGGCTGCAGTCTACTTCTGAATAGACATGGTTAGGATTGTGCTCTAATGCAAATTGGATTGTGTCTGAAATAGATCCTTCCGGTTTGGAAAGTATGTTTTTGGGATTAGTTAACACTGTCGACGTACGTGACAAGCGTTTAAGTGACTAACAAGGGGAGCAGACAGTACTTAAATAAAGATGCTTGTGAATGCTGTGACTTGGTCTTTGTGTGACAGATGCTTTTTAGGCTTCTTTTAAAAATCTACATGTTTCCAGTGGATGCACTGAGTGCTGTTATTACCAAAAGTAGCAGGAAAAAATGGGAGGCAATAAAAATAAATGGAAACTCACCTTTATGCTCAGAATATAATCCTTCTGTCATCCTCCTGAAAAACTAGCTTGGTTAACCAGATAAAGAAAAATTAAATTATATCCGATGGTGCATTAGCTGAAAATATACTTGGAGGGGACTCTCTCCAGTAGGATGGGCTGGAGCAAAAAGAGTTGCTTGGATATAATAAGATCAGACCCCCCTTCTATTAGTAGAAGTGCCTCAGTTTACCTACCAGACAGGATGCAAACCTTTGGGTTCGATTCCAAAGAAGTTAGTTTTGACCTAACACTATGACACTAATGGCACAATCTTATGCACCTTCTATGCTTGGGGAGGTTGTGCTATACTGGTGCACACTGTCGGAAACACACCATAAAGGACATAGCAATAGCACAAGTTCCAGTCTCGCAGGTGGGAAGGTCTGTGCCATTCCACTAGTCTCATAGGGAGTAATGTGCGGTGCATCAGAATAGGTCCCACTAGGTAGCACAGAGTTGGGGAGAGTGCAGGGAGTGAGTTGAACAGTTCAGGGTGAGGATGATGATGGGGCTAGGTAGGCAGATCAGGTCTGGAATGGGGTGGGATCAGCAATCATAGTTTGGTGTGTCATGGTTTGGTGTATCACCAATCATAGTTTGGTGTGTCAGGCCTGATCCACCAGTATGGATCTACTTGGATTTGTGCAAATAATTTCACTGGCACACGTCTGAGTAGACCTGTTGTGTTGGTTGGGGTTTTCCCTGAGGTCTTCCTTACCTTGAAGAGACCTCTAGCATGTCCAAGTTGTGCTGCAACACTGTAGTATCATTATGGGAAATATAGTGGTAGGATTGGGCTATAAGAAAAATCATACCGCCCTTGAGTGCCATTAATTTAGGATTTAAATGTACTGAACACTTTTTATGTTTTCTGGACCCAAATTTGCCAAAAGCCCATATTATGGTACGGAGAAGAAGTTATAAGAACGTTAAGTCACCACTTTGTTTTTTATGCATACATCATTTGGTGACATATTTGTGCAGCACCCAAACATTTAGTGTACCACCCAATTTGCCAAAAGCCCCACCATATTGAATTAGGTTAGGGAGAAGAAGTTGTGGGTTTTAAAGCAAAGACTAGGCTGCAATCCTAAAGACATTTTCCTGGGAATAAAATCCATTGGAAACAACGGAGCTTACTTTGAGTAGACATGGTTAAGATTGCACCATATTTCTTCATCACTTTATTTCTAATGCACACGTCATTTGGTGACATATTTAATGTCCCACCCAAGCATTTATGGCTTGTACTTCCCCAGAATCCTATCAAATGCAGCTAGCGGTTGAAATACTTGGGAATATTTCAGCACAGATATTTTTCCGCTATGCAACCGCCTTTTCTCGCTGCCCACATCAGGCCCATAAAAGTGTATTTATTATGGACATTTGCAGGCCACTTTCCCATCCCTTATGGACTGTCAAGGCAGCTCACAAGGCTAACAATAAGAATCCAATGTCCTCTTATTCAACTGCTTTGAGCAAACTGCACATTACAAAACCAAAAGATGGGGTCTCAAAATACCTAAAGGATATTGTGTGCTCGAAGCCGATACTATTTTATAGTGATGACAAGTTAAGAACGGAGATGGACTGAATTTCCTAAATCTTCCCATGGAAGGAATCAGTATATGGCAGTGGTTTCCAAATTCTGGTTCCCTGGGGTGATGTGGAAACCAGCTAGGAGAGCTCACACTTCCCTATACAATAGGATTGCACAGGATTTTAACCCTAATGGGGACTTCTGGCCAATGACCTTGGAGATCAGGGAAGGTGACAGTCAACAAAAGTTTAGAACCAACAGATATATGAAAATATATTGCCATGCAATTGATATATTGCATCTAAATAGGTGGTTCATTAACAGATGAGCACTTAAATATTGTGGAAAGGAAACCATCAGCAGTTTTCTGTTTCATTGTGAATTGCAATTAGTATTTCTCATCCTTTCTTCATTCTTAGATGTTCCTGAAAGTCTCCTACATTTACAGAGCGGCTTGTTGGAAGATATGGGAGCCTGTGATCAGAACGAGGCTGAGTTCTGATCCTAATCAATTCCTTTTCCTAATCAATTAAATTCAATCTGGGCAGTGATAGGCCTATCAAATCCGAGGAGATGCTTAACAAATCCCAAATCCTTTCTGTTTGTCTAATTAGAGCCACTAACATTCCCTACAATCCAGAGTAACTAATGGAAGACATAAGAGGCACTTACTCTGGACTGCCCATAGGTTTCCCATAGGTTGCATCGTAACTACACTGGTGTTAAAGTTCCCGTAGTTACTGTGGATTGTAGCCTTACAGCACAGCCCTATACATGTCTACTCAGAATTAAGTCCCATTATAGTTAATAGAATTTACTCCCAGGTAAGTGTGGATAGGATTGCATCCATAATCTTCTTAGTAGGACCAAGATGTGGAGTGCTTACTGAATTACAACTATTTGGGACTAATCCTTGCAGTAGGACCAGGAGGCATGTGAGCCTTGACACCTCTCCAAAGTTGTTGTTTGCTGATGTTGTGCCTGTTTAAAATGAATATGGCTGCAATCCTAAAGACACTTTCCTGGGAGTAAGACCCACTGAACACAATGGGACTTAGGGCAAAATCCAGAGTAACTACAGGGAGTCCTTGCTCTGGTGTAAGAACAACTTACTCTGGATTCCAATATGAATTTCCTATAGGTTTTCACTAGGTGGTGCAGCAACTACGGGTGCATGTAAAGTCTCTTACGTGCTCCCGTAGTTACTCTGGATTTGGGGGTTACTTAGACAACCCCTACAATCCAGAGTAACTATGGGAGCATGTAAGAGACATTACATGTACCCGTAGTTATTGCATCACCTAGTGAAAACCTATGGGAAATTCATATTGCAATCCAGAGGAAATTGTTCTTACACCGGAGCAAGGACTCCTCGTAGTTACTCTGGATTGCGCCCAACGTTAGGATTGTGCTCTATTCTACTCAAATAAGAGACGGCCACAATAGACTTGCGTATCTGAATCCCTTTATATCAAAACCTTCATAAACAGGAGCAATAGAGTTAATCCGCAGCGTCTTTCCTTTTTTCATATTTCCTACTCTTATAGCTTCTCACAACCCTAACAAGATCTCAGCTAATCCACTTCAACCTTAAGGCTCTGATTGAAACCTTAGTAAGTTAGCAAGGACATGTTTATGAAACTGCCATTTATTAAAGTCTCTCTTTCACTCCCTGCTAACCTGAAGTTTTATGAAGGGAGAAATATCTCCTCTTTCTTCCTCCAGAAATAAAGATCTGGGAGCCAAGCAGCAAGTATATTAATTTTTCTCCATGCACAAAAATGAGCTGGTGCTATGAGGAGCCTTATTGGGACCTCATTGTCCCTTGTGGTAGAGCTATGTCAGCATCAGCATTATAAGCAGGCCTCCGTCAGTCTTGAAAGACTATGGTATCGTGCTCAGTGCTGCATACACTGCATGCAAAGCACGAAAGCCTGGGTTGGATTGTTATGGAGGATAGGCTGTTACCCAAGCAGCAAATCCCCCCTCTTCACGCCACTGAATTAGTCCAATGGAAAGGCAGAGCCAATAGGATTGGATCCAGCTGGTGTCACAAAGCTGGGCTAAGGACACCCTGTCTTGTGGGGCCGACCCGGGAATCAAACCCTGGCCTGCTGGTTAATAGGCACAGTGTCTTAGCCACTTATGCCACCCACAGCATTATAAAGGTGGATAAAAATATTAGGAAATCAAGATCAGCAGAATATTAGTTTACGGCCTCTGAGAACAATTTTATTTGGGGTACCAAGTTTCTTTTGAGCTCCATCCAAAGGCCTCCCTTCTCTCCCATAATCATCCTTCAAGAACCAGTGTATGTTCAGAGAGTTGGACAAGGACAGGGTGATCATATGACTGGAAATTTCTGGATTTGTCCTCTTTTTTTGGTCTCCTGTCCAAGTGTCCTCCAGAAGGGCTTCGTTGTCCTCCATTTTGGCTTCATTTTGGAAATTTGCAGTGGTGTGCAGTACCCCCATTGTGTCATATGTTGTTGGATTCGTATTTAAGAGCAGAATTCAATGCAAAAATCAGTTTTGAAATATCTCCTTCCTATCAAAAGATATGGCCAAAAAACTAAGGGTGCAATCCAGAGTAACTACAGGGAGTCCTTGCTCCGGTATAAGAACAATTTGCTCTGGATTGCAATATGAATTTCCCATAGGTTTTCACTAGATGGTGCAGTAACTATGGGTGCACATAATGTCTCTTAACGTGCTCCCATAGTTACTCTGGACTGTAGGGTTAAAATCAAAAATATGCATTGAGTTCTATAGGAAAGTGAAAGTGCCCAATACTGTGGCTTTACTTGTGAGTAGGCAAACGTGCCATTGTCCGCTGGAAAGGCCAGGCTGAGAGGAATCAAAGACCTTGTCCTCCTTTTGAGGTTTGGGCATCTGGTCACCCTGGACAAAGAAGTCTAAGGGTGCAATCCAGAGTAACTACGTGGAGTCTTTGCTCCGGTGTAAGAACAAATTGCTCTGGATTGCAATATGAATTTCCCATAGGTTTTCACTAAGTAGTGCAGCAACTATGGGTACACATAAAGTCTCTTACAGGCTCCCGTAGTTACTCTGGATTGTAGGGTTAGTTTCAGATCCTTTGGTTGCAATCCTAAGCACACTTTCTTAGGTGTACATACTATTGAACACAATGGGACTTACTTCTGAGTAGACATGCTTAGGATTGCATATAATCTGCCATATAGCTTCCTGGATCCATCCGGCTGGTTAGTCTCTGTCTCTCTGTCTCTGTCTTTCTCTCTCTCTCTCTTTCACCCTAACATACTTCACAGGGTTGTTGAGAGATAAAAGGAGGGCAAGGATCCTTGGAGAAAAGGAACATGCACCTTGGAAAATATATCTTTAATGCTATATGAGGAAATGTGTTGCTGTTTCATCTACCAATTGTTCTCCTAGCCAAGTGTGCAGTTGAAACAGGAGAGTGAAGGGAACTGGAGAGTAGGTAATAGCAGAAGTACTTTCCTGTATAGATCTTAAAACATGCTATATAAAATTTTTGGGTTCTGTAATGTCACCTTTACTTTGAGATGAGCAGTGCAAGCCACTAAAAAAAATTTCCAGGATCAATCTCCTGGGAACACTTCACTCACATTTCTACCTAGTAGTTACAAAGCCATTGAAGCACATCTTCCTGAGCTAGGGTTGCCATATGTCTTGAAAACAGGGTCAGTCCGGATTTGGGGAGGGGGACTATGTTCACAAACTGGCAAATGTGGAAGAGAATTATGGCAACCTTATGCTGAGCCCTTCCCAAAATCTGAAGCTGGCCTTTCTTTGATTTTTCTTAAAAACCTAGAAATAATCCTCATGGGGACGTTAAAGCTGAAACTCCACCAGAACCATAATGTTAATGGGATCCAGAGTTAACACACCAGTACGGAGATGCTGGTTGAATTTTCAGCATCAAAGTGATTTGGTAAAATATGATTTTGGATGCTTTATGAGCAGTTGGGGGGGAGTTGGATAGCAGAAACAAAGTGGTTTCCAGGCTTATATGAGCACTACTGGAAGTGATATGCAGAGCACTAATGACTATTACTGTGTCCTTTAAAAAAAAACAACCCCACAACCATTAGTGCCACGGACAGCTCCCTTGAAATGAATTAATAAGGCCTCTGATCTGCGGTGTCCTATGCCCTCCCTGGTATTGCTCAGCAGGAACAAACAATTCACGTATTGTCGGATGAATTCATCGGGCGGTTTTCCAATCTCCTTTGTGCCACGGGAGGAGTCGAAAGGTCTGCCCATATTCAGGAGGTGGCAAATTTAACCTCTCACCCGAACCGCTTTGCAAGCGTGGGCTGAGTTTCCAAGCCTGGCTTTGGATCTATTGTGCCTTTTGTCCAGCAGATCTTTCAAAGAGATGTAGCTTTCTCCCCCCCGCCAATCCTCATCTCACATTAATTGTGCCTCTGTTATTGTTCCCCCTTGAAAGCTGTGTTGAAAAGAACAAGCACTAATAAAAAATGAGTAATCAATTTCTGTAATTAAAAAAAAAATCCATACACCTCTCATTGGGAAAAAAAAGCCTACTCCGTTTAAAATTATTCTTGGAGAGAGGTTTGTTTACTTACTCGGGCACCCAACTGTTTTAAATGATTTGATATAACTATCTAATGATTAAAACCCTGGTGTTTTTTATCACTGGGAAAAGAGATTGCTCATTCGCAGCACAAACAATGCTCAATATTGGAATCCAGGAAACAGATAAGCTTTTACAATTAGGTTTTACTGTGACTTGCAGAAAGGAGTAAATATCACACTGATCCGAGGGAGGGGTACCTTTTGTCAGGTGCTCCCCCCTATGAAAAGAAGGGACAGTTTATTCCTCCAGCAACTTGTTGCAGCCCTTGGTAAAAGGTGATGTGTCTTTAACCCTACAATCCAGAGTAACTACAGGAACACGTAAGAAACATGTACATCGACGTAGTGATGGCACCACCTAGTAAAAACTTATGGGAAATTCATATTGCAAACCAGTGTAAATTGTTCTTACGTCAGAGAAAGGACTCTGGATTGCGCCCTAAGAGGGAAATGCTCTATCACAGCATGGCTATGATAATAAGGCAGTGCTTCCTTACACCAGTACCATCATGGCACTGTCACTCCCCTGTCCCTGGTATTCTGCGTTAACTTACATTGAAAACCAGAAGGTTGCACATATCCATCAAGGCTTGTAATCCTTTTCCTCCATCGATCTGTCCAATCCCCTTTTAAAGGCATCTAGGTGAGATACCATCATCACATCCTGCGGCAAGGAGTTCCACAGATTAACACATGATAAGTAATAATACTCCTATCACTTATATAATTCTCCCAACTGAATAGGAGCTTATAAAATACAATCCTATCAATTCTATCGGCTGTTTTTTCTCTTCATCATTTAGTTGTTCCTATTTATCCACTAGGGGCAAAATCCAGAGTAACTACGGGAAGTCCTTGCTCTGGAGTAAGAACAATTTACTCTGGATTGCAATATGAATTTCCCATAGGTTTTCACTAGGTGGTGCAGTAACTATGGGTGCACATAATGTCTCCTATGTGCTCACGTAGTTACTCTGGATTGTAGGGAAAGGTTCTGTTGTGGAACCTCTGTATAAAAAAATTGTGTATAAAGAAAACAATGGAAAAATAAGTATAAAGAAAACTTTCAGGTTTCTTGCTCCTCTATCCCTACAATCTATCCCTACAATCTACAATCTATCCCTATGATTGCGCCCTATAGCGCCTATTGAACAAGGTAGTGCCTCAATATCTGTAGGGTTTTTTCTGGGACTGAAAATGGAATAATTGCTTGCATGACTGCCTCCCTACAACGGTAGAAAAGCAGTTTTTTTAAACTGTGATTTGCAGTGGCCATTTGTGTTGAGTCAAATCCGTGTATAAAAAATATGTGTATAACAAGGTTTGGACCTGTAAAGTTTTCTACTTTTATGCTTTTATATAGTGCTGAAGTTATTTATTTGCTGAGGTTTTTCTGTACTGAATCTTTAGATCAATATCTTTGGGAACTGGAAGGATTATCTGTGTGTACCATTGACCTGTTGTGCTCAGCCATCAAACTAAATAACAATGGATTCTTTTTCCCCCTCAAATGGATTTATATTAACTGTCTCTCATTGCGATCCCTTAAAACAAATGAACTTTTGACTGAACGTGGTTACAAATTCAGGGAACTGAGATTGCTTTCCGAGGTCCTTTAATTAGTTTGGAGAACATGCTGTAAAGCAGCAATAGTGTAAATAGCTCTTTAATCTCCTAAACGGTTACAACGGAACGTAAGAACAGAATCGGCTGCGGATAACCAATAAAAGGCTTTGAATTTACAGCCAAATTATTCACAAAATCAAGTATGAGCATAATCCTAACCATGGGCGCAATCCAGAGTAACTACGTGGAGTCCTTGCTCCGGCGTAAGAACAATTTGCTCTGGATTGCAATATGAATTTCCCATAGGTTTTCACTAGGTAGTGCAGTAACTAAGAGTACACATAATGTCGTTTACGTGCTCCCATAGTTACTCTGGATTGTAGGGGTTGTCTACTCAAAAGTAAGTCCCATTATGTTCCATGGATCTAACTCCCAGGAAAGTAGCTTTAAGATTGCAGCCTATGTTTGAGAAATTTCTCATATTTGCTGACCCCTTTTCTGCTTAATAACTATATTTACTCAAATCTAATGCACCATTGATTGTAATGTGTACCCCTATTATAAAAGACTTGCAAATGCTTCCTGGCAGTTGTAATTCAAAGCTGCAAAACAGGTGTAAGATTTAATTTTACTGCGTACAACAATGAGTTATACGACAGAAATAATAATATGAACATTGGTTTATGTTGTTTTTTTCCTACTAGCACTATTTTATTCAGCAATTGGTTTATGTTACATTTTTATTGCAATATAGCAAACTAATTGAAATATTTACTCAAATCTAATAAACCATAGTCTAATGCGTATCCTGATTTTGGAGTCTTTGAGCACAATCCGAACCATGTCTACACAAAAGTAAGCCCTATTGTGTTCAATGGGTCTTACTCCTAGGAAAGTGTCTTCAGGATTGCAGCCTAAATTTGGCTGGAAAAGGTCCATGGTAGAATTGAGTAAACACGATTTTTTAATGTCCATACCTTTAATGGTCATGGTGTGTATTCTTTGTGTACATATTCCATCACTGCTCTTTTTTGTTCTATGTTTAGGAAAAAAATATTTGCTGTCTCACTGACCTCCAAATCCAGAGTAACTACGGGAGCACGTAACATACATTACATGCACCCGTAGTTACTGCACCTCCTAGTGAAAACCCATGGGATATTCATACTGGAATCCAGAGTAAATTGTTCTTACACCAGAGCAAGGACTCCCAATAGTTACTTTGGATTTTGTCCATAAGTACATATTATAGACAGACCAGTAGAGTGTTCCCCACTCTAACTATGTCCTGGTTAAGGGATCCTGGTTGTTGGGCCAGCAACCCCTTGCCTTTTTTTCTACTTCTTCTTCCCTGGATCAAGATGGACTCCAAGTCTACTACTCTCATAGCAACTATACCGAGGTGTAGAATGGAGAAACTTACACCTTATGTAGGCTGCTCTCAACAGATCCATGCATGTTAGGTCACGCATGGATCTGAGGAAGCCAGATTGGTTTGAGGCGGGCAGGCATCTAAACTTGGAGAAGTTCCTACTCCAGGCAGGAGGATGGACTAGATGACCTTGTGGGTCACTCTTCCAACTCCATGACTCTTGGGAAGAGTCCCTTGAAATATTCATGTGCACATATTGTGCTGGGAACTGGGACTGTGTTGGGAACTGGGATTGCATATCTTCTGTGCTTCTGCTTCTTAGAGCACAATCCTAACCATGTCTACTCAAAAGTAAGCCCCATTATGTTCATTATGTTCAATGGGTCTTACTCCCAGGAATTGCAGCCAGACTCAGGATGACCATATAGAATGGAGGACAGAGTGCTTCTACCTTTAAGCATTGCATTGAAGAGGGAATTGGGGCAGGTACTGCATTTAAACCCTATAATGAAACCTGCCTCAATTTCCTCTTCTATGCAATGGTTAAAAGTAGAGGCACTCTGTCCTCCATTCTATAGGGTCACCCTGTTCTTACTACTCCTACCACTTATAACTTATGGAATGTTCTTCCACTTGTTTCCTATCCATCAAAACTTTTTCTCACTCCATACCCTTTGCTTTTGCGTCTCCACCTCTCAATCTCCTCTTCCTTGAGATGAATATTAGCATTAAAGGACATGGTTATTTAGGATACGTGATGATCAAGGCGAAACATAACGGCTTTAAATGCTTTGTGGTTTTTGCTCTGTAAAAGAATCCTGTTCTCATTTGCAAATTGCAGACAGATTTCTCAATCCATAACCATGGACGTACTGACGGATGGATACGTAGAAGTCTCTGACACATAGAGACTTGCCTCTCACTTTAATAGTGAGCCTACCACAAATGAAGGGATGAAGAAATAACTCCCTCCGCTCCCTCGATTAAAGCAAATGATGGGGAATTTGTATGATGGGAAGCTCCGCACTCCAATTAGAGCCCCGGCGCTGTCAGAAACAGCTTGATGAAAATGCTAATTTCAAAGTTTTCAGTGTATGTTAATACAGGTCTCCAAAAATACAATTTTGGCTGGACTTTCTCTACCAGGAATATAAATATAAGCACAATATGTTTATTTTACTGAAAAATGTGTATGGCACTTTCCCCATGGTCAGGGTCACTCACAACATCAGGCATTTCAAGGCTTAAGAGCAAACTAGACGACAGAAACGGTGATATACCCTACAATCCAGAGTAACTATGGGAGCATGTAAGAGACTTTACGTGCACCCGTAGTTACTGCACCACCTGGTAAAAACCTATGGGAAATTCATATTGCAATCCAGAGCAAATTGTTCTTACACCGGAGCAAGGACTCCCCGTAGTTACTCAGGATTGCGCCCTAAGGCTAAATTCAATCCCAATACAACAAACTATAAAGCTCAATTGGAAAAAGAAAATTCAGTCATAAGCAGTGTCGAAAGATCAGTTCTATGTGTGCTTTTTAAGATGCAGATTCATGTGGTCTTTTGCAATGTATTCCGTGGCACATTTCAAAATACTACACTAAATAATGAAAATGCAAAGGAAATCCAAGCTATGTGCCCTCTCTAGTCTTACAGATGTGCATAATTGGATCCTTTTGGCAGAATTTATTCTGCCTCTAATAATCATTTATTGCAGTGACGCGTGGCCCACATACTGTACCTTGAAGTTTATATGTGCAATCAAGAAGGCCTAGACACTGTATTATGAATTGATTTTGTAGATTTCCTTTACTTGAAGAGGCTTGGGTCTGTTGGTGCCTGTGCAGTACTCTTTCTGAAGCCATTCGGCTGCCGCTCCGCCTCCTGAGTGAGGCCGAATGGCTGTGCAGAGGCGCGGACTTTCTCTGCTCTAAGGAAGTCTCCTCTGAAGCTGTTCAGCATGCTCAGTGTGTTTCTGCGCAGTGCACCTCAGATGGCCGTTCAGGCCAGCTCCTCAGACAAGTGGCAGCTTCTGGCTGCTGCTCCGCCTTGGAGCAGGCCTGAATGGGGGTGCTGACGCCCGGGGCCTGCCAATGGACAGTCAAACTCCTCCGGCACATCACCCCATACGGAGCGCATCCCCAATGCAGCCCACACCAGCCGCACCAGTCTGGTGACGCCACTGGGTGCCTGCCTTATAAGGAGTCCCTGATGAGATGCCAGTACATTCTACAGTGAATAGAAGGGGCTTCTTGGAGTGGCCTGCTGTATCCTGAGGTTTGTGGGCAGCCGTAGTTTGTTCCATATCCTGAGGTTGAGAGGAAGGGTGGTTGCAGCTAGGATGGCCAAGAACTCAGATTTTTGGTCAACACTACCTTTCTTACTCAGGCCTTATCATGGACCCCTATGGGTCTACTCATTACTATACCTGCTCCTGAGGTGGTATAACTCTGAGGGCTGGAAGAGGGCATTTCTGCCTTGGAAACAGGCTCTGGATCCAGAGTAACTGCTCTGCCCTAGGCAATGCTCAACATGCCCTCAACTTGCCTCTCCTGAGCTGCTTAGGCTGCCCCAGTTAGGGCAGAGCAGGTCCACCTCTCTTAGGGCACCCTATCTTGCCTTGCTCTGCCCTAAGCCTCCTTCAGAGTAACTGGGCTGGAGCATCTTGCAGTTGCTCCAACCTAGTGTTAGATAGGGCAACCTAAGGGCTCTTATGTGGACAGATTAGTTGCTCTGGATTGGGATGTATGTCAGTGTAAAAGGTCCCATAGTTACTCTGGATTGTAGCCTAACTGCCTCTTATGACTTGTCCTATAATCCAGGGTAACTAAGGGAAGATGTAAGAGGTACCTACTCTAGATTGTTCTATGCATTTCCTATAGGTTTCCCATAGGTGGCACCATAACTATGTCAGTGTAAATGGTCCCTTAGTTACTCTGGATTGAGTAAGAGCCTAAGTGCCTCTTACGACTTCCTGTAGTTACTCTGGATTTTAGTGCTAATGAATGAATGAATGAATGAATGAATGAATGAATGAAATCTAATCTAATCTAATCTAATTTAATAAAATTAAAAAGACACATGTTCATCCCTTATATAAACTGTATTAGACTACATATTTACCATTCACTGCAGATTTTCCATAATTTATCAATCTCAGGTTTCCAGACAAAGCCCATGAATGTATAAATTGTGGTGGGTGCATTTGTATGACATTTCTATCACTTCCTGCCTTCTTTTGTTTTACTGCCACGTTGTGCTGCTCATTGAGATGATGATTGTGATGCTCTTTCTTTATGACTTGGTGGTCTAACCTTTCAATGTCTATGGCGCTTTCACAGATTAAACAATAAATTTGACTATAACAACCTCGTTTAATTTCCCCTGTAAAATTGATGTTTCCTGATACTTGTTCACTGACATGTGCAATAAATATGCTGTCTATAAATTTTAAAATTTAGTCCTTTGCACTTCTTACAAAACAATAATAAAAGTGAACACAGACAGCAGAACTCATCCAAGAAGATTCATCGTCTCATTAGTGACTCATATCCTAATAATGTCTTATGTCTAGAAAGTGTCTATGTAAAATAATGTTTTCAAAGGCCACATCAATGTCCATCTGGAAGACTAAGGCTGCAATCCAGAGCAAATTCAGCCTGCTCTGACCTAACTGCACTCTCCTAACTATTCTGTATCCAGAGCAGAAAGTTATGCTGAATCCAGAGAGTCAGGAAGCTTGGGCTGCCCTAACTGCTCCAGAGCATGCTAAGTAATTGACACAAGGGGAAGACTTGCTCCTGAGGAGACACGCCTCAGATCACACTGAACAAGGAACAGCTGTGGTGCCTACAGTGGTGACATGATTCTGCACATCACCTGGTGCGGAAGTCTATGCGTCATCCCTGGGATGCGCGCCCCCCCCCACCTGGACTGCACAGTCACCAAAGTTGGCGCCTGCGCAGTTGTTTCTGAAGCCAACTGGCTTCAGAAAGAGTACTGCGCAGGCACCATCTCTGACACCTGCGCAGTACTCTTTCTGAAGCCATTCGGCTGCCGTTCCGCCTCCTGAGTGAGGCCAAATGGCTGTGCAGAGGCGCGGACTTTCTCTGCTCTAAGGAAGTCTCCTCTGAAGCTGTTCGGCATGCTCAGCGTGTCTCTGCGCAGTGCATCTCAGATGGCCGTTCAGGCCAGCTCCTCAGACAAGTGTCAGCTTCTGGCTGATTCTCTACCTTGGAGCAGGCCTGAATGGGTGTGCTGACGCCCGGGGCCTGCCAAAGGACAGTCAAACTCCTCCGGCACATCACCCCATACGGAGCGCATCCCCAATGCAGCCCACACCAGCCGCACCAGTCTGGTGACGCCACTGGGTGCCTGCCTTATAAGGAGTCCCTGATGAGATGCCAGTACATTCTACAGTGAATAGAAGGGGCTTCTTGGAGTGGCCTGCTGTATCCTGAGGTTTGTGGGCAGCCGTAGTTTGTTCCATATCCTGAGGTTGAGAGGCAGGGGTTGCAGCTAGGATGGCCAAGAACTCAGATTTTTGGTCAGCACTGCCATTCTTACTCGGGCCTTATCATGGACCCCTATGGGTCTACTCATTACTATACCTGCTCCTGAGGTGGTATATCTCTGAGGAGCTGGAAGAGGGCATTTCTGCCTTGAAACAGGCTTTGGATACAGAGTAACTGCTCTGCCCTAGGCAGTGCTAAACATGCCCTCAACGTGCCTCTCCTGAGCTGCTTAGGCTGCCCCAGTTAGGGCAGAGCAGGTCCACCTCTCTTAGGGCACCCTATCTTGCCTTGTTCTGCCCTAAGCCTCCTTCAGAGTAACTGGGCTGGAGCATCTTGCAGTTGCTCCAACCTAGTGTTAGATAGGGCAACCTAAGGGCTCTTATGTGGACAGATTAGTTGCTCTGGATTGGGCTGTAATACAATCCACACTAACTATAGGATCAAGTAAGAGACATTTACATTGACGCAGTTATGGCACCACCTAGTGAAACCCTATGGGAAATTCATATTGCAATCCAGAGTAAATTGTTCTTACACCGGAGCAAGGACTTCCCGTAGTTACTCTGGACTGTGCCCTTAAATCCCCACTCTCTCTCCCCCCTTAAATCTTTATTTTTAATATTTAATATTAAATATTTATTTTTATAAAGTATTCACCATTTCAGAGGAATAAATATGATCAACAAATCAATCCAAAAGCCTCTTGATTGATTGATTGACTCTTTTTGTTATTGGTTCTTCATCATCTGCTGAAACACAGCCCAGAAACATGGAACTGCATTTATTGCCCTTAATCAGTTGACCTCAAAACATTGTTCTTTTTAATGTTCTCCCTTCTATATACAGCAGACCCTTCTTATCTGTAGTGTTAACATTCCTAAATTTGAATATCTGCAGATGCTGACCCCATGGCTGGAGACCTTTAGAGGACCTGCTGGATGCAGTAGCATAGCTAAGGGGGTACAGGAGGTAGGAGTTGCACTGGGTGGCAAGCGATAGGGGGCAAACAGCTGAGCTTGATACTAGTGGCAAAAAATCGTGAAAAATGGGGTATATATTTATATGAATATGGAAAACTTGGCCATGTGGCTAAAGGAGATATCTATCTATCTATCTATCTATCTGTCTGTCTGTCTGTCTGTCTGTCTGTCTGTCTGTCTGTCCGTCCGTCCGTCCGTCCGTCCGTCTGTCCAGTGGTGGGATTCAAATAAATTTCATTCATTCATTCATTCATTCATTCATTCATTCATTCATAAACCCGAAAATCCAGAGTAACTATGGGAAGTCGTAAGAGGCACTTAGGCTACAATCCAGAGTAACTAAGGGATCATTTACACCAACATACTTATGGTGCAACCTATGGGAAACCTATAGGAAATGGATAGAGCAATCCAGAGTATGTGCCTCTTATGTCCCATTAGTAACCTGTTGTCAAAATCAGGAGCTAATTAGCAAAGGGTCAGAACCTGTGAGAACCCCCTTAAGCCCCTCTCTCTCTCTCTCTCTCTCTCTCTCTCTCTCTATCTATCTATCTATCTAAAACAAGATATTGTGCCTTCTTATTGTTTGTCGAAAAGCAATTACCGTGGAGTCTCCCCGCAGCTGCAACAGCCTTCGATCAAGCAGTGGTTGAGGTTTGATCATTTACGGTGACTACAGAATGGGACAAGCGAAGCGGTAAACTGGGGACAAAAATAACCGAGCCGTTCCCAGCCACGATGGTGGCACCGAACTGGCTGACACTGTGCTCCTTCCACTGCCTTATCCTGGCAAGGCTTTCCAACATTGCTTCCTGTTATGCTGCATAAACCGGCTCAGTATTCTTCATTATCATCTGTCATTTCAGACAGTACAGTCTCTTTATCATTATCTACATGAAGAACACAGGAAAGAAATTGGGATGCGGCTGGGTTAACATAGATCTCCACCGCGCTCTCTCCAGGCATGTGTGTGGGCAATCACAAGGCAATATGAAAAGAAGAAAAATATTCTTGAAACTTTGGCTGCAATCCTAAACACACTTTCCTGGGAATAAAATGCACTGAGAACAACGGGGCTTACTTTTGAGTAAACATGGATAGGATTGTGCTCTGTATTTGGTGGGACAAATGTAAAGGGACATTCCCATTTCAAGCACAGTGGAAATCACTGATGATGCTGCATGGTCCTTATCATGTGCTATTGTTAGTGGCATAGCTAGAGGGGGTGCAAAGCACTCAGTTGTGCTAGTTTTAGCATGTACCCTAGCAGCAGGTACAACAGGTACCCTAGCAGTAGGTACAACAGGTGGAAGTACCTCCACCTCCCCTTTGGATATCAGCATGTACCCTAGCAGTAGGTACAGCAGGTACCCTAGCAGCAGGTACAACAGGTGGAAGTACCTCCACCTCCCCTTCGGATATCTCATGATATCTAAGTTCAGTGGTAAAAAAGTGGCTGCAGGGTGTTGTGACCCAGGTACGTATGGGACCCAACACCCAAAATTCTACAGTCTGCAATTAGAATTATGATTATCAGTTAGAATTATTATTATTAGAATAATATTATTCTAAAGTTTTGTGACCTTCCCTAGACCTTAGCCCACTAAATTAGATGGAAAGTGTTCCTGCTGTGAAAACTGGGAGCCCCGAGGAGAAAAGGGATTTAAGCTGTGTATCTAGTTAACATCCCACCCTAAACATCTTTCAGAATTATTCGCTTTCAGAATTAAGGCTAATGGCTGCGGCATGGAAAGGGCAGTGGACTGGAACCGTTTTCGAGCAAGATTAATGCCAAAGTAACTACAGGAAGTGGAGAACAAGGGGAGGTGTGCAAAATCTTGCCGTATCAGGCGCGATCTGCCAGCCAATTATCCGAATGTCATTAGATACAGGGATCGCATAATAAAACTCCTACTTCCAGTTCATAAAATTACAGCATTTACATGAAAAGAGCAAAGGCCAGTGTGATGACAAGGGAAGGCACTTGTCGAAAAGAACGCTGAGCGTAGAAACGCAGTCCCGTTTCCGTTCTTGCCAGTTTGCAAAGAAAAGGGTCAACCGTGTGCTGATAGTAAACTGGAAGGGAAGGAGCAATTATTTTAAAAAGACAACACTAACTTCCTACAGGATCCCATACTAAAACTTGATGCAACATTTATTTGTTATATGTTGTGCGTGGATGTGGAGTGTAGGGTTGGGTTGTGTGTGGGGGTCAATCCCAGGATCATCCCGATTCCAAAAAAGATATATCTATGTAGAGCAGAGCTAGAGAGGTTTAGGATGTGTGTGGAATTGTGGTAGGTGTGGGTGTGGGGTATGGGGTTGGGTACATGTGGGGGTTAATCCCAGGATCATCTTGATTCCAAAAAGGTTTAATATGTCTGTGTAGAGCAGGTGTGGGCAGACCTAGAGGGGTTTAGGATGTGTGTGGAATTGTGGGTGTGGGTGTGTGGGGTTTTGTTATATGTGGGGGCTAATCTCAGGATCATCCCAATTCCAAGGAGGTATAATATGAGTACGTACAGCATTCATGAGCAGATGGACATGACCTGACAGATGGAAGAACAGACAGAATTAACCTTTTATTAGTATAGACTAGCAAAAACGTACCCACATTGTGGGAGGAAAATTCCCCCATATGATATCCCCCAGGGCACAATTTCCCCAATGGTGCAACATCCCCCACAGGCATCAGTCCCCCATGCACATCAGCCCCCATGCGCAACAACCCTCATGTGCATAAGTCAACTATGCGCATCAACACCCCATGAGCATCAACCACCCCATGCACATCAAGCCCCATGCGCATCAATCCTCCATGCAGATCAAACCCCCATGCGCATCATCTCGCCATGCGCAACCCACATGTGCAACAACCCTCGATGCACATCATCCAACCATGCGCAACAACCCCCCACGTGCGCAAAAAACCCCATGCGCAACAACCCCCATGCACATCATCTCCCCTTGCACATCAACCTCCCATGCGCATCAACCCCCATGTGCAACAACTCCCATGTGCAACAACCCCCATGCGCAACATCCCCCAGGCGCATAAAGCCCCATGCGCATACTCTTCCGTGTGCAATATCCCCCATGTGCATCACCATTGCAACATTCCCCCATGCACAACAACCCCTATGCAAATCAGTCCCACTATGAGCATCAGTCCCCCTATGCGCATCAGTCCCCCTATGCACATCACTCCCCCATCTGCATCATCCCCAATGTGTATCACCTCCCCATGCTCAACAGTCCCCCATGCGCAACACTGCCAAGCGCACCATCCCCATGTATACCATCCCTCTGAGTGCATCAGACACCAGACACCAAATTAGTTGAATGTCAATCAGTCAATCTTCCATGTTAAGTATAGGACAAAAACACGTTGCACCCCTTTTCAGCCCCTTAAGGGTTAAATATCTCCACATGGGTTCTTGGTGGGTGTTCGGGTGACAGAAGGATTCTTCAATGCATAGTTTAGGGAGGAAACTGCCCCTTTTCACCCCTTCTGGTTGGAATTTCTAAAAATTGGTGCTTAGTGACTAACCCCAAATTTCATGTTTCTAGGCCCAGCGGTTTTGGCGGGGCGTTGAATCAGTGAGTGACTTTTCAGTTTTCTATATAGAGAGAAGTATTAGGATGCCATAACATTCCCTAGTAAGGATGGAAAACCAACTTGATAGTGTGTGGATTTCTCCCTTGTGTGGGTTCTGTGGTGTCTCTTAAGACTCCCACTCCGAGTGAAGGTTATTCCATATTCCTGGCACTTATAGGGTTTCTCCCGTGTGGGTTCTCTGGTGGATCTTAAGACTTCCCCTCTGAGTGAAGGTTATTCCACACTCATGGCACTTATAGGGTTTCTCCCCTGTGTGGGTTCTGTGATGTCTCTTAAAACACCCACTCTCAGTAAAGGTCATTCCACACTCCTGGCACTTATAGGGTTTCTCCCCTGTGTGGGTTCTCTGGTGGATCTTAAGATTTTGACTCAGAGTGAGGGTTCTTCCACACTCCTGGCACTTATAGGGTTTCTCCCCTGTGTGGACTATCTGGTGGCTCTTAAGATTCCCACTCCAAGTGAAGGTTCTTCCACACTCCTGGCACTTAAAGGGTTTCTCCCCTGTGTGGGTTCTCCAGTGGCTCTTAAGATTACCACTCCAAATGAAGGTCATTCCACACTCCTGGCACATATAGGGTTTCTTCCCTGTGTGGATTCTCTGATGGATCTTATGATGTGCACCATAACTGAAGGTTTTTTCACACTCCTGACACTTATAGGGTTTCTCCCCTGTGTGGGTTCTCTGGTGGTTCTTAAGATACTCATGCCAAGTGAAGGTCTTTCCACACTCCTGGCACTTATAGGGTTTCTCCCCTGTGTGGGTTCTCTGGTGGCTCTTAAGATGCCCACTCTGAGTGAAAGTTATTCCACACTCCTGGCACTTATAGGGTTTCTCCCCTGTGTGGGGTCTTAGATGAAGAATAAAGCTATTCCTGGTACTGAAGCAATTTCCACACTGTTGGCACTTATAGTTTTTCTTCTTCATGTGGGGTCTCTGGTGGGTCTGAAGTGCAGTTCTCTGAGTGAAGGTCTTTCCAGACTCCTGGCCTGGAAACAGCCTCAACACTGTGTGGGGTCTTTGCTGTGTAGACTGAGCCTGTTCCTGATGTCTTCCAATCTGATCCCAAATGGATTCTGCAGAAATCAGTCAAGAAATGCTGTCAGGACCAAAGGAAGACACTGCAGCCAATTGGGGAACTGTTATGTCCATGACTCACGTGCCTCTGAATCAGGATGGGGGCAGGGAATCTGATGGGGATTTCTGAATCATGGCTGTGGCCCTTCTGAATCCCCCTCCCCATTCACAGAATAAGGATCTACACAAGGCAGCAGATGCTCAAAAATGATTTAATCAATGTTATCTATCAGTTATCAATGTGAGCCAGTTGGATTGAGGGGTGCTCTGCAGGGTCTATTTCAGCCTCATTCTCCTGCAAAGAATCTGGGGCCACAGAGTTGCTGCCACTGGACTTGGTCTCATTGTCATGTGGTGGGCAGGAGGGATGTTCATGTGGAGTCTGTTGTGACTACCTCTGTCCTCTGATGCCCTGGAGCCTTGCAATCTCTCTGGGGGGTGATGGGCCAGGGGAAAGCTCCTGAGAGGCACTGCCTTTTTCTTCCTACAGAAGAAGTCACCATTCATGATGGTCTCTCGGCCCCATTTGAAACCATCAGGTGCAGTGGCCAGCCTGACCCCTTTGGATCTCATCAGTGGCTCTCAGAGGACAGGGACAGCTGCTTTGGCCAGACATCAAAGGGCAGTCTCCTCTTTCAGGTGCTTTATGATGCACCATGGCCTATCTGCTGATGGCAGAGCACCCAACCGGTCTGCCGGCTGTGGCCACCCTCACCACTGAGGTCAAGAAGGCTGCCTTGGTATGGCAGATGCTCCAGTACATGGCCAGGTGATGGGGAGTCATAAGCCTTTGACTCACTAAAACTGAATAGCCACAGAAACCTTGAACTGTAAGAGGCTTCAACAATAATATGTGTGGCGTCTTGAGAGTCCTAGGAAGGCCACAAAGCCCACTAAAAGCTTTGAGACATGTACGTAGCACATGTACGCATGCCCAAAGCATCAATGTCTGCGGATCCTCCACTCTTTGGTTGTGATGAACACACACCTGCAACCTGTCACCATATGAAGATGACATGGGTTTTTACTCGGAAGACGTCCAGCTCCAACCAAGTTCCTGGGGGTGCAATCTTAAGCAACCTAGGCCAGCAACACTTACCAATTTCCCCATTCCTGCAGTGGTGTGCTGACAGTGGCGCTTGTCTGTGCACTGGCCTAACTACCCTAGGAATTGTGCAGATGTGCTATTGGGAACTTTTGCAACACTCCCAAGGGAGGTGGTGGAGTCTCCCTCACTGGTGATCTTCAAGCAGAGGCACGTTGAGCACCTGTCGGGGATGCTCTAGGAGGATTTCCTGCTGCAGGCAGGGGGTTGGACTGGATGAAGAACTACTAGGTCTCTTCCAACTCTAGGATTCTATGATTCTTAGCCAGCACAGGACTTGTGCTGGACTAACCAGGGGATAGGATTGCTCTGTGACAGTCTCGGCACAAGACCTGTTGAGGGGCTTCCCTCCTCTTCAAGAGGTTCAGATCTGGGCTGGCCAAAAGGGGAGAATGTGGGGATATCAGGGTAAGATCCGCCATGCCAATTTCTTGCAGCCTGATCACCAAGTTCCCTTGGCAATAACCACAGGAGAAGTTTCCTTTTCAGAGCATCAAGACATGAAGGACCAAAATTTCCTCCTTACCTACAAAGATAACGTTTTCGTGATTTTCCAAGATGACATCCTCATACAGGTGCCTCTGGCTTGGATTCAGCAGCGCATACTCTTCACTGCTGAAATGCAGGGCTATCTCTGCAAATGAAATGGGGAGCTGAAGGAAAAAAAAGAAATGCCCTCTGAGCAAGACAGCCAAGGCCATGCCCGAAGGTGAAGGGAAAAAGGAGAGAGATCTTTCTTTTACCTCTCCAGTGAGATATGACTTGATAGTATTAATATTTATATACATGAGGTTTTCACATTTTTGACCACTAGAGTCAAGCTCAGATTCTTGCACCCTTAAAGCTTGTTGTCCAGGGCAACTGCTACCCGCTGGATCCCCTTAGCTACACCACTGGTAAGCTTCAGGTGTCCCCCTCAAATGTCCTTTACCTGGTCTGGATGAGCAGCAGCCATGTCTGTCCATGCACAGGGTTTGGATTCCTTCGATCCTCTTTCGTTACTCTCTGTCAGGGAGAGAAAGGAGACTACATGAGGTTTTTCACCTTTGCACATTTGCTTCATGTACACTCAAGTGTTGCATTCCTGTCGCATCGTTTGGAGGATGTTGCAGAGGAGTTGGATACAGTATATTCAGATGGTGAGGACAGGTTGTACCCCATGGCTTTTTATTCCTGCTACTTACAAGCTGGATATCTGTGAATGTAGAGGCCATCTTGGCTGGGAACAGCACTGGAAAAGGAGCTCTACTGTCCTGAATTACCACTTGGTTCATTTTCAAAGTGATGATAAATTATAATCTAATAAAAATGAACCCTTGTAAAAAGATATATACTGCACAAGTGCTATTTGAATACAGGATTTATTTTGGGGGGCGGGAGGAGTTGCAAACAGTTTAATAGATCTGAGAAGTCTGAAGGGGGGGGGCCTTGACATACCTGGGAGCATCAAACCCTCCCAAAGTGAGCTCTATAAGGCCTTGGCTTTGAAGGTGCAGAAAGAGACTCTGGCAGGTCCTTCTTTTCCTGGGTTTCCCTGGTGGAGCCTCTGCAAGAACCGCAGAGCCAGAACTCTGGTTCCTTCTCTCTCTGCAGGATCAAGAACCAGCCCTTTCCATGCCTGCCTGGGCCTTCTTGCACAGCATCTCCCAGGCCTTCCCTCTCTCTCTGGGCTCAGACCTTCCCATTCCCTCCTGGCTCCAGCCCCCTAGCAGGCTTTCCTCCTCCCTTTGCAGGTTCCTGGAGGGTGCAAGTTGTGCCCCTTCCTCCCTCCAGACCTTCCCTCCCCAGTCTGTTTTCTCACCCCAGAGAAAGGCCAGGCAGGCATCACTTATGGGGCACACTCAGCCTCAGCTGCAGCCGAAGGTGGGCCTGACTGGGGAAGGAGGGAGCCTGGAGCTCCGGTCAGCAGGTGGAGGCAGACCCAGATCAGCTCCCAGAGCCCCGAGCGAAGAAGGGAGCGCTGTGTGGAGCCTCCTTTTGGATGCGCCTTTGCACAAGGCCCTCTCTGCGCACGGCTGTGGTCTTGACTCAGGCCCTCCTGTCTCTCCTGCTGCTTTCCTGGGGGGGCAACAGTGGAAGGGAAAGGAGGTCAGTTTGCAGGAAACCTTCAAGTCTTGAGCCAGTCAGAGGCCAGATTCAGACATGCCTGGAAAGGGACACACAACAAGGGACAATTCTCTGTTAACACAAACCACTCCCAAATGTGCAGTCAATCAATCAATCAATCAATCAATCAATCAATGGACTCTCTTACGGCTTTACATATTTGAAATCATGAAATAAAAGCAGGTAACACCACTTTCTGCACTTTTCATTTTTGAACAGAAATAAAACACAAATCCCCAAATATAGCAGTAATAAAAGCATTCTCTAGATCCCCAGCCTGCTTCTCCTTCCGCCCCCAACTTCCACCCCACCTGCCCCCAACTGCTCTCACTGCCCCCAACTGCCTCTTCTGACTGGCCCAGCCACAGTTCTGAACACACCAGTCCAAACCAGGGTCACCAGATAGCCTCTTTTCCCAGGACTTGTCCTCTTTTTTAGTCTTGTGTCCTCCTCATTGGGAGCAGGCAGCAGAGAATTAATAAATTATAGTTAACAAATTATATGTATTTGTTTTAAATTTTATAATAAATAATAAGATTGTTTAAGGGCACAGTCTAAACCCCAGTTAGGCTGGCATAACTCCTGGTGGGGTTAGTCCAGGGAACAGGCATGCGCCTGCCTCCACGCCCTACCACGGGAGGTTATGGCAGGTATGTTAGGCTGGCTTAACATGATTTTGACAAGCCCCCATCTTTGGGTTACCATAATTTTCTTCCACAAAATTGGGACAGGACCCTCAGTCCTATTCGCCAGTATGTGAACACAATCCCCCCAAATTGAGATTGTTGTTCATGACATATGGCATCTGTACCCGATCTCAAAACATCTAAAGGATTTTTTGTAGATTTTTTCCACCTTTAAGCCTTCCTTTTACAATTAAATGAATTTTCCGCTTTGATTAAATGATTAGGTCGTTCCATCCACAAGGAAATTAAGGTAGCTGATAATCATAAACCAACAGGCTAAAACAAAGGGACAAAACATCACACACACAACTGGTTTGTGACCTACTAATAAGTTGTGATGTGCAGTTTTGAGAACTACTTACTAGATGTATAGATCACTGGCTGCCCATGTGGAGGGGATCAGAGGTGCAAAAGCCCTGGGACGCCACATTTCTGGTGCTAGTGCTACACACATGTCACACCACCATTGGTGGACCAGGAGATGCCATGCATGTTTTCTCTTCATTTTCCATTTGGAAGGCATTTTATCATGTGGCCAGGAATTCCACAGACCCATTGAGTGGCTGTCTATGGTTCTGGTGCTGGCTGGGAGGGAAATGGCCTCCCTCTCTCCTGCCACTCTCTGCACGCTCTGCATGGTGTCTTCCCACATATCAGGTGGCCAGGAGTTCCACAGACCCATTGAGTGGCTATCTATGGTTCTGGTGTTGGGTGGGAGGGAGAAGGCCTCCTTCCCTCCTGCCACTCTCTACACCCTCTGCATAGTGTCTTCCCACGTATCAGGTGGCCAGGAGTTCCAGCTTTACCCACCCCTGCACCAGGCAGCACAGGAACCAAGCGCACAATTGTTAGATAGCCTTTGGAATTCCAAGTAGTTTACAATTTGTGCATATTAAATCCACAAACAAAAAATTATAAAAGATGCAAACACGTTGTTTCATGTCTCTCCAGAAGCTTGCCTGGGAAGAATTTTGAATTTTGATATTTTTTATTGTAAATGGGTTGGGGCGGGGGGGAGAGTAAGAGATGGTTTGCATGGATTACAAAGCATCCTCGGAACCCCCTGCTGACTTTGCCTGGTAGTTGAAAGCAAAGAGTGATTGTTTGGGAGCTCACCAGACATGCTGACTTGCTTAAAAAACATGCTGTTTCAGATATATGACTCGCAATAAGCATGAATATCAGGCAGCACATTAAAGAAAAATAATCAATTGGAAGTTGTCGTACTAGGCCAGCAGGGTAGTTTCACATTTATTCTTCTGTAAAATAAAAAAAAAGAAAGGAGAAAAATTGTCTGCAATATAATGTTATATTCATAGCTCAAGACTTTCATCAGTGCTGGCTTTGAAAATCTATTGACAGTACTGGCTCCAGTACTGGCTCCAGTACTGGCATTCACCTCTTATTGGACAGAATAGGGACCAGAGCTCTGTCCAAATGTGAAAACCGTTGAAAACTGGATCCCAGTCTTTTGCATAAAATAAATATCACTTCCAAAAGCCTAACACATACCCAAAGTACATTTAAAATTGCAGTAAAATGAACAAAGTGAATATTTTATGTATTTGAATGATAGTTTGAATGATGGTTATGAAGAAAGTCATAAGGAAATGCCCCAAACAGTGTTGCATTCAAATCAACATCAGGAAAGACAATTTTAGCCTTTAGACCTTCAGAGAGAGGTTGAAAGAGCGGAGCACCAGTGATAGGATTCAAAGAAATTAACAACCAGTTCTATGCCCATCTGGCAGCTACTTTTAAATGGCTATTGTTAACCTTTATATGTCCTAGCTCTTAATAACCGGTTCTGTAGAGTAGGTGTGAACCTGCTGGAGCTAGGTGCGAGCCACCTTGGAGCATGTGTTGAATGAATTAGTTCAAAGGTGTTGGAAGAGTGGAACCAACAGAAAGTGAACCGTCAGAAAATGAGGGATGGCTGTATAACAGTGCTGTGGATTGGTAAACTTCAAATTGTGCTTCTGGAAAAGGTGTCCGGACATTTTATCTACTAGGGCCTTAATGTTAATGGTCAACTTTTACAAGTGCTTGGAAGCAGTAGTAGTTTGGAGATGGCGCACTACCGCTCACATAAGACACACACACACAAACGCACAAGAGTCTATCAGTGAGACACAGGATGGATAACAGTTGGGAATTTCAAGTGACCAGAGGCCAAGTGAGTTGTATTCAAACTTCAATCCTACTAATACAAAAGAGGAGATGGGCAATCACAAATTGGAAAGTGTGGTACAAAAAAATCATGCCGTCAAAGAGGTGTTGACTGTGTTCACCTGTCAAAGAAATGTGTGACTTTGGCTCACAGCCAACACGGGAAAAGTATGTCACATCATTTGAGCGCTAATTCATGGCGTGTCTAACAGGAACACCACCAGATTGCTTTCGTTCACAGGTCTACAGATAAACCGCTTTTTTAAAGCTCTCTTCTCCCATGAAATGTCCTCGCCACATATCAATTTAGCAGCCCTGCGCACTAAATGAAAGTGAGGCATCAGTCCGTGTTTCTGCGTAACAGAGACAGAAGGAATAATAATAATAATAATAATAATAATAATAATAATAATAATAATAATAATAGCAGCTCCTTTGGGTTCAGCAAGAATTATACGCCGCTACATCACACAGTCCTAGACTCTTGGGAAGGATCCGACTGGTGATGTGAATGAAACCAGCATGAAATTGTTCGCTGTGTATTTATTAACAACAACAACAACAACAACAACAACAACAACAACAACAATAATAATAATAATAAACCAACTTTATATTCTGCCTTTCTCAGGACAGACTCAAGGTGGCTTACAAAACATTCATAAAAACACCAGCAATAAAATCCAATGCATTAAAATTCAATACATTAAAACAGTTAAACATGTATCTTAAAAACAATAAATATAAAACATCTGCATTAAAATGGACCGTTTCCAACCCAAGAGACTTAATGATTGACTTAACACATCAAAAGTGATGTACACCAAATTCACCTCCAGATTCACAGACTTTTTCAACTGGTGGTTCATCCTGAACTTACTGGGACATTGGCCACAACTCCCCATTAGGACTACATTGTACAGGGGTTGCGGGGATTAGGTAGAGAGGTAGGCAGTAGGAGAAGGAGGAGAAATAATGTACAGCTAGCTTGTTGCTCTGTGCATAGGTGCAACCTAAATATTTAGGTTGATGCAATCTCCTATCTCCTGCAACCACCTATGTGCAACTTTTGTTGTTGGTTAGTTGCTTGGTAATGCACCTTTTTGCTCAAAGGGCATCCAAGAACGCTAGCTACAATAAATACATAATACTCAAAACAATAGCTATTTAAAAAAATTGAATATAGTGGATGAAGACTGAAACCCTAACCTCCAGTTAGGCCGGCTTAAACCCTGGCATAAGTCCTGTGCTGACCTTGGGCTGTAGCAAAAGTGCCGCAAGACAATTTTGCGCCACTCCTGGGGAGGGTTAATGCAGTGAACGAACATGAGCTGGTCTTCCTATAACACCACAGGAATGGGAGGACTGATGAATTGTGCCTGTCTAGGTTAGGATTGCACCCAAATTCAATATATCTCATTTATCAGGCCATATATGTTTACGTCCAAAACCTCGAAATATGTCGAACACCCCCTCGAAATACCCCTCCATCAAAGAAGTTGCAGCATCCTGGGATCCGTGGGGAAAGTTTGGATGACGGAAGGTTTTCAAGTCAAGCGCATGATTCTTTGTTATAAACGGAGAATGTTTTTAGCATGGCTGCGCCAAACCATCCCAGGAGGATCAGGACCATTCCAATTATCTGAGAAAACAGCGATGACCTTGTAACGGATGGGATTATCGTCTGCTTTCTTAGTGAGTTCTTGCAGTACACTTCAAATGCAAAAAAAGCCTCAAGCAACGGAGCAGGAGTGATTTAGCAGATGCAGAGAAAGGGGCCTGTTGGCCTAAACTATAAGTACACCAGTCCCAAAAGTCTTCTACTTGGAGGAAGTACCAAGCCTGTAAGGAAGATATCTATCAACCTAATTAAGAATCCAATCACCATCGCAATGCTGGGTCAGTTTTCCCAGAATTAATCAGTTGCCATTCACATGGGGAGATTTTAAAACCAATGGGTACAATCATGGAGCCCTATATGTGGTGCGCAGCACACAGTGTAATCCTGTTATTTATTTGAAAGATTTGCTTCCCTGCCTTTAAGGCAAATGGATTTCCAGACATGGTCAGAAGCCATCCAGGTTTGTCCTCTTTTTTTAGCCTCCTGTCCAGGTGTCCTCTGAAAGGGCTTCACTCTCCTCCATTTTTGCTTCATTTTGAACTTTGCAATGGTGTGCAGAACCCCATCATGTCATATGTCATTGGATTTGCACGGAAGAGCAGAATCCAATGCAAAGATCAGTTTTGAAATATCTCCTTCCTATCAAACGTTATTGCCAAAAAACTAAAAATAAAAAATATGCATTGAGCTCTATGGGAAAGTAAAAGTGCCCAATCCCGTGGATTTACTCATGAGTAGGGAAATGTGTCATTGTCCGCCAGATAGGGTAGGATGAGAGGAATCCAAGACCTTGTCCTCCTTTTGGGGTTTGGGCATCTGGTCACCCTGCATATGCCATAACCCAAAAAATGGGGTTAAGGCCAGCCCAAAATGGAGGACATAAAGGAAAAATGTGGGACAGGACAAAGCTAAAAACACTGATATTTACTGCTTTGTTGTTTTCAATTTAACAGTATAATCTGCAGTAATCTCATTTTGTGTTGATACACACCCCATACTGAGTATTGGCAACTTTGTGTGAGTTCCAGCACCTCTGTGGGTGAGCTCTGGCACACACACACTTACCCTACAATCCAGAGTAACTACAGGAGCACATAAGAGGCATTACGTGCACCTGTAGTTACTGCAACACCTAGTGAAAACCTATGGGAAATTCATATTGAAACCCAGAGCAAATTGTTCTTACACCGGAGCTAGGACTCCCCACAGTTACTCTGGATTGCACCCTTAGACACACACACCCCACACACCACACACCCCACACACACACACAGTTGAGTATCTGTGAGTACTGGCAGCTGAATACCAGCACCTATTTTTCCAGAAAAATAGCACTGGGCTTACTTCTGAGTAGACACGCTTAGGAATGCACTGAAAATGACTTATTACATTTAAAACTATTACATATAATTTATTGTAAATAAATGCTAAAATTCTGCAATTCTGCTGCAAATAAAATGCTGCAATTCTGTACTCACTTTCCTGGGAGTAAGCCATTCAATCCAATAGGACTTACTACTGAGTAGCTTAGGGCTGCACTCATAATTACAAGTAGGCTATATGCTGCTTTAGTGTGTATATGCCTTCTGATATATGCTGCGTCACTATGACAGTGCAGCAGGTATGGGCTTCACAAGGTGACACACATGGTGGGCGATACCACTGCTGGCCAATTTTTCAAAAATCTTGAATAAAACCATATATATATATATATATATATATATATATATATATATATATATATATATATATATATACACACACACACACACACACACACACACACACACACACACACACACACACAGAGTGAATCAAAAGTAGGTGGACAGTAGGTGGTATAGGGTTTGTGTTAGGGTTATATCATTTACTGTCCACCTACTTTTGGTTCACCCTGTGTGTGTGTATTAGGCAAACCATGTCTGAGTATCTCTATTCCGTTAAAAGTTATAGGCAAAAAAGGATGTTGTGATGGTGTACCACCATGCCCATTGTCTCACCCACTGTATAGAATGGTGATCCATCATAAACACAAACTGGTCTTCCACACCAGGTGACCCAGTGATGCCACTGTGAGAAAGGCATTTATCTGAGTAGCTGATATGTGGTGTACATTATATGTGATGCACTCTTATTCACAGCTCTAGAATAAATCTTGACCTTGGTGGCATAGCTAGTGGGGGTGGAGCAGCCAGTTTTGGAAGGACCCTCACCAATACGACCCAATATGGAGCCATACGTTTTGCTCCCCCCACCTGGAATGGCTCCAAAGGGGTGAGGCTCCCTCCAAAACTGCCTGCTCCACCCCCTCTAGCTATGCCACAACTTGACCCATTTTTGTGATCTCTCTCTTCTCAACAATTGAGCTCCTTTGCTGAGTACACAAAAAATTCAACAATAATTGATCTAGGGAGCTGGTTCGAACTTCTGTCGCAACAACTGCGACATAAGGAAGCGAAGGAAGCAAACTTTGATACGCCAACTTTTGTGTTTGTGATTCTTCGCTCTGCTCTCCCACTAAATCACACAGCTCGACTCCTTCATTAAGTGCGGCCCAAGGAAATGCTGGAGTCTCCCTGCAGCGCCAGGCATATCATTGGCTGAGGCTCCCTGGTGTGAGACCTGACCCCAAATGCTTTCATTGGGCACCATGCTGGCATCCTTATGATTTTCTCTGCTCTCATTTTTTGTTCTTTAGTTAATTTCTCATCTGCTGTTGCATTATTTATTCCACTTCTCAGTGGACGATGCAAAGAAATATCCCACGGTTAGAACAATAAAAAAATTAAATTAATAAAATGGGTTATTAAAATGAACCACTTCTAATTATAAAAGAGAGAAATTAACATCTCCACTCGTAAACACGAGCAAAGAGCTTATTAATGGAAGAGTTTTTGATGTAAAGTTCTGCTCAGGATCCTTGACTTTATCAGTCATGGGACATATTTAGTGCCAGTTCATCTACCCCATCCTAATGTTACCTTGAGGAATTAGGGCCCAATCCTGCTGCTGGGTTGATGATGCCGGTGGTAATTTCCAGATAATCCATTATATCATCCTCCTAGCATTGTTCCCGCCATGGTGGGCTTCACTTTTTGGCATAAATGCCTCCATCTGGATCTAGCTAGAGTAGTGATGGTGAACCTATGGCATGTATGCCAGGGAGGGCATTCAGAGCCCTCCCTGCGGGCACATGGCCATACTGCTGCCACATGCTCCCAGCCCAGCATTGGTTCCCAATGTGTATGCCCAGAGCACACTGGGCTCCAGCATGCTCAGTTCAGCTCTTCTCTGGAGAGGAGCAGTTGCTCCTTGGGCGAGTGCTCACTGTGCATGCCCAAAGCTCTGGCCATGAGTAATGGGCTCAGGGTGCTCCTGGTCTGCTATGCATGCCTGGAGTTCAGGGCATGCATGGTGGGCCAGTAGCATTCCGGGCACTTGTGCTGGGCACCTGTGCCATCAGTCAGCACTCAGTGCACAAAAGGTTTGCCACCACTGAACTAGGGCATCCTTAGAAGTAACACTTACGCATTTCATATCTTCCTAAATGCCTAAATTCCTCTGGTGGTGCAAGTGGTTAAGATACTGTGCCTGTCAACCAGCAGGTCAGGATTCAAGACCTGGGACCCCAGAAGACGAGGATTTCCTGTTACAGGCAGGGGGTTGGACTAGATGATCCACTGGGTCCCTTCCAACTCTATAATTCTATGATTATATTGTCCCTAATGTGGTCCATCCACTGCTTCTTAGGTCCACCATTACCATTACCATAACTTTTATTGGCATATAAAGAAAAAGGTCCACCAAGGGGTCACCACCCTTTGGGGTCAAGATTCATGACTGGTCCATACCATCCTTCCTTCCTGTAACTTCACCATGTTTGATGTGATTCCCAACCATTGTTGGATGTCATCATTCATGACATAGTTAGATCGTGTTAGTCTGAGACAACATCGCAGCATTCGCTTTTCCATCACATTTTGTTGCTGGTCAAGACTGATCCATAAAGAGTAGCGAGGTGCACGACTCTTCTATATTGATGTTAGGGATAGAGGCACCTGCCAATCACACCAATCA